>CM053784.1:230523916-230963916 GCA_028749045.1 Cupressus sempervirens
TTATTAGTTTCACATATTGAAAATAAATTTAAATAGATCATAGGTAGTGGATGTTTACATGATATGATAGTTGATAAGTTTGTATTTAATTGAGTAAGTACAATGGTGGAGTTGTTAGATTTGGTGATAACTTCTTTTTTTATTATAGAGAAAAGGATCTATTACTCTTGATGAAAAAACTAACACTAATGATGTCTTATTTTTTGATGGATAAAATCATAGGTTTTTGAGTGTTGATTAGCTTGAAAACAAAGAATATCATGTGTAGTTCAAGGATGGGATACATACCATAAGACATCATTCAAGAAATATGATCACATTTGGTACAAAGACCAAAGGTAAAGCATTTTAGTTAAATCCTTCTAAAGTAAGTTTCTTTTTCCAAGATTGATGATAGTTGGTTGTGACACAAGATATTTTGACATGTGAACCTTGATAATATGGTGAGGATCACTAATTCAAATGTAGTTATTCTACCTAAGATAGTGAAAGCCCACTATGTTAGAATACATAGTCGACTAATATAACTGAGAGGGGAAAATGAATCAGTTATCCAACTATTATCACAAATATCAACCTTAAATAGACTTAACTATATGAGCAATATAAATTGAAACCACAAGAAGACACTCATACACAATAACACCAGCTTTAAGGGAAAGAACAATGAATCCACTGTCTAAATGATCTTTGTATTATTCCTTGCAGAATAATAGAAATGAAATGTACTTCCTTCTTCCTATGTCCTATCAATTGGACCTCTTCTTCATCAGACCTTGTAACCAGATCACAAACCTTGCATCCAATAATCCCTTGGATCACTTAAATGCATGCCTCAAACACTCTACTCCTTTTTGCACTTCTCAATTCATACAATCACCACAAAACTATACAATCAAGGAAAACATCTTTACTTTATAACATATCTTCAAAATAATTCCTTGAGTTGGCCTTAAAGCTTTTCTAATTAATCGTAATAATATAATTAATTAATTACAATTATAATAGCACTATTGGCTCATAGTCTATACAAAAATTCACACATGTGATACTATGGCTTGTGCACTTGATTTCATCACCAACATACTATCCTCTATCACTACCTAAATATGCATCTTATCATTACATCTTAGATGTAAGATAGAGAATAAACATCAAGAACTACTTTCTCAATACTTTGTCACTAAAATGCTCTCTATAAATCAGGTACAACTTCCCTACTTCTTTGACTTAGACTATGTGCACTTGACCATGTCATCCAAACATAATTTAGATCATATCCATGACTATCAATCACTAGAAAATCAAACAATTATTCATACCATTAAGATCTATGTCTTCTACTTAGCCAGTCTTTATAGAAACCATACTATGTTGACATCAATGCCAAACACACCCATGAATGCAACATTTCAACACTCTCCAATGCTTAGCATACTCCCCCAAAGTAGTATCATCAGCATTCATGCTAACAATCTCCCCCTTTGGCATTGATGGCAACATAGATGAAAAATTGTAATGCCCCGCCATGTGACCCAAATGAAGTTAACCTAAAGTTTTACTAAGTTTGTCAAACATTTTTTTTTAAGTTAAAGATAATAACTTAACAACAATAGTTTTAACATAGTGGAAGCAATTAACATTCACATAAACACATACCATGAAATAGATTACAATTCTTAAGGGTCCCATGATGTTGAATCACATTTAAGTTTAATTAATAATAAATCTAATATACAATAAATCCACATCAAATACTAATATACCAATATGAAACCATTTAAATAATATACAAATATATATGATGCCACTTGGCAATAAACAGAATACACAATCATTCATTATACAGGTCACAAGGTATGAAAGGCTGAAATAAATTACATCATCTCTTCAGATCTATGAAATCAAATACAATACACTAAGTATAACCACCCATCATAGAAATAAAGGAATAGATAGAAAGGAACATCTTCACAAACAAATCCAATAGTGGCATCTGACTGTTGGATCTCAATGGTATAAGAAAAAATACTACCACCTGACCTCATGGAACCTAAATGGCCCACACCCACAACACTGAGGAGATAGTCTCAAGTCCCAAACAAGATAACAAATTCAAAAGTCAAAAACCAACACCTAGGTTCAAGGAATCACCTGAAAGAAAACTATCTCAAAGGGTACCAAGACACAAGTATCAACTAATCCCAGAGGCAACATAGACACGAAGGAAATCTAATATGCAAATGGGTAAGTGTCATTTTATGAACCAACTCTAGGGTTACCCAGCTAGTTTTTTAATCCTTCAGCCCCCTAGTGACTCTATGCGGCACTAGTATCCTTTCATACTAACAAGGCATACTAACGAGTCAACTCTAAGGTTAATCAACTAGTCTTTTAATCCTTTGGCCCCTTGGTGACTTTTTGTGGTACCAATATCTTGCTAGTTCATTTTAAACCCATTTAATGAAATGTTATCACTTATTAAACAATCTACAATGGGTTACCCTAGCAACCACATTGGGCCCCAGCCTCCTTTGCAAGCTACTTCTCAACATTACATATAGACAACCTACCCTAAGCTTAGTAATATCAAAAGATCAAAAAATACCACATACCATACATTAGTTATTAAACAAGCAACTGACAAGTATTGAAAAACATTGATCATAGTCACGGATTCCACCAATACAATCATCATAACATGACTGATTCCAAAATCAAGTACACATAAACCAATCCACATCATAACATTACATCACCAAGAAAAAATCATACAAACACCTCAATCCTATACAAGTGAGTGGAAAAAAATCCAAAAATAACTGATCAAATACTCAAAGGTTATATCAAATAGATCACACCATTCACTTTAGTTTCACACAAGAACGCTGGAAATTAATAACAATCAATAGATCAAAACACCTCATGAGCATATAAGACACATTACCATGGTTGAGTATAAAAGATTGTATACAAACATCATCATGACATCACAAACACAAAACTCCCAAGGTTCTGGTAACATCCTAACTGGCCAAAGCTAAGACAAACCCAAATATCCCAACACTAGTAAATCACATGTCACATAAAGCACATACAAAAGTGAACTTCATAATTCATTAGGTTTTGAAAACCCTAAAGTTCAATATTTACTAAAGGTTTTTAGATTAAATTACAGACAATTCTATAATGGAAATCGATTTTCTCAAATAAGACTTTCAACCCAGAGAACTTCTAAAAATATAAACACAACAAACATGAAGAAGATAGGAATTCAAAGAATGAGCAACTACTACACAAACCCACAAGATCCCACTTAGATCTAATGCTAAAACAATGAATGCACAAACACGCAAGAATCTTCATTTTCTTTCAAAACCCCTCTTTTTGAAAATTGGCTCCTCCAAACCTATGTATTTAGAAATGAGCTGTAATTTTCTTAATAAATAGTTTTTCCCCCAAATCAAATCGTTGATCATGCAATCATACGAAAACCCTTTGTCTTTCATTACTATATTTTAATTTTCATAAACACACTTTATGCAATTTAATTAAAATAAACTATTATTAAATTAAAGCTTTCTTTCCCTTATTAAATCATGCGACATTTTTAATATATTATTTATTAATTTAACTAATATTATTATTTAGAGTTTATTAAAAATAAAACTCCTAAATAAATTATTATTAAACTAAATAAATATAAATACGCCTAAATTATAACTTTAATCAAATCTTTTAAATTTAATTCTTGCATGCACATTTAAAGAACCTTTTAATTAAAATATTATTTTATATTTTCTTTTTAATCAAATAATATTTATTATTCAATTGATAATATTATTTAGAGTTTATTATTAAAATAAAACTCTTTAAAAATTATTATTAAATAAATATAAATATACTAAAATTAGAACTTTAATTCAATTTTTTAAATTCAATTATTTTATTTAATTAATTTTTCAATTAATTAAATATTGAATCTTCTTTATACAATTTTCATGCAACAACTTTAAGCAATTGAAATTAAAATATCTGTATTAAATTAATTTTCTTTATCTTTTAATTAATTTATTATATTTTAATTTCATGCATAAGCTTTCTGCAATTTAATTAAAATAAACTTTATTAAATAATTGCTTACTCTCTCTTATTGATTTATTATATTTTAATTTCATGCATAAGCTTTATGCAATTTAATTAAAATAACTTTATTAAACTTATGTTGTCTCTCTCTAGTTAATTACGAGATGTTTTCATAATATATTTATTAATTCAACTAATAATATTATTTAGAGTTTATTATTTAAAATAAAACTCTTAAATAATTATTCTTAATTTAAATAAATATAATTACATCTAAATTAGAACTAAAACTTTATCTTTAAATTTTATTCTTTTATTAAATTAACTTCTCAATTAATTAAATATAATTAAATATCAAATTTTTTTATAAAATTTTCATTAAATTATCTTTTAATTTGAGTTAATTATAATAGAAAATCACCACATACCCACAAAACCAAAAATGGCAACTCAACTGAAGGCAAAGAATATAATCAAACTCCAAGGTCAAAATCATAAATTCATGTCACTTAATGAATTTGAATAGGTAAACTAACTTAGATACTTGTCCTATTTTCTAGGACAATTGGCTTAGGGTTTAGGATTTGAACTCAAGAGTTATCTCCCCACTTATACCATTGAAATACTATGGTAGGGTACGCTCATCTTGGCAATTCAAGGAAGTCAATACCTAATACCTACAATCTGCATATAATCTATGCATGTACAAACACAATATTCTAAACTAAATAGGTAATGGTATGAAGTGGTTCATTATGTAGGTCCTTACTAGCAAGTTACTATGACTCCCTTCCTCAACCACATTAGAAATTTCAAACATAAATAAAACATACACGAACACCATACACATGCAAGTATAGGGTAAGTATGTAATGCCTGCCCCTGGTTCACATTTTGTTATCGTTGTTGAACTCTTTTAAAACTAGTTTTATGTTGTTGGTTAGCAGCATTCTTTTGAGATTATCAGATATTGTGTTATGGATTCAGTTTATTATGTGATGAGATTACTTAGACTCTACATTTCATGTATGTATGATGATTATTTTAGTATTCACAATTATTGATGATGATTATTACATTGCTTTCAATTATTAATGATGATTAGTAAGATGATTTATTATCATATGTGTTTTCTTATGGATACCCCATACTTGCATGTGTATGGTGTGCGTGTTTGCCTTACGTGTTTGCTTTTGTATGGCGTGCCTGATGTGGTTAAGGAAGGGAGTCATAGTCACCTGCTAGTCGGGATCTACACGATGCACCACTTCCTACCATTGTCTGTTTAGTTTAGTATATATTGTGTTTGTACATGCATAATTTTTATGCAGATTGCAGGTATCGGGTATCGACTTCTCTAAATTGCCAGGATGAGCGTACCCTATCACATTATCTCAATGATAAGAGAGGGGAGATAAATTCTCAAGTCCAAATCCCAACCCTTTGAGTCATTTGTCCTAATTGAAAAATTAGGAAAGTATCTGAGTTGAATACTCACCGAATGTGTCGGATGACATATTTTGTGATTTTTAACCTTTTAGATTGATTTTGTATAATTTGTTCTATGATGAATTTTCATATTTTATCTTAGAGGTCTATGGTGAATTTTTCATTAATTAAGTCTTAATAAATAGATTTAATTAATAAATTATTTATTCGAAAAAATTAATAAAATATCATGATCTTTGATATTTTGATTATAATTAATTAAATGTGAATTATTGGGGAAAAGGAATTAAATAAAAGAAAATTAGAAATTAAAATTAATAATAATTATAAAATAATAATAAAGTAATAAATAAAATAATAATAATAAAATTTATAAAAATTAAAATGAAAGTTATAAAATTTAAATAAAGATTATTTAAAAAGTAAATTGGAGTTATAAGCTTGCATAGGAATTAACATGTGTCAACAACACGGGGGTTAGTGCATCAATTAAGCACAAGGTGTCTACAACTCTATAACTCATCAAAAAAGTTGGAAAAGACCCATGCTTAGTTGGTGACATCTTTCAGCGGTTTCAAGAAGCAATCCAAAAGTTTCTTGAGAGCTCTTTATATTCAGGCATTCATAGAAGCTTAGAGAGAGCGTGGAGAGCAATTGGAGCATTGGAGGATTCAAGAACTCTGAAGAAGGGAGCTTGCTCTGCGGGTTTTCTGAGGAAGAGCGAATTAGCATCAGAATCTGAGTAGATTCTTGTGATTTTTCTTATGCTATTTTCGCATCATGCATTCTTGTCTTCTTCGTGTCTTCCATATGTCTTCTGAGGAATTTCATATTTTTATCGTATGCATTTTCAATTTGGGCAATTAAATTTATTTGAAAATTTTATATGCATGGATTTTTAAAAAAAGAGAAAACGAGTTTGGGTTCGAATTAGAATCAAATTGAAATAGATTTGAGAATAGTTTCAAAATTTATGCCCAAATCCATTAGTGAAATTATTGGATAAATTTAGAGAATAATTACCTTTTAAGAAGAAATTTTTAATTGTTTTGTCGCTGCCCCTTGGATAGACCCGAACTCAATCATTCACAACTTTTTATCGTGATCGAATTTATTCGATCACTCCGGTTAGAATTGATGCAACTTGGCCCTCTCAAACATATTTAAATTTTAGCCCGATCCAACGGTTCATTAGGGAGATATGGCCATCGTACTAAAACTGTTTTATTCAAGGACAGATATTTCTCCATTTCCCATAACCAAGAGTTCTTTATGCTTAAACTTCACAAAAATAATATATCAAAGCATGGAATGAATTAAAGATATTATTGAAATCTTCTTTTAGTAGAATCTTACTAATATGCATTAGTTTTATATGGTTTATTATCTAATCTAATTAAATCAAATTTAATTAAGATTAATTAATAGTAAAAGAAGTGTAATTAATTATTAGTCAATCTAAGTAAATGGATGAGAGAAAATTAAAAGAAAAGAGATTTTAATATAGTTTATATAGTGGACTTTTTATAATGTATATTGAATACTATTTAATATATATTAAACAATTTTAGAATTGTTTAATGAAGATGATAATGTTAAGAATTTGGAGATTATTCATGTTAAAATCTACAATGAGTCTTATTGGTTTGTGATAGGGATCTCTTCAAACAACGTTTATATAGACAAAATATTATTAGAACAATTAGAAAATGGAGTCTAATGGTTGATTTTAATATTGATTAAATAATTGTAAGATGATAATTTATATTATGTTGATTTAAATTTAGAAACTCTGAATGATATTGGATTAAGACTAAATTATTATGTTATTGGTTAATACGTTTGAATACCTTAATAGAGTTAAGAGTTAGCCAAATATTAACTAATGAATTTATGGAAGGATTTTATAGATCGAATATGTATAGTTTGAAGATTTTATTATTTATTAATATTTGTAAGGACTTGCAAACTATTAATAAATAATGGTTTAAATAGATATCAACAAATTTGATTAGAGTTAATCTAGTGGAGATTATTTATTGGTTGAAGTTTGGTAAAAGATAATAATTTTTGAAGTTGGATTATAATTGATTTTTAATCAATTGATATTCATGAGTTGATATTATAACTATGATATTAATAATTAAGTTGTGCGATAGAGTCTTATTTGAAAAGATTAATGATAATACAAATTTGTTAAGGGAATGTTGGTATTCTTTGAAAGATGACGAATATGGTCATTTAAGATTTTTAATAACTATTATTGAATTATTAATATGATCTTTTGAGTATTGAATTATAGTTGACTTTTATCATACAGAATTATAGTTAGTTATTAGTCAACTGATATTAATTGGAACATTGCTATGATTATGTAATTATTAATTAAATCAATCAATGAGAGTTAATTAGATTTAATTAACAATTAAGTTAAGTAATGAAGATTTAATTGATATAATTCTTTTAATAAGATTGTAGAAATATTGATATCAAGTTGATAGGTCTTATTCTTATGACTTGAATGATGACCTTAGATATTTAATGGTGAAGACCTAGTAATATTTAATTGAGGACTATTAGAATATAGACCTATGTTAATTGATTGATGCAATTGATCATTTTAATAAAGTTATAATCTCTTATTCGAAGAATGATAATTGGTCCTCTTATAATATAATGAATAATGATCCTAAAAAAGTTGAAAGGTTAATTAATTAGAATATGGATCATGGTTAAATATAAAGAACAATTTAATTAAGGTCAATGATGATCAGTTTAGTGAATATTTATCCTTAAGTTATTCTTAGAATGTAATTCTTAATAATGGAAGGGTAATGCTATCGGAGAACAATTGGGTTGACTTGTAGGTCAAATGATGAAACTTAAAACACTTGAAAGTATACTTACAAACAGAAAACAGAAAACCCCTTCACATTATTCAACTATGTGAATTTAGTAAACCAAAACATGTGTTTGCATCGTGTATTCTATATGCTTCTTGTTTTAGATTTTGAGTTGACTAGTGTTGACCAGTCCTAGATTGTTACCAGAGGCTCAGGGGTTATGAGATGTGATGGCATGTTGATCTTATTTGTTCTTGATCTTTATAAGCCCAACCATGGTTATGTGATTGTATGCTCTATGAAATGTTTGTATTTGTTCTTCAACCTTCATGTGTGAAGCTAAGATGTATATATATCTGAGATGCTTGAGCTAATCATTTTTGAGTCATTGATTAGTTATCCTTGGATTACTTTCTAGTTGCCATGATGGGACTGAAATGTGGATTTATTTTTTGATGATGTCATGTTGTGACATGTTTGACTCAACCATTTTGGAGTCTTCGATCAGTATGATTTTGAGATATTCTTGGTTGCTTGTTGAGAACCATTTATCTTGAGATATATTTTGGTTATTGAGAACCAATTGATACTTATGATTATCAGTGATGCCTTCAGTTGCCAATAGAGAACTGTTGTGGTCATGATTTTCTATGCATACTTTTTTAGATGCTCATGGAGATTTGATGATTCTTATCTTGGAGATTTGATGATTCTTATTATGGATATTTGATATTTTTATGCATATTTGATGATTTTATTATGGATTATCTTTTATGATTTTGAGATTTATGATTCCATGAGCTTAGGGTAGGTAATCTACTTATAGTGTCGGGAAGTGGCTTGCAATGGGGGTCGGGGCCCTAAGTGGCTGCCAGGGTAACTCATTGTAAGTTTGGTTAATAAGTGATAACATTTACACACTAAATGGAGATTAAATAAACCTAAAAAGATAATTTATTTGATGTTCTCGCCCATGCCTTGAGTGCTTGTACAAGCTAGGTGGGAGTAGTGAGAATGCATGGTTGCGACCGTGCATTCCATAGTATGCCTTGTTAGTATGAGAGGATACTAGTGGCCGCATGAGATCAGTATGGACCCGTGGAGTTTAGTTAACTGTCAGGGTAACTTGTACGTGATAAATGCAATGACACTTTTTCGCTTGCAGAGAGTAGGTTTCAAACATGTCTTCGTGTGCCTCTGGGAATTAGATGTCGATTTTGTGTGATGGAACCTTTTAGTTAGTATACTTTTAAAATTTCTGAACTTTTTATGCTATGTGTATTGATATTCTGTTTGGGACTTGAGATTATCTCTTCAGCACGGTGGGAGTAGACCACTTAGGTTCCACGCGGTCGGGTGGTAGTGTATTTTTACTCTTATCATTTGAGATCCGTCCGAGACACCATGGCTGGAGTATCCTTGGTTGGTATTTATTCTTCATTATGTTCTTAGAGCATTATGATAGATAATATAGTTTATGATGGATGTATTTACTGGTATGTTTCTTATATTGATGATTTGTTTTACTTTGCATATGTTAGTTGATGATTTATTATGCTTTACTTTTCATATTAGTAGGATATTTTAGGAGTGACATTCCTACTATGTTAATACCGATGATCTCTTTGGTGCTTTGGAATGTTACGCACGGAGGGATGGCTAGGATCCACGATGGTCTAATGATGCTATTTATGGTTGGGAGGAACCGTGCACTTAGTTATTTATGTTTGTGATATATGATTATCTTTTGTGATGGATGTTTATATCTTTTGTGATGATGTATCATGTATGATATGTGGTTTCATTTATGTTATTGCATCATGAATTAATATTAGATGATGATAATGTACTTTATTTACTTGGATGTTTATTCTTTTAAAGTTTTCATACCTTGTGATATGTACAGTGGATGATTGAGCTAAACTAAAATATTATTACAAAAGGACACTTGTATATTATTTAAGTACATTGGAAGTATCATTGTTATTTCATAAGGATGGGATGTTAGATGAATAGTTAATTTAGATATGATACAACGTTAAGGGATCTTTAAAGAATGTAGCCTGTTATGTATATATGTTATGTTTATTTTCATTTGAATTGTTGCTATTGCTTCCGCAAATGTTATAAATGGTTTTATCTTTCATATAAAAAAAATTTTGTTTGGGAAACTTACTAAAATTCTTTGGATCCCTTGACGGGGCATTACAAAGTATCCATAAAAATCACATAAAAACCATTCATCTAACTAACATCATTCAATAACTAAAATAGCTAGTACTAAGTACCTCAACATATATATGTATGTATGTATGTATATATATCAACTGAATATGAAATACAACTAATCAATTCTGGTAATCTATCACCACTAATCATAAAACATAATAATAGAACAAGCCTAACAAGAATCCAGTCAAGACAAATTAGAAAATTCAAGTAGTGGTAGGCATTACATCCACTCCCCCTAGAATTAGGCTTACTCTTAGAAGCTTGCAAGAAAGATAAACTAAACAAGGGGTAGGCATTACATCCACTACCCCCAAACTTAGGCTTACTTGTGGAAGCCTACTATAGTGACTAGGGTAAATAAAAGTCAAAGAGTACAATCTACAATATTAAACAAAAGATCCTTTAAGAAACTAATACAAATAAGTTAACTATGTATACATATTCAATCCCTTAGAGCAATATGATTCTGGTTTAATAATAAACCAAAAGCCATATTGATCCAGCATTCATCTTTTTAACAATTACAAAAATAGATCCCCTAAAACATTCCAAACAAAAGATCAACATAATATTCAAGTAAAAACAATCAAAGGCATACTATCTTAAAGCACAGTCATAAGAAAACTTTTTTGAAATCCAACTCACAAGTTTTTCCTTTTTCTATGTTTCAAGTATCAAGTCTAAAGTTTTAAAGTTTCAAGTTTTAAGTTTGAAGTTTCCAGGTGTTAAAGTTGCAAAAGATACATAACATTGTTTACGTATCATTTTAGTTTGAAGTTCAAGTTTGTAAAAGATACATATAACAGTTCAAGTTTCAATTTTAGTTAACTAGTTCAAGTGTTAAATTTTGTAATAAATACATATCATAGTTTAGGTTTTGTTTCAATTCAACTAGTTAACAACTAGTGGCGTTCCAATATACCCAGAGCTCCCAAAGTAGAAACTTGTGCTCTGATACCAGATATAACACCCCACCATGTGATCCAAAATAAGTTAACCTAAAGTTTTACTAAGTTTGTTAAATATTTTTTTTTAAGTTAAAGATAATAACTTAACAACAACAGTTATAACATAGCGGAAGTAATTAACATTCACATAAACACATACCATGAAATAGATTACAATTCTTAAGGGTCACATGACATTGAATCACGTTTAAGTTTAATTAATAATAAATCTAATATATAATAAATACACATCAAATAGCAATATACCAGTATGAAACCATTTAAATAATATACAATTATATATGGTGCCACTTTGCAATAAATAGAATGCACAATCATCCACTGTATAGGTCATAGGGTATGAAAGGTTGAAATAATATACATCATGAAATAAATTACATCATCTCTTAAGATCAATGAAATCAAGTACAATACATTAAGTATAACCACCAATCATAGAAATACAGGAATAGATAGAAATGAACATCTACACAAACACATCCAGCAGTGGCACCTGACAATTGGATCTCCATGGTATAAGAAAAAACACTACCACCCGACCTCGTGGAACCTAAATGGCCCACACCCACCATACTAAGGAGACAGTCTCAAGTCCCAAAGAGGATAAAAAAATCAAAAGTCAAAAACCAACATATGGGTTCAAGGAATTACCTTAAAGAAAATTATCTCAAAGAGTACCAAGACACAAGTATCAACTTATCTCAGAGGCAACACAAAAATGTAGGAAATCTACTATACAAGTGGGCAAGTATCATCGCATGAACCAACTCTAGGGTTACTCCGCTAGCCTCTTAATCTTTTGGCCCCCTAGTGACTCTATGTGGCACTAGTATCCTTTTGTACTGACAAGGCATACTTATAAGTCAACTCAAAGGTTACCTAGCTAGTCTTCTAATCCTCTAGCCCCTTAGTGACTTTTTGTGGTACCAATATCTTGTTAATTCATTTTAAACCCATTTAAGAAAATATTATCACCTATTAAACAACCTACAATGGGTTACCCTAGCAGCCACTTTGGGCCCCAACCTCCTTTGCAAGCCACATCCCACCATTACATATAGATAACCTACCCTAAGCTTAGTAAAACCAAAAGATAAAAAAAGACCACATACCATACATCAACTCTTAAACAAACAACTAATATGTATTGAAAAATACTGATCATAATCATGAATTCCACCAATGCGATCATCCTAATAGGACTGATCCCAAAACCAAGTACATATAAACCAATCCAAGTCATAACATTATATCACCAAGAACAAATCATACAAACACCTCAGTCCTATAAAAGTGATTGGAAAGCAATCCAAAAATAACTAATCTAAGACTCAAAGGTTATATCAAATAGGTCACAACATTCACCTTAGTTTCACACAAGAACATTGGAAAGTAATAACAACCAATAGATCAAAACACCTCATAGAGCATACAAGACACATTACCATGGTTGAGTATATAAGATCATATACAAATATCATCATGACATCACAAACACAAAACTCTTGAGACTCTAGTAACATCCTGACTGGCCAAAGCTAAGACAAACCCAAAAATTCCAACACCAGTAAATCACACGTCATGTAAAGCAAATAAAAAAGTGAATTTTATAATTCATTAGGTTTTGAAAACCCTAAAGTTTAATATTTACTAAAGGTTTTTAGATTAAATCATAGACAATTCTATAATGGAAATCAATTTTCTCAAACAAGAGTTTCAACCCAAAGAACTTCTAAAAACAGAAACACAACAGACACGAAGAAGATAGGAATTTGAAGAACAGGCAACTACTGCACAAACCCACAAGATCCTACCTAGATTTGATACTAAAACATTGAATGCAAAAACATGCAAGAATCTTCCTTTTCCTTCAAAAACCCTCTTTTTGGAAATTGGCACCTCCAAACCTTTGTATCTAGAAATGAGCTCTAATTCCTTAATAAAGAGTTTTTACCCCAAATCAAGGCTTTGATCATGCAATCATGCAAAAACCCTTTGTCTTTAATTACTATATTTTAATTTTCATACACACACTTTATGCAATTTAATTAAAATAAACTTTTATTAAATTAAAGCTTGCTTTCCCTTATTAAATCATGCAACATTTTTAATACATTATTATTAATTTAACTAATAATATTATTTAGAATTTATTAAAAATAAAACTCTTAAATAAATATTTATTAAATTAAGTAAATATAAATATGCCTAAATTATAACTTTAATCAAATCTTTTAAATTGAATTCTTTCATGCACATTTAAAGAACTTTTTAATTAAAATATTATTTTATATTTTATTTTTAATCAAATAATATTTATTAATCAACTAATAATATTATTTAGAGTTTCTTATTAAAATAAAACTCTTAAATAATTATTATTAAATAAATATAAATATAGTAAAATTAGAACTTTAATTTAATATTTTAAATTTAATACTTTTACTTAATTAATTTTTCAAATAATTAAATAGTGAATCTTATTTATGCAATTTTTATGCAACAACTTTAAGAAATTTTAATTAAAATATCTTTATTAAATGAATTTGCTTTCTCTTTTGATTAATTTATTATATTTTAATTTCATGCATAAGCTTTATGCAATTTAATTAAAATAAAATTTATTAAATAATTGCTTACTTTCTCTTAGTGATTTATTATATTTTAATTTCATGCATAAGCTTTGTGCAATTTAATTAAAATAACTTTATTAAAATTATGTCTTCTCTCTCTAGTTAATTACAAGATGGTTTAATAATATATTTATTAATTCAACTAATAATATTATTTAGAGTTTATTATTTAAAATAAAACTCTTAAATAATTATTATTAATTTAAATAAATATAATTACATCTAAATTAGAACTAAAATTTTATCTTTAAATTTTATTCTTTTATTAAATTAATTTTTCAATCAATTAAATATTATTAAATATCAATTTTTTTAATAAAATTTCCATTAAATTAAATCATTTAATTATCTTTTAATTTGATTTAATTATAACAAAAAATCACCACATAACCACAAAACCAAAAATGACAACTCAACTGAAGGCAAAAAACTTAATCAAACTCTAGGGTCAAAATCATGAATTCATGTCACTTGATGAATTTGGATGGGTGAACTAACTCAGATACTTATCCTATTTTCTAGGACAATTGGCTTAGGGTTTAAGATTTGGACTCAAGAGTTATCTCCCCACTTATACCATTGAAATATTGTGATAGGGTACGCTCATCCAGGCAATTCAGGGAAGTCAATACCTAGTACCTATAATCTGCATAAAATCTATGCATGTACAAACACAATATTCTAAACTAAATAGGCAATGGCAGGAAGTGGTTCATCATGTCGATCCCAACTAGTAGGTGACTACGACTCTCTTCCTCAACCACATCATAAACATCAAACATAAAAAAAAACATACACGCACACCATACACATGCAAGTATGGGGTAAGTATCCATAGAAACTACATAAAAATTATTTGTCTAACTAACATCATTCAATAACTGAAATAACTGGCACTAAGTACCTCAACATGTGTGTGTGTGTGTGTGTGTGTGTGTGTGTGTGTGTGTGTGTGTGTCTACATGTGTCCAGTAGCACTAATCATAAAACATAATAATAGAACAGGCCGAAAAGAATCTAGTCAAAACAAATTAGAAAAGTCAAGTAGGGGTGGGCATTACAAAAGTGTTGGTGTAAATATGTATTTACTATTTACACTTTACTTAAGTTTACTTAGGTTGATGCATTATTTTATTATATTGCATTATTTTATTATTTATTTGGTGAGACACTTAGGAGTTTGTGTACTTTTATGAGTTTTCGTTTAACAACATAGAAGTAAGCAACTCTAATTTTGCACATGGTGTCTACAACATTGGAGTTTGTATAACTAACTTAGTTGTCATGTAGAGAACACAATTATTTGCACTTTTATTATAGTACATGGTGTCTACAACATTATTTTGTGTGCTTCAACTTTGTAGGCTTATCCTCTCATCATCACACTTACTTTTGTGCTTAATGGAGGATAACCCGCACCTAATGGACATGTGTCTGGCTGTATGACTTATCATGATGCTGATTCTTATGCATTCTAGAAGCATTTCAAAGGCTTTTAAATATAGGAACACCTAGTGTACAAACACATATTGATACTCTGATCATACTCTTTCTAGTATACTGTTGTTTTTTTTTTTTTTTTAATGGAAAAAAGGGTAAAAATTTATTCAATCAAAAGTCTCAAGTTACAAAAGGCCTCAGGCCCAAACTACCCAACACAATCCCAAGAGAAATTAAATTCTATCATTATCCACTAACTGCTCAAAAGTCTCGCCATATTCAGCAGAAAGATCATCTCTACCTGAAATATCCCAACCAACTCCTTTCTCCAACACCCATTTTGCCAAGATATCAGCCACTCCATTCCATTCCCTAGGAATATGAAAAAAAAAAAGATCCCATCCAGAAAGCTACTCAAGTGAAGAATCTCTCTAACAATAGAGGTAATTTTCCAGTCGGAGTCATCCACACTCTGGTTATTTATCATATCCACAAAAATTTGAGAATCTGATTCACACACCATTTTTCTCCATCCTAGAGAACAAGCACGCTCCATAGCCACCTTAATAGCCAAGGCCTCCATCATGTTATCTGAATGAACTCCTTTATGAATAGAGAACATAAAAATAACATTGCCATCCATGTCTCTCCCAATCCCCCCCACACTAGCCTGTTTGAGATTCCCACGGGAGGAGCCATCTGTGTTAATTTTAAGGATTGCATCTAGTGGGGGTTTCCATCTCCCCACCCTACAAACCTTTCTCCTGAGCGGATGAGATCTCTTACCACTTATGCTACCTGATCCTTCGTCCACCAATCCCAAATTCTTGACTATACTATAATCACCAGGATCCACGGGCTCAATCATATCGCAGTTAGCATAGATAGTCTCCTGAAGTCTGCTTAAAATCAGCTGCCATATTCTAGTGACTCCCAACCTAGAGTTACAAAAAATTTGACGATTGTGTTCCAACCAAAGATTCCAAAGAATAAAAGTAGGTCCAACAGCCCAAGCCACCTAGAGGAAAGAATTTTTTGCCAGGGGTCTACCAAGGCTGTTCCAAAACTCAATGAGGGAATCAACATGAATGTATCCATGGCACCATGCCTCCCACCACTTATGCCAGATTTCTCTAAAGAGAGGACATAAGAAGAATAAATGAGAAACGTCCTCTTCATTCATCATACAAAGGGAACAGAGAGAAGGACCCTGAAACCCTCTTTGCTAGATATTATCCCAAGTAAGACACTTCTTTTGAGCAACCAACCAAAGGAAAAATTACATTTCGACCAAGAGAATTTATTCCAAACCTTCTTCCACCAGGGAACCTCATGCACTCTATTACATTGATTATCCAGCCGAGCATAGCCCTGGGCCACACTGAACTTTCCTTTAGGACAAGGACCCCAAGCAAGGATGTCTTTGTCCAAAGAGGAACTACACAACCTAGCAGATAGATGATTAGCCAGCTCAACCCATAACTCTAAGGAGCCCCCTTGGGGCCATTCCTATGGATCCTTCCAACCAGCCACATCGATCAACCCACACTACTTAATAGTCTTGAAATGAGTTGCCTTGGTCCATCCTGTAGCAAAAAAAATCTGACACAAAGGCTGAAGGTGGGGGTAGTTGGAGAGAATGGGAGGATGGCCATCCCAAGAGTCCTACCAGAATAACACACTCAATCCCTCATTACATACCCAGAAAAGACCTTCCTTGATAAGAGAAGCACCTCTTTTAAGAGTGTCCCAAATAAAGGAACCCTTTCCATCTAGCGCCAGCCGAGGAATATCCTGATACTCCACTCCTGGGAAGTAATTTTGAGCCATGATCTTAGCCCAATCCCGATCTTGATTCTTACACCACCGCCAGTATAACTTTGCCGCAAGAGCCCTGACGCCAAGAGCCATACATTCAAAACCTAGCCCCCCAGAAAATTTAGGTAAGCAAATTGTGTCCCAGTTAACTAAGCTCCATTTAGAAGAGAGGAGATTTCCTGACCAAATAAATTGTCATGATAAAGCATCAAATTATTTCATAACTCCAATGGGAGGAGTTTGCACCAAACACGTGTAAATGGGAAGAGCCTGAACCACAGTCTTGAGAAGGATAACTCTACTAGCAAAAGAGAGCCACCTATGGGTCCAGTAACTCATCCTATTGCAGAATTTTTCCAATAGACCTTGCCAATATTCTTTCATTTGAGTCCCCACAATTAATGGCACTCCAAGATAAATCAAAGGAAGAGCTCCAATTTGAAACCTGAGAATCCTAACAATCCTGAGCTGAATCGGCTACGGAGTATTAAAAAAATAAATAGATGATTTACCTTCATTAATTTGTTGTCCAAAAGCTTTTAAATAAGTATCCAAAATCAATCTAAAATTTCTTGCCTCATTAATAGTAGCCAAGCCCATTAGGCCAGTATCATCCACAAATTGGAGATGCGTATATGCTGGAATATCATTATGCCACTTCCACCCTTGGACAATCCCCTATTCTACTTGAAATTTTATATATCTACCTAAGCCCTCTACCATAATGATAAAAAGATATGGAGAGATAGGATCCCCCTGTCGAAGACCTCGAGAAGTCGAGAAAAGATCAGTGGGTTCTCCATTAATAAGAACCGAAAAGGATGGGGAGGTCACACAGCTGAGAATCCAATCCACCCATTCCATATCAAATCCAAAAGTGAGAAGAACAAGACCTAGGAACTCCCAACTAACTCTGTCATAAGCTTTTGCTAAATCTAGCTTAATAAACATAGCCTTCACCTTAGACGTGGCCATAGAGTGAATAGCCTCAGAAGTAATCACTACCCCATCAAGAATCTATCTGCCACCAATAAAACCCCCGTATTCCTCAGAAATCAAAGTGGCAAGAAAAGGCTTAAGCCTTTCAGCAATTAATTTTGTGATAATCTTATACGTGACATTACATAAAGCAATGGGTCTAAACTGATCCAAACTGTTAGCCCCATCAATCTTGGGAATGAGAGCCAAGAAAGTAGCATTCAAAGACTTGAGCATTTTTTTATTTTGATAAGATTCCTGAACAACTTCTAGAAGATCAAATTTAATAATCTCCCAAAATTCTTGGAAAAATTCAATGGGAAAGCCATCAGGGCCCAGGGCTTTACCTTTCTTCATACCAAATACCACTTTCTCAAGTTCTTCAAGTACAATAGGCCGTAGTAGATCCCTATTCATATTGCCAGACACAAGGTGAGGAATGCAATCTAAAATAGTTCTCATCTCCACCAAAGGGCCCGAGTCCTCCTTAGAGAAGAGATGAGAAAAATATATAGTGCCCTCTAAGGAAATCACTTCTTTGGAAAAGAGTTGATCACCAGAAGCAAAAACAAGAGAAGTGATAGAATTTCTAAACTTGCAAGCTTTAACTATGTTGTGGAAGAAGGCAGTGTTTCAATCACCCTCCTACAACTAGTCCACCCTAGACTTCTGCTTCCAAAATATTTCCTCCTAAAGTTCCCATTCTTCTACCTCCTTTAGCACTGAGGACTCTTCAAAAATTAAATCTGGAGTTAATCCTTGGTCCCTGATCTGGTGAGTAACACTATCCAGTCTAGCCTGGGCCTCCCTCAACTGAACTTGAAGGTTTCCAAAGCATTGTTATTCCATTGTTTCAGCCTAAATTTCACATGCTAAAGTCTCTTCTCAAAGGTGTACATCAAAGTACCATGAGGCGGCCTACCCTCATACCACCAGTCTATCATACAATCATGTAGGGAAGGATCCCTCAACCACATCAATTGAAACTTGAAAGAGGGATTCTTAGAAGTCTTGAAAGGGGTGACAGAGAGCTTAATAGGCCAGTGATCAGAGCCTTTCCAATCAAGAATTTTTGATCTGGTAGACCATCTAATATCTAGCCAAAAATAAGAAACCAGGAACCTATCCAACCTTTCAGAGATAGCCTCCGTCCCACTCCTTCTGTTATTCCAAGTGAATATACCAGAGCTAGGTTTCACATCAATAAGATTTAGAGAACTAATATTATCTCTAAGCATATTAGAAGAAGGGGCCAATCAAGCAATCCTGCCCCTCTTTTCCTCTAAATTAGTAACATCATTAAAATCTCCAACCACAATCCAGGAAAGGAAAGGATCTAAAGATTGAAAAAAAATGATGTGTGACCACATAAGAGACTTACCTACCAAATCACTAGGAGCGTAAATATTAGAGAACAAGCACCTTTCACCTGTCTCAAAGTGAGAAGCCATAAAAGAGATAGAAGACCTACTCAAAATCCACCACAAGGGAGTTACCTTCTTAGGATTCCAGAGACAAGCGAGCCCACTCGAGCTCCCTTTAGTACCCACTCCCTGCCAGCTACCATGGGGCCATAACTTTGGCCCACAACTATCTAGTTCATCAATTGTAAGCTTCGTTTCCTGAATCAAAATAACATCTGGAGACTGAGAATCAATCAATCTACAAACAGCATTTTGTGTAGGGATGTTGTTCAACCCCCTCACATTCCAAGAAAGAATAATCATTTAGAAGACTGTGAGAAGTGGGAGTCAATGGGCTTCACAAAATCTGCCTCAACGAAAGTCTTTCCCATCATCTTAACCTTCTCCTGATCCGTCTTCCTTCCACTCTTAGCAGACTTCTCTGAAATCCCTTTTTTAAATGGCTTTTTCTGTAATCCTAAAGTGGAAGCAGCTTTAATCCCTTTTGAGTTGTCGGGCACCCCTTTCTTTCCAGGAAGGGTAGAAGCTATGCTATTTGGGGTGTCACAAGGATGCGACCCACCAGAAATATCACAACTTTTCTCTTGAACCAATCCCTCTAAACCAACTAGCTGACTTTGTTCTTCTTCAGGAACTTGGGTCGAACTCCCAATTGCCTCCATCAGGGGTTCCTACAAAGACCCATCACCCGGGGATATCTCAACTGGTATACCTTCCTCTTGTACCAAATTCTCTAGAACATTAAACCTGTTAAAAGTGTCATCACTTTGTCTATCCATCCAAGTTCTCTTCTGCCCCTTTCCTTTATTCTATGGCTTCACTGGGATAAAACCCTCCTTATCCCCAGAGGGACCTTCTGCCATAGGGGTTTTACCCTTATCAACCTTTGGGGTCAGCACAGTGGACATCAATGATTGAGAAAATTTATAACGGGGGCATTTGCATTGTAAGTGCCCATACTCATGGCAAATCCTGCATCTAAAGGGTAGAGTCTCATAGTCCAATTGTTGAATCCATGAAGAAGGCCCCAAACAAATTTCTATTGAATCAGGCAACGGATTATTAAGATCAACCTCCACACAAATTCATGCATATGAAATTACCTTTCGATCTTGGGTTTGTGTGGCCGACCCAACTGGTTTCCTGAGCAAAAGTGAAACGAATGAAGAATATCCTCTCTCCTAAATTCCAGAGGCAATCGTGGAAGCCGAACCCACACTGGGACTTGGGTTAGGATTTCCTTTGTAGAGTTGAACCCACTGTGCTAGGGTTTGATGAAAAGCCCAACCTGGTTAAAGAAGTATGGCCCCCCTTCGAACACTTTGTTCCTGTCTAACATATTTGAGAAAATAACCATAAAATAATTTTTGGCTGCCAGAAGAATTTCCATATCCCCTTCCGGATTCCAAATCCGATGCACCCACAATTCCAACAACGGGAGAGAAAGCTGAAGACCCAAAAACTTATAGATGAGAACATGCTTGCCCAATACTCCACATCCTCAAAAATTTGTTCTGGTTGAATGACCAGCACTAGTCGATCATTAGATCGCTCCAAACACCCATTCGTCTTCTTAATATGGACAAAGCCCTTCGACAATGAAGCGTTCACCCTAGATGGGAGATTGTCAATCTGGCCCTTAGCCCCTCCCCGCACCAGAATAGAGGGCTTAGCCATCTCCAAATTGATAGATAAAATCTGAGATGCAGAGATCTCTGATTGCCCCATGCCAAGATCCAAAGACCCTAACTCCAAGCTGAAACCAGACTCTACAAACTCAGTCCCCTGCTGAGCACCCCACAATGCCACAACAAAGAACCCACTCCCCACTGCCAACCCCAGCTGGCTCTGACCCCAAGCAACTGCCAAAGAATCCCCATAATCCACCACAACACCTCTCCCGCAGTACCTCCCACTCTTCCCACGAAGTCTGCAATACAGTTGCCCCACCTGCAAATGATAAAATGCCCCAAGCGCAACACACAATGCCTCAAACCAGGAGGCTTAGGGCATGCGGGCCCTAGCCTCATAGAACCATCGTGCATAGACTAGAGCCATCCATCTTATTATGAGGAAACCATTGATCCCTCACTATTGTGTTATGCTTGAGATCTTGGGCGAATTTTTCCCTAAGGCAAATTCTTACATAGTATCAAAGCTCTTGGAGAATTTCTCTTCACATAGCCATTCGAGAACATTGTTGCTTTAGTACCTCAACCCAAATCTAGAGTACCACTATCATTGGGAGCATCTAGAGCTAGAATGAACCTTGCCATTGCTTCTAGAACATCGATTCGGTGAAAATCAACGATAAATTTGCCTACCCTAAGCCAAAGTCAATTTTGACGTAATTTTTTTTTTGCAAATCAGCAGTTGAAGGCCCAATCTACAAGTTTAGGTATAATCTATTAGATCTATAATTTAATTTAATTAATATCTATTATTTAATTTTTTTTGCATTTTTGTCACTAATTCCAGTCAGCTCTGCAAAGAAAAAAAATAGGTAGTGACACCTGGCCCTGTACCCTACACAATTTTTTTTATTCTATACTATAGGAATATTCCTTTATTGATTTGAATCAACAAGCACATTCCACAATCTAGCGAACATCTGACGACTACATACCGACCAACACACATTCCAGGCAACACAAGCCATTAATAGCAGGTTGGTTTATTCTTATCTCTATGGCCTTTGACTTCTAAACTCATCAAGGGTTCACCCCACAATGAATGTGGGATAAAACCCACCAATTTTGTGTAACGCCCTGCCAAGAGATCCAAAAGAATTAACCTAAAGTTTTACTAAGTTTGCTAAACTTTTTTTTTTTTTTAAGATCAATGGAGAGTGTTTCTCATGTGGACAACACGGACACAAGTCGTCTCATTGCACTCAAGGGAAACCATAGTTCTCAGGCCTGGGACCCGCAGCTTCAGAACCTACAGTTGGTGGCATGAGTAGAGCCCAGAGAGTGTACTCAGTGGAGTTTTATCCTCCTACAGGGGGAAAGGGTCCAATGGGACCCACACAGCGAGTCCTTAGCTTTTCTTTTGTTGTAGGCTTCCAGGAGTAAGCCTAAGTCTAGGGGGGGTGGATGTAGTGCCTGCCCCTAAGTTGCATTTCTGTCATCCTTGCCAAACTCTTTTAGGCCAATTTATGTTTGATGATTAGTATTATTATTTTAGAGATTATCAGATGTTGTTTTACACTCAGTTTATTATATGATGAGATTACTTGGTACTCTATATTTCATGCATGTATGATGATTATTCAATGTTTTCAGTTATCGATGATGATTAGTTAGATGGTTTATTATTCCATGTGCTTCCTTATGGATACTTACCCCATACTGCATGTGTATGGTGTGTGTGTTTGTTTTATTTATGTATGGTGTTTCTGATGTGGTTAAGGAAGGGAGTCGTAGTCACCTGCTAGTCGGGATCTACAAAATGCACTACTTCCTGCCATTGTCTGTTTAGCTTAGAATATTGTGTTTGTACATGCGTAGATTTTATGCAGGTTACAGGTATCAGGTATCGACTTCCCTGAATTGCCAGGATGAGCGCACCCTATCGCATTGTCTCAATGGTAAGAGAGGGGAGATAAACTCTTAAGTCCAATTCCAAAACCCTTTAGCCAATTGTCCTAATTGATAATTAGGACAAGTATCTGAGTTAAGTGCCCTCCTAATGCATCAAATGATGTAATTTCGTGATTATAACCCTTTTTGTTTTGTTTAGTATGTGTTTTTCTATGAATGGGTTTTCGTATGTTGTTATATGAGTCCTTGATGTGTTTTCTATTAATTAAGTCTAATTAAAATGATTAATTAATGATTTAATTTAATGGAGAATTAATATGATGTCTTTAATATTTAATTAATTGAGAAATTAATTAAATAAAAAAATTAAAATTGGAGGTTAAAGTTCAAAGATACATTTAGAACAGGATAATATGTATTTAATTTAATAATAATATATTTGGAGTTCATTTTTAAATAAATGCTAAATATTATTGTTATTTAAATTAATTAAATATATTATCAATTAAGTTTCTAAAATAAAATTGAAAGTTGAAAGATATTAAATTATTAAGGATTCTAGATTGCATGATCTAAGCATGAGTTTAAATTTGAGAAATAAATTAAAAGATTGAATAATAGAAAATAATAATGTTATTTTAATTTCATAAAGTGCACATGAGATTAAAGTAATAAATTAATTTAAAATAGAAGTCAAGTGGTATATTAAGTAGAGTTGTTTAATAATTCAACTTAATGTGCTTGAAAAGATGAATGCAAAATAAAATAAAAGATAATAAAGGTTAATCGGGAGTTAACTCAGTTGTGCAAAGAGTCTTCTCGAGTGGAAGCAAATTTCAGAAGGCTAATACCAAGAAAGATTTCCAGAGGAAAGTTATTGAAGGGGAGCGAATTCTCTCATAGTTTTTCAAGAATTTCGTATTAGCATCAGGATCAGGTAGGGTCTTGTGTTTTGATCGCTAATCATTTACGCAATTTTCTTATTTCCTGTCTTCTTTGTGTCTATGGATTGTAAACCTGAATTTCTCTTTGATGAATGTTTAAACATTACAATATTGGAATTTATCAGATGCTTGTCAATAAACTTCTGTATACATAAGATTTAAATGGGAAGGGTTGAATCTAAGACTGAAATTCTAAATTAGAAGTTCGGATGATTGACTATATTTTCTCTATCAATATAAAGAAGGAGGCAATCTCTTTTAATATATTTATATATATATTAAAGAGGAATTAATTTAACATATTTATAAATTTATATATATAAATATCTTCAAATAAATTTAAATTTCAACAAAAAAAATTTTGATTTTAAAAAAAATTGTATTTTAAAAAAAATATAAAAATATGATTATAGTGGGGGGGAGGGAATTATCCCGTACCCACCCCCACTGTCAGCAGAGCTGACAGTACCTGCATCGCAAGTACTGCGACGACAGGTACAGGGTACCTACCGCCGCAGGCCCTGCGATCGCAGGACTGCGGCAGACCGCAGGCGGTCTTAAAGCCGACGGTTTATTAAAACGTATGTTTATAATTTATTTTTTAATTTCTTTTTTATATATAATTTTTATTATTTATAAAAAAAAAATTATTATTATTTAAAATTTTAATTAATAAATTTTTAATATATTTTAATTAAAAATATTTTAATCTTTATTAATATTTAGTAATTAAATATTAATGTATTTAACATAGTTTTTTTTGTAAATATTAATTTATTAATAATTTTGGTTAAATATTAATAAATTAACAATTAGTGAATGGATTAAAATAAGTAATTAGAATAGTAATTATTGATTAATTTAATTAAAATTAGTTTAATTAAAGTTAATTAATAATGAATATTATTTGATTAAATTGTAGATTTGGATTATTGATCTAATGGAAGTTATTATAGAAATGGGTTAATCGTAAGGGGTAGTTGTGAAAACTTAGTTACTTGAAATAGATGTTAAACTGAAACATAAACCTTACCTTAACTCAATAATATACTTTCAAATCCAATCTCTGAGACTTTGATGTTTTCTGTGTTCTTGTAATAATCCCATCTTTTGGCCTTCACGTTCTCCAAAGTCTAAGTGGAGGATAAGGAGAAATTAAATTAATTTCTTATGAAGTCATTCAATTAAAATTAAAAGGTGACTTTGTATTTAATTAATTTAATTATTAATTACAAGGGAGTAGCTTCTAGGGTATGTATTAATTATTGGAAGGACGGAAGCCTCTCGTGATTTAATTAATGATTGCCATAGGGAGAAATTTTTAGAGAACACAATAATTATTGGAAGGAGGAAGCTTCTAGCTCTTGTAGTTAATTAATGTTTTAGTTCCTTCTAGAAGGATGAAGAAAAGGATAAATAGGGCTGAAAGTCTCATTGCTGATCATCAAATTATTGTATCGGATGATTATGACTTGCATTTGATAAGAGCTTGGATGTGTGAATCACACTCCTTTCTTTTGGCAATAGAGGACATTCATTCTCTGTTGTAACATTCTAGACGTCATTCCCTTAGGGTTTGGCCTTTGGAATACATCTCTTTGTAATTGATTGCAACATTCTCAGCATTAATATAATTTTAGCCTTGGTTCAGCTTTTGGGCATTCATGGGTGTCCATTACAGTGGTATTAGAGCTATAAGTCCTGCCATCCTGTGGAGGTCTTATAGGGAATTTGGAACAGCTAGATAGAGGGAAAAAGTGTTTGACGAAATGTCAAAACACTAAAATCAGAAATAAAAAACCCAGGCTAAGCATTTATGTTTGAGCATGCGACAGGGGTCTTATAATTTCCATGATACCAGAGCAAGACAAAATAGGATTTCAGACTTGCAAAGCAAATAATCTAGTACATCTATGCAGGTGGACATTGAATCCAACCATACAGATATAGAGGAGATATTCTTTGATCAGGACCATAATATGGGTGATCGAGATGACAGGAATACAGGATTAGGCGGAGGCGAAAATGCTAGTCCAAATCCGGGTGGAGGTTGAAGTTCATTGTTTTGCTGAATTGCTTGAGGACAAGCAATTTCAAGGAGGGCGAATTTGTAATGATCCCATCTTTTGGCCTTCACGTTCTCCAAAGTCTAAGTGGAGGATAAGAAGAAATTAAATTAATTTCTTATAAAGTCATTCAATTAAAATTAAAAGGTGACTTTGTATTTAATTAATTTAATTATTAATTACAAGGGAGTAGCTTCTAGGGTATGTATTAATTATTGGAAGGAAGGAAGCCTCTCGTGATTTAATTAATGATTGCCACAGGGAGAAATTTCTAGAGAACACAATAATTATTGGAAGGAGGAAGCTTCTAGCTCTTGCAATTAATTAATGTTTTAGTTCCTTCTAGAAGGATGAAGAAAAGGATAAATAGGGTTGAAAGTCTCATTGTTGATCATCAAATTATTGTATCGGATGAT
The DNA here is from genome assembly GCA_028749045.1 of Cupressus sempervirens. Lineage (NCBI taxonomy): Eukaryota > Viridiplantae > Streptophyta > Pinopsida > Cupressales > Cupressaceae > Cupressus > Cupressus sempervirens. The sequence continues at coordinate 230,550,756 of CM053784.1, forward strand.
TATGACTTGCATTTGATAAGAGCTTGGATGTGTGAACAATACTCCTTTCTTTTGGCAATAGAGGACGTTCATTCTCTGTTGTAACATTCTAGACGTCATTCCCTTAGGGTTTGGCCTTTGGAATACATCTCTTTGTAATTGATTGCAACATTCTCAGCATTAATATAATTTCAGCCTTGGTTCAGCTTTTGGGCATTCCTGGGTGTCCATTACAGTTCTCTGTGTTTTGGGGTTGTTCTAGTATTGACCAGTTTAGGTTGTTACCAGAGGCTGGGTTTGTGAATGTGAGGTTATGATGATTTGTTCTTGATCTTTTCAAACCAACCAAGGTAATGTGATAGTATGCTCTATGATGGATGCATTTACTGTTTGTTATTGCTTTCTAGTTTCCTTGTGTGAAGTTGAGGTGTATGTATTTGAGATACCTAACTTAACCATTTTTGAGTCTCGATCAGTTATATTTGATAACCATTTTTGAGTCTTGATCAGTTATACTTGTATTACCTTCTACTTGCTTTGACTGAAGTGTTCGTTTAGATCTTGATGATGTCATGTTGTGACATGTTTTGACTTGACCATTTTGGAGTCTTCGATCAGTATTGTAATTTATTATTGGGATACTTTCTGGTTGCTCATTGGAGAACCATTGGATTTTGTGATCTATCATTGATGCCTTCAGTTGCTGATAGAGAACTGTTGTGATCATATGATTATTTATTTGATGCTTATCTGTTGCTCATGAAGAACTGATGTAAATTTTGTGGCTTATCTTTTATGATGTTTTTTCAGTTGCTTATATAGGACTGAGGTGATTTTATTATGATTCTTTGATTTTTGATCTCATCAGCCTAGGGTAGGTTATCTATGTGTAGAGTCGGGAAGTGGCTTGCAATGGGGGTCGGGGCCCTAAGAGGCTGCCTGGAGAAACCCATTGTAAGTCGTTTTAATAAGTGAAAACATTTACACTAAATGAGAGAAAATGAACCTAACAAGATAATTGTATGTTCTCTCCCATGCCTTGAGTGCTAGTACAGACTAGGATGGGGTAGAGAGAACGCTTGGTTATGACCTTGCATTCCGTAGTCTGCCTCATCAATACGAGAGGATACTAGTGGCCGCAGGGAACACTAGGGACCCGAGATTCCTAAGGGATTGCTCAGGTAACTTCTACGTGATTTTTGCGATCACACTTTCCTGCTTGCATAGTAGGTTTCCTACGTGTCTTTGTGGTGCCTCTGGGTTTAGATGTCGATCTTTTTAGGAACCCTTGAGTTAGCATACTTATAGGATTTCCTGGACTTAGAGAGTATTTATGATTATAGGTTTTGTTATCCTAATTGGGACTTGAGACTATCTCCTCAGCGCGGTGGGAGTGGACCATTTAGGTTCCACGCGGTCGAGTGGTAGTGCTTTTTACTCTTACCATTGAGATTCATCCATAGTCACCATGGCTGGAGCTTTCTTGGTTGACACTTACCTTCACTATGTTTTTGGATTATTATGATGGATGGTTAGATTTTGTGATAGATGTTTTATCATTATGGATGTATCATGTATGGTGGAGGATTTCATTTATTTTACTGTACTTTGTATCATGGATTTGAGGATGATGTATTTCTATTTTTACCTATGTATATTCTTTTAAGCCTTTCATACCCTGTGACATGTACAGTGGATGATTGAGCATTTCGAATTAATTTGCCAAGAGGCATTTGGAATAAATGTGTATTGTGGACATTGGACTTTAGTATTATTCTTTCATGTGAATGTGGTAGTTGTTAGACTTAGAATTAATTAAATTTAAAAGTAACTCAACGTCTTGAGATCCTTAAGGAATGTAACTTGTGATGTATGTTTGTTGATGATTACATTTTATTGCTTCTACTACTATGTGTTTGATGTGTATGTTATACTTTCTTACTTTTAAAAAAAAAAATGTTTACCAAACTTAGTAAAACTTTAGGTTAATTCTTTTGGATCTCTTGGTGGGGCATTACATTTTGGTGCCCTACGTTCACCCTTTTCATCACTGACAATGATTTGCTTCATTGGCAACAACAAAGCATCCCTAGTGGTCACAAAAAAAAATTCTTAGTAGCAACGTTAACCTCGTCCACCAGCAAAGTAAATCCTAGCAATGCTACACTTGATTCCTTGACAACAGCATAGAAAACCAAATTCTACGATAGCTCAGCATTTTTTGGCTTTGCCATGCAGAAACAGTCACTTCCTCCCTTTTGCCTACATGATAGCCACGTGTCTTCCACGTGGGCCAACTTCATCACCACTTGGAGCCACGCAAGCTGACACATTTTATGAACCATAAAGGACATGTAGGATCATCATACGCCCTGTTAGTGATGTTTGTACAGTACCGACTCAACTTTTTTGCACCAAACGATTGTGCCACATCAGCAAGGGAGGCTATTTTTTCACTAATGCCAGCTAGACACAAAGTTAAATTTGATGGCCATTTGATAGTCATTTCTTGGCATTTTTAAACTATTGTGATGGTCCTTTGACCATCAAATTTAAGCTTGCAGTTTTCTACCCAGACCCCTCTTCAAATGCATTTTTGATTTGGCAACCTAACTTTGAGAGGCCATAACTCAATCATCCGGACTCCAAATGAGGTGCATTTTTTTTTTTTGGGTAGCATTTCCTAAACTTTTTAGTGGTAGTGTTCTTTTCTAGTTCTTATGCAAGGATTTCTCAAAAATTGCAATTTTTGGTGACTATAACTATTCAATCCTGTATTTTGCAACTTGAAATGCTTCGTACGGGCTTATCTGGACATTTTTTAGGTTCTATTTTTTTGAAAGTACATTATTTTTTGTCTACTTTCCAGATCTACAATCAGATTATAGGGTTGTGTTGACGAAAATCTCACTTTCAAACTTAGGGCTTTTTCTACATTGTATTGCTCTGATTACTTTTCAAAATTGTTGTACATCTGAGCTACAGTGCTTAGTGAAAAAATTGAGCCTCAAAAGGTAGTTGTAAATAGAAAAAATCAAAAGTCCACTTTGTACATTTTGACAAGTGGCCTATTGTACACGCACTACATATAAAGTGCCAAAAGCATCTTTTTATCTTCTTCTTTTTTTTTTGGTGGGAGGGGGGGGGAGGTGTCTTTTGATTGAGTGAAAGGGGGGTTGTGTATTGTGTTTTTTTGTCTCTCTTGTGTTATCTTTTACTTTTCTACATCATGGGTTCACCTAAAAGTCCACTGCTAACTTCACATAATTATTATACATGGAAAGATATTGTATGGAGTAGATTAATGGAAAAAGGTCTAAGTCTTTATGTTGATGGTTCAATTGAAAAACCCACTGATGCCACAACACTCAATGATTTGAAAATTATAGACCAACAAGCTTTAGGAATTATCAAAACTTGTGTACATAGAGATCTCTTCTTCCACATTTCTAGTTTCAAGGAAGCCAAACCTGCTTGGGACAAAATTGAATCATTGTATGGTAAGGTTGATGAGGAAAAGGGATATTAGATTGAGGATGACCTACTTCTCTTGGATCTAAAGATTTTTGACACAATTCAAGATTATATCAACAAATCCAATGATTTTAGAGCACTACTTAAATATTGTGGTAATCTCATGAAGGATGATAAGGTGATTCATCATATCTTGAAGAGGCTACCTTCAGAGTATGCTTCCTTTGTTTCAAGTTATAATACTCATAGGTTGACCATGGGAAGTGCTTTCCAGAAGCCTACATTTGATGCTTTTGTAGAAATGTTGATTCTTGAACAATCTCACTTGATAGATATGAGACTTCTCACAACATCAAAGACCAAAGCATTGGTTGCTAGTGTTGAGAACCAATCAAGTCAAAGAGGCAAAATTTCTAGCAACAACAAGAAGAAGCAGTGGAAGCAATAATCACAATCTGAGATACAATAATCCTCCTCACAGCAAAGCGGTTCTTCTTCCAACCAGAAGGGAAGTAATGAAAAGAAGGAAAATCTTTTTTTTGTATATTGCAAGAAATTGAATCATGATGAGCATCATTGCAAGACTAAGAGAGTCGATGAGTTAGAAAACCTACTCAAGAAGAACAAAATTCAAGTGCCAAATGCTTCCAAGGATTCAACTCTAACATCTTAAAAGGGAATAGGGCACACACTTATGAAAAATTCAAGTTCTTCATTGGAATGTATTCTTGACTCAAGTGCCTCATATCATATGGGTTCTTCAAAGGGAGACTTTTCTTCATTGAAGTAGTCAAAGGTACTGCACATCTTTGTGGGAGAAATGGAAGTTGAAGGGAAAGGACATGTGGAGATGGACAATGGGGAATTCAAAGATGTTCTCTATGTTCCAAACCTTAGCTCTAATCTCCTCACAATTTACCAAATCACTCACCTTGGAGATGCCAACAAACTTGAATTCCTTCCATATTTTGTAATGGTGCGAAGTCTAAAAGATGATTCATTGGTTGTAATGAGGAAAGTCAATCATGATAGGAGGCTTTATTCCTTCTCCCACTTTGTGCCTAAGTCTCCTTCACATGCCTTATTAACTCAATCTAATTCACAATCCAAATTATGGCATGAGCGGTATGGTCATCTTGCCTTCCACTATCTTCAGCAACTTTGCTCAAAAAACATGGTCAAAGGTCTAAATTCAATCAACTTTTCTAAGGGTGAATGTTCATCATGTTTAGTGGATATGCATCTTGAGGAGAAGATTGATAAAGGGAAGTCTTCAAGAGCACTAGTTGTTCTTTAGTTGGTTCACATGGTTTTAGCGGGTCCTTTTGCAATGACATCAATCAACTAGGGTTGCTACATCCTTACTTTCATTGATGATTTCATGCTACACATGGGTCTACTTTCTTCATCATAAGAATGAAGTGTTGGACAAGCTTCAAGCCTTTAAGAATCATGTTGAATAGCAATCAAGGAAAGCCATCAAGGTTCTTTGGATGGACAATGAAAGAAAATATCTGGATAGAAGACTTAAAGACTTTTTCAAACTTGAGGGTATTGATCTTCATAATCCACTAGCATTTAGTCCGCATAAGATAAATGATGCAACACTAAGGATATGAACTCTTAAGTCCATGGAAAATTTCATGATACAAGCCAAGTCTCTTGCTCCAACATTTGAAGTTGAAGCCATTAGTAAGGCCACTCACATACTTAATAGGTCTCCTCATAATGCCTTAGATGGTAAGACTCCTTTTGAGGCATGGTGCGGTAGAAAACTAGTTGTGAAACACTTTAGAGTCTTTGGTTGTCCAACATGGGCAAACTTATCTTCTAGGGGATGCAAGGCACCACCACCAAGGCCTTATACATTTATCATATATGAAGACAGTGTTGAGGCATATAGACTCATGGATCCTAAGACTCATGAAATCTTTGTGGAGAAGGATGTACACTTTGAGGAAAGTTCACCCAGCTTATCCTCTAATCCTCTTTACACTTCATACATTATGGAAACTGATAGTGACACTAGTGATAATGCTTCAATAGATTTAGATACATGGGGTTCTTGACAATAACAGCAAGCGGTCACATCATCAGCTTATTCCACATGCATACATTGCCATAGTCATAGGTCCAACATAGTAGGATACACCTTGTCTTCTAGCTCCAGCAACAAGGGATGACTACATAGCAAATATTTTAGGTTTATTTGTGGAGTCATACATACCAGACTTGGGGAAGATCATCGATGATATACATCTTCTCTTTGATGAGGCAGATCCTTCTTTAGTTATTGCAAGGGCTCACTCTGACTCTCATGTCCATTCTCTACATGATTGATCTTTACAGGTTGATGTGATTTTGGTTCCTTATGTACAACAGTTGCAAGAGGTCTCTTTATCAATTAAGGAGATAGTAAGTTCTTTGGGACAGGTTCTACATCCATCCTTGCTAGATCTGCATTTGTTCTTTACAATGGTGTCAGAAGGTGCGATAGTCAGTATCAACATAGGGGCAGTTGAGCACGTTTCAGAGGCATCATTGATCATTGGGATTCTTTCTACACATAGGGGAAGCATCTCACTTGTACATTTGCCATTGTTTCTTCCAAAGGGGAGGAACATTATTTAGGACTCATAGACTAGCTTCTACCTTGGAGTAGCTATCATTGATTGGCACTCATCATTGGGGGTGGAGGGGACTACCTTGTCTCTCTTCCTCTTCTTCTTATGGGGGGGACATTTTCCTCTTATGGGGTTTTTTCCTTCTCATACTTCACTTTTGTATATACTTGTTGTATGTCATAATGGGGGGGTCTTGATTACTCCATCCATCCATGCATCTTGTCTTTTCATCTCTCTTTTTGGGGGAGGGTTTTTCCCATGAGGTTTTCCCTCTTTCTCCACTTTATGAGAGATTGCATTTCATTATGTACATGGGTACCTAACATGGCCAAGTAATTGAGACCCATTATGCATTTCATCATATTTTTCGTAAGATTAAGGGCATTCCCCTAAGTTTCACTTAAGAGGGGGTGTTAGTGTAAATATGTATTTACTATTTACACTTTACTTAAGTTTACTTAGGTTAATGCATTATTTTATTATATTGCATTATTTTTTATTTTTTTGGTGAGACACTTAGGAGTTTGTGTACTTTTATGAGTTTTCATGTTGACAACACAGAAGTAAGCAACTCTAATTCAGCACATGGTGTCTACAACACTGGAGTTTTCATAATTAACTAAGTTGTCATGTAGACAACATAGTTATTCACACTCCTATTTTAGCACATGGTGTCTACAACATTGTTTTGTGTGCTACACCTTTGTAGGCTTATCCTCTCATCATCACACTTACTTCTGTGCTTAATGGAGGATAACCCACACCTAGTGGACATGTACCTATTTGTATGACTTATCATGATGTTGATTCTTATCCATTCTAGAAGCATTCTAGAGGCCTTTATATATAAACACTCCTAGTGTACTTTCAATTGAACCGAATACATATCAATATTCTAATAATACTCTTTCTAATCTACTATTGTGCTTTTGCTTGAGTTCTTTGATCTTGGGTGAAATTTGCCCTAAGGCAGATTCTTACAAAAAGCCATCTAAGTTCCAAGAATACCAAATAGTTTTCTATTGTTACTGCTGACCAACATTAGTTGTCAACACACTAAAAGGTCTCAACACAATAGTTGCATACTCCTACTTCTTTGACAATAATTGTTTACTTAACACTAACCAATTCACAATACATCAGGTACATATTCCTACTTCCTTACATGAATCTTTGTAAATCTTTCTAAAGAGATATCTCTCCTTGATTCATACAATTCTTCTCCTCCATTTCTTAGGAGATGTTTTTCATGCATATTCTCTCCCCCATTGACATCAATGTCAAAGGCCACAATGTTACAACATTCTAATTGTTACATACCAATTACTAATATGCTGCTCCAAGTCTTCAACTAGCTTCCACTATTCAAAACCAAATACAAAGAGTCCTCAATAACTCTTCTCATCACAGATACTCCCCCATATAGGAAGCATCAACATTCAGTCTAGTCTAACAATAGCGTTATGTATCACTAGATTGATGTGCTCTTCACATCATCTACCTAGAAGTAGGTAGGGGCATAACCCCAAGTATACATCTCAAGTACTCAAATATATCTTTAGGAAAAGGCTTCGTAAAGATATCTACAATCTGATCTTTAGTACTCACATACTCCAATATGAGCTCTTTTTCTATTTCTTTTTCTATCAACACATTATACTTAATAGATATTTGATTAGTTTTAGAATGTAATACATGATTCTTAGACATACTTATTATACTTTTGTTAGATACAGTAAATGATAACAAGTTCTTCAATCTCAATTTGTATATCCTTCAGCATCTACTTCCTCCACATAACATTCTTATAGTTTATTGTTGTTGTAACATACTCAGCCTTAGCTACACTCTGAGAAATACAATCTTGTTTCTTTCTTAGCCAAGAAACCAATATTCCTCCAAGAATGAATGCTCCACCACTAGTTCTTTTTTTTTCATCCATTCTACCTACCCAATTTGCATCAATATATGCACATAGATTGAAATCACTTGATCTATCATATCAAATTCCATAGTCAAATTTTCCTTTCAAATATATGAATATTCTCTTTATTAATACCAAATGATACTCCTTGGGAGCATCTTGAAATCTAGCTACAATAACAACTGCATTTGCTATATCTGGTCTGGCATGAGTCAGATAATGTAAACCTCCAATCATGGATATGTACTTATTCTTTTCTACTAAAGGTGTCTCATCTTTGTTGGATAACTTGTGACTAGTTATCATAGGTGTAACAATAGGTTTACCATTTTCTAAACCAAACCTTTTCAACAAGTCTTTCAAGTACTTAGCTTGTGAAATGAAAATACCATCACTATTCTGTACAATCTACAATCCTAGGAAAAACTCCATTTCTCCTATCATGCTCATTTCGAACTCATTCTTTAGCTTTTCAGAAAACTTATCACTTGCTTCATCATTACCTCCAAAAGTGATGTCAAAATATTATTATTATCAAAAAAGCATTCTCAACTTCTTTCAAATACAAGTTACTATCTACCATACCTTTAGCAAATCCAAGCTTTGCCAAAAAATTGTCCAACCTTGCATACCAAGTTCTAGGTCCTTTATTCAAACCATATAAAGCTTTATTTAGTCTACATACCATTGCTTTTTCTTCTGATAAAGGAAATATTTAGGCTACTCAATATATACTCTTTTTCAAGTTCTCCATTTAGGAAGGTTGATTTAACATCCATTTGATAGACCTTGAACTTCTTATTTGATGCATAACAAAAGAACATCCTTACTACTTCTATTCTGGCTAAAGGTGCATATGTCTCCTCATAGTCTATGCCTTCTTGCTATGAATAACCCTTGCATATAAGTCTAGCCTTGTTCCTCACAACTTTTCCTTGCTCATTCATCTTGTTTCTAAATATCCATTTGGTTCCTATCACATTCTTGTCTTTAGGTTTAGGAACTAGTTCCCATGTATCATTCTTCACAATCTAATATAATCCTTCCTTCATTGATTGAATCCAATGATCAGCTTTACATGCTTCATCTACTCTCTTAGTCTCAAGTTGAGATATCATATATTTCTCCTCTTTTACTATGTTTCTTGTCATTACAGCTTTATCTTTGCTTTTAATTATCTCCTCAGGAGGTTGATTCTTTGTCAAATTCCTATTAGGGGTAGTATTTGACATTTCAACTCTTATCTCATCTCTAGGTTTAGATCTTTGCTCAATAGTTAGCACATAATTCTACAAATCATTGTTAGTCTCAAAGAAAACTTATGCATTTTGTCTAACAATTCCAAAATTATCTTCTTCTCCATCTGAATTATAATCTACCATAGTTTCCTTAGTTCACAAATTTTCATCAATCCATACATTTTTGCATTCAACTATTGTCTTAGTTCTATAGTTAAAATATATGTATGCCTTTCTTTTCAATGAATAACCAAGAAACGTACCTTAATCACTTCTTCGATCAAAATTACCAATATCATCATCCCTCTTAATATAACATTTACTCCCAAATATCTTGAAATATTTAATTGGTGGGGAATGACCAAAACATAGTTCATAAGGTTTCTTGTTCATACATTTTCTGATGTGTACCTTGTTCAAAGTGTACACTACAATATTGACTACTTCTCTCCAAAATGTCTTAGAAATATCATTCTCAAACAACATGGCTCTTGTTGCCTCTTCTACTTACTTATTCCTTCTTTCATCAATCCCATTCTGCCTAGGTATTCTAGGTGAATATTGTTGTCTTTTGGTTCCATTCTCTTCACAAATTTATGTTAAACTCTCTAGAAATGAATTCTCCTCCTCTATCTGATCTCAAAAATTTTATCTTAACATCAGATTCATTCTCAACTCTAATCTTAAATATTTTAAACTTCTCAAAAGCTTCAAATTTCTCTTTAAGAAATGCTACCCACACATTCTAGTGAAATCATCAACAAAAATCATAAAGTACCTTTTTACCATAGAATCCTCTTGTTCTAGAGGGACCACTCAAATATGTGTGACCTATCTCCAACTTCTCTATGATAGTGAACTTCTTCCTAGGAAATTATAATTTATTTTTTATAGCCAAAATACATTCTTTACACACAACATTAGTAGGCTTTGTAATGTTAGGCAAGTCTCTAACTGCAAATGTGCTACTAACCTTTACAATATTATCAAATTTTGTGTGACAAAATATTCTATGCCACAACCAACTATTGTCCACTTTAGCTACCAAATATGTCATTTCAGTAGGATTCAACTGAAATACATTACTTCTAGATCTTATGCATGTTCCAATCAGCTTACCATCTCTATCTTTGATAATGCAATTCTTCTCAATGAATTGCATCTCATAACCCTTGTCCACCAACTATCCAACACTCAAAAAATTATGCTTCAATCCATCAACAAAATAAACATCATCAATGTTAGTTTTACCATCACAAGTAATGGATCCAATTCATGTTATATGATAGGTTGCATTTTTACCAACTCTAACAATACCTCCATCATGATTCTTGAACTTAACAAACTTATTCATTTCACCAGTCATGTGATTTGAACAACCACTGTCAATTATCCAAGAGAAATTAGAGATCTTTCTTCTCTAATTTCTATATCAATATCATCTTCCTTGATAGACACAAATCCCAATTCATCATCACTTTCACTTTGACTTTTCTCACCAGATTCTTAATCTTCATTTGCATACAAATAATTTCTATCTCTTCTAGGCCTAAACTTTCATTTATACTTTTACTCTCTTTTAGGACATTTAGATGCATAATGACCGAATTCCAATCACAAGTCCAACGTTTAAAGATTTTCTTACCATATTTTTCTCTTCTCACAAGAAGGGTTATACCTTCCTCAATCTTCTTGTCTTCATTAGATCTATTGCTACTAGCAAAATATCCACATGTGTCTGCACTCCTTGTCAAATTAGGTCTAATGTTTAGGGCATTGAAAGTTGTTTTGACTCTAGCTAGATCTCTAGACTGTCTCAGATCTACTTTTCTATATTCTAATCTTTTGAGAAATGTTTCCTTTGTCAATTTTTTAGTACAAGGCATTACTATCTGAATCATCTAAGCTAGTTGCTTGAATGGTGGCATCAAACTTTTCAAGATCTTCCATATTACTTTATCATCTTCCTTGGTTCCACCAAGAGACCAAATTCCTAAAACAATTTTTGATATTCTACCAATATAGCTTCTTATAGATTCATCTTAGCATCTTGAAATGCACATATCCAATTCTACAATTTCATTCCTTTTGCATGTGTATCACCTTCAAAAGTATGTACTAATACTTTCCAAATAAATGAGATGTTTGAAGTGACTTTACCTGACTATATTCATTCTCTAGACAAGCTGATAGTAGAGCTTCTCTAGCTCTTATGTTACACATGAATAGATCTATCTCTACTTCAGTGCATTGTTCAAGCTAGTCTTCTTTCACAATCATCTTCCTACTCTTTTTCAAGATCTAATAACCTAGACCCATGCACAATAGATGAGTCTTCATCTTCACCTTCCAACTATCATAGTTTACCCCATCAAATCTAGGACTTTCCTTTCTGACAAGATTCACCATCAATCTGCCAAAGTTGTTAAGCTTATCCTTCAAGGACCTAATACACTGATACCAATTGTTAGAATGTATAGTCTAATGATATAATAGAGAGGTGGGAGGGTGAATCCCCACAATCAAGGAAAACATCTTTCCTTTATACTATATCTTAAAAATAATTCCTTGAGTCAGCCTTGAAGCTTTTCCAATTAATTATAATAAGATAATTAATTAATTACAATTATAATAGCACTGTTGGCTCATAGTCTATACAAAACTTCATACATGTGATACTAGGGCTTGTGCACTTTTTGTTGTGACCATCAAAATGTCCTTTGTCACTGCCTGACTGTACATCTTCTCATTACATCTCAGATGTAAGAGAGCGAACAAGCATCAGGAACTACTTTCCCAATACTCTATCTCTAAACTACTCTTTGTAAATTGGGTACAACTTATGTATGTCTTTGACTTAGACTCTACACACTTGACCATGTCACCAAGCCATAATGTAGAACATTTCCATGACTGCACATCACTAAACGATCAAACCATTGTCTTTACCATTAAGATCTTCGTCTTCTACTCAGCCAGTCTTTATAGAAACCATACTATGTTGAAATCAATGACAAACACAATCATGAATGCATCATGTCAATACTCTCTAGTGTTTAGGATACTCACCCAAAGTAGCATCATTAGCATTGATGCTAACACACTAACATGATATGCAAGATATCTATGATGGGTTAACAAAATAGAAGTATATTTTAGAGAAAGACATATTCAGCTAAAGGAAAATTGGATTTGGTACATACATATTTGTGTGGTCCTATAATGACAAGAGCATACTATGGTGAAAGATAATTTATTATTTATGTTTATTATTACTCTAAGTTGATGTGGTTGCATTTCTCAAGGTGAAATTTGAGGCCTTTGATAAGTTCAAGATTTACAAAGAAAAAGTAAAGAATGAATTAGGTCTAAAGATTAAATATCTAAGGTTTGATAGAGGTAGAGAGTTCACATCAAACAGATTCAATGCATATTAAGAAGCGAATGACATTTTCAAGAAAACACCTGCTCCTAGAACTCCACGATAAAATGGGTACAAGGAATAAGAAATAAAACAATACTTGATATTGCAAGGACTATAATTCTTGAACGTAAGGTACCTCATATTCATTAGAGAGAAGCAATTACTATAGCAGTTTATACATTGCATAGATTTCAAATATTACATGGTAACGGAAAAACTTCATATGAAGAATGAATTTGAGATGAGAATAATTTGTGAGATGAAATATTTCTTGGGATTGCAAATAGCTTAGAATGAGGAAAGCATTTTCATATCATAGACTAAATATTTTAGGGATTTTTTGACAAATTTTGGTTTGGAGAATCGTAAACCAATTGGAACACCTATGGTTATAGGATTGAAATTATCTAGTAAGGGTATATCTTCTAGTGTAAAACAAACAAGACACAAATCTATGATTAGAGGATTGCAATATTTGACTCATACAAGATCTGATGTATCTAATGTAGTTAGAATTGTGGAAAGATTCCAAGTAGAACCTAAACAGACACATTTGATATTAGTAAAGAGGATATTTAGATATTTGAAGGGTGCATTAAATTATAGCTTATGGTATGACAGATCACATGACTTTACCTTATGTGAATACACTGGTATAAAATAGGTAGGAAATGTAGATGAAAGGAAAAGCATAAGTGGTGGAGCATTCTTCTTGGGAGGAAGATTGGTTTCATGGATAATTAATAAATAAAATTACAAATCATAATCTACAATAGAAGTAGAGCATGTTGCAATAGAAAATAATTGTAATTAGATTATTTGAATGAAGCAAGTGTTATAAGACATTGGTATTTAATTTTCAAAATCTTTTATCATTCATTGTGTTAACACAAGCATAGTTAATATGTCAAAGAATCTATTGTTGCATTCAAATACTAAACACATTGCAAAAAGGTATTATTTCTCAAGACAAAAGTTAGCAGATAAAGAAATTTTATTGGAGTATATTATCACAAATGAGCGAGTAGAAGATATATTCACAAAACCATTGGCAAAGAACACATTTGAGTAGTTGAGAGGCATGCTTGATGTTATGCTCCAGCCTCTTTAGAATAGTTGATGTAGCACTAGTAAAATTATCCTCATTTTTTTACACCAGTTGGTCAAATTTTCCATAACCATTGGTCGAAACTTTGACCAAAAATCCCATCAGAGTATTTTGGTTGAAACTTAGATGACCAACTAGTTTTGTCAAAATTTTCATAGATATTTGGTCAAAAATGAAGCCAAAAAATAGCTTGATATGCATCGAATACTGGTCAAAATTTTGACCAATGCAAAATTAAGTTTGATGAGAATGTCATACATTCAACGTTGAATGTTGGTCAAAATTTTGACCAATGTAAAATAAGTTTTGACGAGATTGTCAAACATTTGATGTCAATTTGGCCAAAACTATTGTCAAATGTTGGTCAAAATTTCAACCAGTGCAAAATACATTTTGACGAGGATGCCAAACATTCGCTGCCAGTTTGGTTGAAACTATCGTCAAATGTTGCTCAAAATTTTGAGCAATGAAATTTTTTTTTAGAAATTATTATTTTTTGGTGTGATAATATCACAATATCATGGAAACCAAATCCTTGCATATACAACAATGTCACAGTTCATGATCATACTTCTTGTGTAATCTATTTAAGTTTTATTCAACTAAGAAATATATATTTTTGAAGTATTTTCCTAGTACTTCAAGTTTTGAGTGATATGGTACTTCTTCCAAAGTCATTCACAAATCATAATCCAAGCACTAGCAATGCATTATGACCACCTTACAACCATATAATGAAATCATCAATACGCTTGAGCCCTTTTTTGTTTTGATTCAAGAAACTTGAATCATCTCATAGATCACCTCTCACATAACATCTATGATCTTACAATCCATTAATATTCAAACTCTTATGTCACAAAATGCATAATGGTCACTTACATATAATTGTATTGTTATCCAAATCTGCCAGGGTAATTTCTATACATTTTATTCATTTCACTTTAAAGTTGTTATTAATTTATTTTCAACATGTTGTCATGTCATCTTTCATCAACTACTGATTTGCATCCCATATGGTTGCAACTATCAACTTCATAGCTTCATATGATATTGTCATTAGTTTTTCACATTATCTACAATATATCCATCTTAATGCAATCAATGGAAATCCAATTCTATTTGACCATGATCATTTGTTTATAGAGATCTCACACTTCACTTGTTACTATCGTAGTCTCTTCTTAATGCTCGTGAGATTATGTAGATAATAAAAACTACTAATTTCCTCTTTAAAATATTTACACCTTCATGCATTATTGGCTATGAATAATCATTCCCTTTCAAATTAGTACATCAAGAACATTTGATTCCCTCTCAACATGAACCTTATGTGATGCAGAGAAAATACTCCCAATAAAAATTCCTAATCAAATAGGAACAAACTAAGGATGAACGCATGATATCAATACCTTCCACAAGCTTATGTAGATTATTTCATCTGTTCAACCTCTAATCTCAATCCTTATATGTTTTATTTTTATATTTGTGGGTCTCAATATTAGTTCACAACTATCTTGTCTTTCATTATATTAATATTTTTACTTGACTTTATTGTTGTGTTTCATGTGATGCAATAAATAATCATGAATCTTTCATGAATGGTCACTTATCTCAGGAATGTAGCGACTAATCCAACTAATGGATCTTCTTAATCTGGCTCTAATACCATGTTTATGTTTGCAAACTTATGATCAAACTATGAAACTGGTATGAACAAATATCAAGAAAGAATTACTAACTTTTTTTATAATTTGTTTATGCAAATCCTTCTATCAAGTATTGAAGGAATTATAATATTAAAATTCCAATCTGAGTGTTTGAGAGGTTGACTACTCTGCTAGTGCCAATCTGTGGGGAGAGAACATTTATTTGATTTCGATGGCATTCCTCATTCAATCAATCAATATAAATATAGAACTCAAAGGGCTTATGTATGAAAAGAGATGACACTTCAATGAAGATTTTCATTAAAGATACATAATGTCTAAAGTAACTAATTAAATAACCCAATAATGATCAGTGTGATTAAGCATCAACCTCTATGTTTAATAGACATGTTAATGTGCAACATACATTAAGCCCTTGATCTGATGAAAAAATAACATCCTTTTCTTGATGCATTGAAGATCGAAATAATCAGGAGTTTGTAACTTGATTCTAAGAGAAAGATAATAAAATATTCATCCTTGGTTTGAGAAAATTTATTTCAAGGAAAACCATAAAAAATTTATAACAAAGTGGATCATAGCAATGTGTATGCATGTGAATGCATATCGGTTCACAAGGTGAACTGATATGCATGCATGCACATACACATATGTTTTGCTAATTGATATTTCACTAAATTTTGACTGAAGTTATTATTTCTAAACATGTAAAATTAGAGGTTTTGGATATTTTCATTAACTTTCCTAATAGTTTGTACTCTGATGAAACTTGTAAAAGTGGTGAAAGAAAATATATTAGGATAAGGAAATTAAAATGTTTTCCAAAATCTTTTAACTACAGAAATACTAATAAACATGAACTCAAAGTGCAGTTAAAATTTCCAATATAGATTTGAAATATAGTACCATTCCATTACAATGATCTACTTCTCTTCCAGCTTACCTTATATTTTCATCAGCCACTATCATAATTGCAAGTTACATTGAAGGATAATTCAAACATACTTACAAGTTTTTCAAGATACTCATACCAACCTGTAAGGTAACATCATTTGTTTTTGTCAACCAAAAGTCTCTACATTGTGCATACATATTGAAAGGGAAAATAGAATGGTACCAAATTTGATCCTTTTTTAGCATCATATTAGAGAAGGTCCTTATGAGACTTGTGAGAGTCCATAAATTTAAAGTGTGTCAAATTTTTCTATTGATGGATTCATTGGTAGAACATTACCATCACCATCAAAGTCTCCATTACGTTGTGTGACACTATAAGAAATTTTTTTCCCTAATCTCTTCATGAAAAAATGAGAGACGTGGATGTTGACTTAGAAGTGTGATAATAAAGTTGAGGGGGGTTCTAGTTGAGATGGGTTTTGTAAGATATATTAGTCATTAAATAGGCCTACAATTAATTATAAAGCTTATTATGGTTGAGTGAGCATATTTTTTATAAAGATGAAGGTTGTGAATACTTTATTAACCTAGATTAATTCTATTGACTGGCTTGAGAACATGTTTGTTTGGTGCCTATGAATTATACAACTTAGAGTGTTGATTTATACCACCTTGAACATATTGATAGGATTCCTCAAAGAGATTTGAGCTATGGCCATGGTGAAGTTAAAATACTAAAGAATGAGAATGTGGAACTCATACTTGATAAGAATTTGGGTAATAAATTCATATAAATGTCTTAGTCTCACAATAAGAGGTCTAAACAATAAAATATAATCTCTATAAAATATATGTTGAGAGATGTGTTAGCACAACTCAAATTTCTATCAAAATATATTATAAAATTAGATACATTGCAAAATATCTTCAATTCTAATCTCTGATTGCTACAATCCTGCAGTGAGTGTCTGAAGCTCACTCATATGGCTTTTGATCTTTGCATCAAAATCTAATAAGTGTAAGCCATTGCACATTGTCCTTACAACTTCTTACCTTCAACAATACACTTCCTTAGTTTCCTTGATGTTTCTATCAAGTGTCTTCAAATCACTATGCACATTGGTACACACTGTGTTCAATAGGGTTGCATCATGATTTGTCTGCACTTGCGTTGTTGCTACTTTAGAAGTTTGCATATAAAGAATGAGGAAAAATAAATTTTGCAAATAAATGCAAAAAGTCATTACTTTGAAGTATGTATGAATGTAGTTCTAAAGTGTAGATTGCAACAAATGATGTGAATAGAGCATATTTGTAACAATGATGGTAGGATTGCAAACAAAAAGGAGGGTCTACTACAATAACAATTAAATGGGTTTAATTCAAAATATTTGTTATTACTATTACAAGTATTTCATTAATACTTCCAGCACTATGATGCACATCATGGCATTCTTCAATCATTATAATCACATAACAATATTCAATAACATGACATAAAATTCAATAATAAGCAACATTCATCAATAATTCATCAACACTTTCATTGAGACAATGTTCTTGCATCATCAAATAAGGTTTTTAACAATCATTCCTTCTTCTTTTTCTTTGATTTTTGAAAGTAAAGGCTATTATGAAAATCATGACTATCTTCATCATTCTCCTCCGGCTCTTATGGTTCTAATCTTATGACATGATGTTTCCTTATCTTTTTTCAAGCACGAGGCTGATGCACCAAAGGGGGGTCCCTTGCAATAAGAAATAAATGGTTTTAATTCAAAACATTTTTATTAATGTTATAGGTGTTTCATTAATCAAAAGAATATAAGAAGGATTTTTGTTTACCTGATAGTGCCACATCATCTACAATCACATTTTGTACTTGACTTTACCTCCAGTTGGGTGGTGGTTAAACATTTACTTTACTTTGGGTTATTCTTTAGATCCCTTCTATATTGGTCTCTCATGGTCTTTACATGTTTGCAAGTTTTCTAAAGTATTTTGGCTCTATTAAAAATATTTTGACCAAAGAGATCCTCTAGAGATTTTATGAGTTGATCTTTTAATTTGGGACCTTGGTCATTCCACCTTTTAACAAACAAAAAAATTGTTAGATAAAAAAATTAGCTCAAGCTATGTACCTTGAATATATTACAATAAATGGATGAACAAAAAAATATTCTACCAATTATGTGAAGCTAAATACCTTATACATAATGTGGGCCTAAATAGCTTCAATGTTGAATCATAAATAGTTTCATAAAAATATCATTTCCTACAAAATTATCATGGGATTAGTAGTCAGAAATGAGTTATGAATATGCAAAGTACAATTACACTCTAAAAATAACAATTTTAAAGTATCTAGAATCTTAGGATCCTTAAAGGGAATCATATCTTTCTCAGCCAACAAAAATGACACATCTAATGATCCAATACAAGTCACATGGGATGATCCAGGAAAGGATGGTAGATTATCACCAGTACTAGTATATGTTCTATCATGAGAAGGTGTACTTGTCACTGCACAAAGTTAATAAATGGCTATAATCAAATGAACCCAAGAAAGTATGAATCAAATCATATTTAATAGATAACAATATATATCAAAATAAGGATTTACCAACTCTAGTCATAGAAGGCATGGATGTCTGCACACTCCTTATTATCCATCATGTAGTCGACAATTTTAGAGTTGTGGCCAACCTCATCAAAGGAGGTGTATGCACTTCATCATGACCTAAAAAATAATCATATATACAATATATTGTCCTTTTAAAATATAGATTGCAAAAACATGACAAAAATAATATAGTTCACCTTTCTTATAAAACTTTCAATAATAATCATGAAGAAAATAATGGTGCAATTTTGACTATTAATGCACTACAATAGAGAAGCGTAGTATCTGGTGATTTTGATTATGTCCCTTCTGATGGTTGAAAATTGAAATCATATACATGTAAGAACTGTGCTAGTACCCTAATCATGTCCAAAAACTCAGTGAGGTCTCAAAAAATATTGTAAGAATACATACATATTTTAGTTCATGATCCATAAATTAGTAAAAAACACAAGGCTTTATTGAACTATTGAACTAGATAAAGATTCATTGTTTCTTACTTCTAGACAACACACTCTTTGACACAATTCATTTCGTGTCTCCTCTTTCTCTTTGGTTGGATTTGGATCCATTAAAAGAGAAAGAATTTGTAGGTTGATTCTTTTTAGGCTCTTTTTACACATGCTTATAGGGTCAGTGGTATATGCAATATCATCATCACATAATACTGTGGTCGCCATATCAGCAACTAATTTTTCTTATGTAATTGGTTCTTTTCCCTTTTCCTAAGCAACAAATTGTGACAAATATATTCATAAAATATTCAGAATAACTCAAAAACCCTATTGAAAATACTATAATGATAGGACATTTTGTACAATTACAATTACATGATTTTTTAGCTTTGTTGAAAAAGGGTGGGATGAACATCCCTACCTATATCATCTGATGGATCCATGTTGTCCTATGCCAAAGAATAAATATAAAAACATCAGCATAATGAAAGCAATAGTTGACTTAGTAGAAAAACTTATTAATAAAATGGTTTATTATATATTTGAGTTATTAATTGGAGGTAATTAGTTTAAATATTACATATATAGTACTTGAAAGTCCCATTATAGTAACTTTCTTTGTATCTATCTAATTCAAATTGTAATCTATTAACAGCTCTTCCCATGCACTTATTGATTTTATCGCACATACAAGGGAGTACCATTTTCACATTAGCAATGATCGATCACATTCTATAGAGTTTGTAAATGATTATTTTCAACTATTTTGTGGAGATTTTTCTAAGAAGGGAATACCATATTGTCCACACATTATTTGGTAAGACAATTGTGCATCTCAATTCAAGAATGCATGGATGTTCTATTGGTTGAGCATGATGCATAGGTTTTCTAGAACTCAATATATGTGGAATTTCACAGAGACTAGTAATGGAAAAGGAGAGCGTGATGGTGCAAGCACATGCATCAAAAGAGCCTTAGCTCATAAAGAACTAAAGTACAAATATGGAACAATATTGATAGATGCAAAATCCATCATCCAGTGGTGTAATGCTACAATGGGTCCAGGTATGGAAGGTGAGTGTACAGTTTGTAAAAAAAATTTGTTGATAGATAATACTAACATTGCACCATATGAGTATTGTTGTACACTAATAGGATCAAGTGAGTTGCACTCTTTTAGAAGCTTTCATGTAAGTTCATGGAGTATCTACACACAAAAAAGGGCATGCTATTGTCCATCATGTGAAGAGGAAATTTGGAATGAGTGTGAGTTGATTGAATGGGTGGACAAATGGGATATATGGGTTTTGGACCCAATTGACACCTATCATCCCCCACAAACATTGGAAATGGTAGAGACATATTCATCCATTGAATTTGACTACTTTTCTGATCTAGTGCAACCTATTAACATATATATCTTTTTAATTTTAATATGTAACTTTATAAGTTTTACCTAAGTATTTTTAAGATTAATGACCACATTTTGTACATTTACCACTATAGGCCATGTTTTTCTATTATTACACCTGAAGAAAATGAAGAAGGGACATAGTATTTTATTTTATTTTTGTGTCCAAGCCAAACAAAAATTGGTTCACTTGGTTATAGATAGTGAAGGTTTAGAGTACCATATTGGTGTGGTGGTGTAACTGACACATGGCATAGATGATATTCTATAAAGAACCCTAACTTGTGGTTATTTGAGGATTCGCAAACAAAGAGGAAGATTCTTCATTATTCAAACCTTTTTGTTTCATCAAATGTCCAGTTGATAAAATATGATGGAAAACCACATAATAAGACTCTTTGGAAAGTTCGCAAGTTAGACCATGAGGCAATACTTGAGACATTAAAATGTAGAGCAAATCCAATTGGTTGATTAGATTGAATAGAGAGAGAGAGAGAGAGAGAGAGAGAGAGAGAGAGAGAGAGAGGTGTAGGGGAACCTTGAATCATATGGCCCTCACCTTTTCATTTTTCTTGTGTTATGCTCCAAGTGATCCTTGTAAGTAGAATAAGGGTCATTGGACCTAGCTGTGGTAGTTAGGGTAGTGGATGTCATTTAATGTCCTTAGAAGAGTCACTATTTTGGCCTAAAAATCAAGGCATGCCTTTCCATAGGGAAATTATTAACCTATGGGATGAGTCATTATCTTAGGGAAGGGTCCCTAGCATGGGATTTCTAATGGATAGACTAAATAATAAGTTGGAAGTGTTAAGAAGAGAAAGCAAGAAAAATTGCAAAAGTTGTTATATTGTAATTTTACAATTTTTGCAAAAATGCTGATTTTGCAAGATATTATGGATTTTTCTTTTAGAATTTGAAGGAGGCAAATGGAAACCATAAGGATGAAGGGAAAAGACCTAGGAGGAGATATAAAGACTTTCCAAACCCTAAAATGAGAGAAGTTAATATCATTGTGTATAGTCAACATGCTATAGCATGATATTTGAAGGAAACATTACTGATTTTTTGAGTTTTAAGGCATTTTTGACATTGTTTTTGTAGACTATCCTAGTTTCCATGGTATATTGGGTTGTTTAGAACAATTTTTTTTTAGGAAGTTTGGTTTGATTGTCTTTCTTTTCATAGTTTTAAAAATCTTTCTCTTTTCACCAATTTGTTGTCTTGTTTTCAATAGCTTGTATTAATAATTGTGTAACTCACTATCCCACTATTGGATTTGTATAAACTATTGGGGATAATGAGTATACAAAATTTAATATATTGTGGCAAAAGTAAGGGCATTCAAAAATTTTGCAAGCAATTTTAATCTCTTGCCCTAGACAAGTTAGAACATGTTCGACAAGTGCATCCAATAAAGAAAAGGAAGGTTATCACAAGGTGAAGGGTCCTAGTACCAAATACCTATCATAGGTATGGAGATGGGCTTATATGAAGGTTATCACAACACCACAAGACAAGCTAACCTAATCACTAGGTCTACCAAAGTTTTAAGCACCAAAAACTCAAAATGCACTAATGGATTCCCTTAACCAAAGAGGCATCAAACCCAAAAAACTAGATACAAAGACCAGGGGTGGCCTAAAATAATTTATATGGCCTATTTAGGTCCTAATCAACATGAATCAATGATTCATTTCATCAAATACAACATATAGCATCAAGATGCTTTGAAAACCAACTAATTGGCTTGAAGCCCTCCTACAATGAGAATGAGGCATATGTTTGAATTCTTCCAAAAAAGATGGTGAATTGACCAAGGATTTGGATACCCTTTTTTTCTTTATAAAACATTCCAAAGTTCCCAAGGATGGAGAGGAATAGAGATTGCTACTATTGCAACATTAGACTAGATTCCTAGGCCTAAATAGGGCTCCATTTACTCTACAAGTGTGTTTTCTACAAAGGATAAAATCAATACAACTATTAGGATATGTGGGGGCATGTAAGAGAAACAATAATCCAATGTTTAAACCTCTAATTAATTCAACTCAAACTAGAAGTGACTGTTACAAATTTTGTATCGTGTACTCATGGTGATGCACACCTAGGGTATGGGAACAAACTCAACTCCTTGTACTTCCTGGAAAATGACTTCTAGAATTTGAAAGCACATTTTTAAACCTTTCACTCCACCAAAGAACATCAATTTTCCATTGTGGAATGTGTCAAAATGACCCAGCTCTAGCAAAGTGCTGATTTCTAGGCTAAATCCTAGGTAGCAAGCAAAAATAATTGATAACTTTCAACCTATGAAGAATTAGA
This sequence comes from Cupressus sempervirens, assembly GCA_028749045.1. Lineage (NCBI taxonomy): Eukaryota > Viridiplantae > Streptophyta > Pinopsida > Cupressales > Cupressaceae > Cupressus > Cupressus sempervirens. The sequence continues at coordinate 230,573,905 of CM053784.1, forward strand.
ACATGAGATTTGATGCAAAATAAAATAGATAAAACTCTCCAACTTCTAGATCCATTGGCACATCCCCTCTCATCTGTATAGTTCTATACAAGGGTTTGGAACACATTTTTTGCAAGGAAAAATGCTAATTTGTATTGATTTCAATGCCAAATTACAACTGTGCTTCCTATCATCAGCCTATAAGGCTTTACAGGGCTTCTCTAATAGTTACATGGTTAGTTTAAATTTCCTACTTGTTGGAGGAAAGGATTTGAAAGTATTTGACACTTTTTTGCAAAGTTGCTAAATTGGTCCAAACCTAAAGTAGTTGATCCAACATGGATCTAGTTATTAAAAATAACTAAAAACATAGAATTCTATTCATTTTTTAGACATATTGATCATATTTGGTCTTAGTTACCCAAGGGTTCATTTTTATGCCTAATCTTGGAACCAGGTCCTACAACTGGATCAATGTGCCAACCTATCCTAAGTGAACTATCTAGGATCCTTAGGTGCCTTCATTGATGAGTCTAGAGTGGGTGCTCCTACACTAATCATCTACTTAACTGGGACATGTTTGTGAACTAGAAATCTCCATTTAAACTCAAGTCTCCATTTCAAAGGTGGCAATGAGCTTTTTGTTATTCTATTAAGATCATTAATATTTTTCGATGAGAACTTTGAAAGATCATGCCCAACTTGACTATCTTGGCTTCCCAAGTCCTGTAAATGCAAGGCCATTGATGAATAGGAATTTCTAACTGAAAAATCTCTGGTGATTGAATGAAGTGTGTGAACAAATTCTTTTCCTACTAACAGGCCAATTTGAGGCTTCACTTCAAATTGCTCCATGGATAATTCTATAGCACATGTTACTTCTCTATCTAAAAACTTTGTGTTATGTACATGTGCACTCTTTCCCAATATTTGTAGGTTTTGTCTCTTCATCCTCAATAATTGGCATAACTAGGGTCCTATAATAGTCATAGATGGACCCATTTGAACTAAATATGTAAAGAGCAAAAATTGCTCAAAAGTTGCAATGTTGCTCAAAAAGTTGCTTGAGCAACTTTAGCAATTTTTACAAAAAAGTTGCAAATGGAAGTTTGGGAAGTTGTAACTATCCATGCTTGGTTATATGAGAATGGGAAACATATTTTTTAAGGTTCGAAGGTTTCAAATTAGATTTTCATTTTTAAGAAACTTTTACAATTTTTGCAATTTTGCACAAAAGGTGCAACTTTTGCAAAGTTCACTAGATCTCACTTCTAGGACTTGGAAAAGGTTCCAAACTATTAAAAAATAACTAAAAAAACTAATCCTTGGCTATCTTGACCAAAAAATCAAAAAGACCCAATTTTTCCTAATTAGAAACTTTTGCTCATATCTTGCACAAAGTGGCCTAGACATACATATCTTGTTCATATCTCTCTCATTGTTTTTCATGGGATCAAATTTTCTATTCTATTAGCTCTAAGTGGCCAAGTAAACCCTAGCCCCAAGCTCCTCCCATCCCATTAAGCACTTGAATTTTCTTAGGCATGTCAAATCAAATCATCCCTAAGAGTCACTAAATGCCACAGGGTCATGATCTTTGACAGGGCATATCTTGGAGCTCATGTGAGGTATGGATGCAATTCAAGGTGCTATAAGACCATGTTGTGGAGACCTAAAATAACCTCTCTCACTTTTTTGAGATCTTATTCTATTTTTATTTTGTGACCCCATCTTAGGTGATGCTAAAACTTGTAATGTTGGCCAGTACAAATTTTCCAACTATCGAATCTCTCTCACCATTCATCATGAGATCAAACTATCAAATCCATTAGCTCTAGATGGCTAGGTAAAACCTAGCCCCAAGCTCTTCCTATCCCATTGAGTGCTTGAATGTTCTTAGGCACATCAAACTAAAAGATTCCTAAGAGTCACTAAGTGCCATAGGGAAGCAATCTTTTATAGAGCATATCTCCAAGCTCGTGTGAGGTATGGATGTGATTTTAGGCACTATAGGACTATATTATAGAGACCTAAAATAACCTCTCTCACTTTTTGGAGATCTAATTACATTTCAATTTTGTGGCCTCATCTTGGGTGATGTCAAAACTTGTAGTGTTGGCCAATACAAAGGTGCCAGTTGTCGAATCTCTCTCATTGTTCATCATGAGATCCAAATGTCTATTTTGTTAGCTTTGGGTGGTCAGGTAAACCCTAGCCCCAAGCTTATCCTATCCCATTGAGTCACTAAATGACATAGAGCAGTGATATTTCATGGGGCATATCTTGAAGCTCTTACGAGGTATAGATGTGATTCCTAGTGCTAAAAGACCATGTTGTGGAGACCTAAAATAACCTTTCTCTATTTTTAAAGATCTTATCCTATTTTGATTTTGCAACTCAATCTCGGGTGATGCTAAAACTTGTAGTGTTGACCAGTACAAAGTAAAAAACTATTGAATCTCCCTCACCATTTGTCATGGGGTCAAACTATCTATTTTGTTAGCTTCAGATGGTTAGAAAAAACCTAGCCCCAAGCTTGTCCTATCCCATTGAGCACTCAAACATTCTTAGGCATTTCGAACCAAAATGTCCCTAAGAGTTAATAAATGCCATAGGGCAGTGATCTTTGATGGGGCATATCTTAGTTCTTGTGTGAGGTATGGATGTGATTTTAGGTGCTATAGGACCATATTTTGGAGACCTACAATAACCTCTCTCAGTTTTTGGAGATTTTATTCCATTTTGATTTTGCGACCCCATCTTAGGTGATGCTAAAACTTGTAGTGTTGGCCAATACAAAATTGCCAACTATCGAATCTTCCTCACCGTTCATCATGGAATCAAACTATCTATTTTGTTAGCTTTGGGTAGTTGGGTAAAACCTATCCCCAAGATCATCATCTCTATTGAGCAATCAACCATTCTTAAGAATGTCAAACTAAAATGTCCCTAGGAGTCATTAAATGCCATAGGGAAATGATCTTTGATGGGGCATATCTTAGAGCTTGTGTGAGGTATGCATGTGATTCTAAGTGCTATAGGACTATGTTGTGGAGACCTACAATAACCTCTCTCATTTTCTAAAGATCTTATTCCATTTTGATTTTGTGACTCCATCTTTGGTGATGCTGAAAGTTGTAGTGTTGGCTAGTACAAAGTTACCAACTATCAAATCTTCCTCACCATTTGTCATGGGATGGAATTTAGCTTTGAGTGGCCAAGTAAATCCTAGTGCCAAGCTCATTTAGTCTCATTGAGCACTTGAATGTTCTCAGGCACGTAGAACCAAAGCATCCCTAAGAGCCACTAAATGCTATAGGGCAATGATCTTTGATGGGGCACATCTTGGAGCTCATGTGAGGTATGGATGTGATTCTAGGTGCTATAGGACCATGTTGTAGATACCTACAATAATCTCCCTCACATTCTGGAGATCCTATTCCATTTTGATTTTGTGAACCCATCATAGGTGATCCTGAAACTTGTAGTGTTGGCTAGTACAAAGTTTCCAACTATCGAATCTCCCTCATTGTTCATCATGGGATGAAACTCTCTATTTTGTTAGCTTTGGGAGGCATGGTAAACCTGAGCCCAAAGCTCATCTAGTCTTGTTGAGCACTTAAACATTCTCTAGCATACCAAAATGAAACATCCCTAAGAGTCACTAAATGCCATAAGGCATCAATCATTGATAGGGAATATCTTGGAGCTTGTGAGAGGTATGGATGTGATTCTAGGTGCTATAGGACCATGTTGTAGAGACCCACAATAATCTCTCTCTCTTTTCAGAGATTATATTATGTTTTGATTTTGCGACCCCATCTTGGGTGATGCTAAAACTTGTAGTGTTGGCCAGCACAAAGTTTCCAACTATCGAATCTCCCTCACCATTTTTCATAGGATCAAATTATCTATTCCATTATTTTTGGGTGGCTAGGTAAACCCTAGGTCCAAGTTCATCCTATCCCATTGAGTACTCAAACATTCTCAAGCATGTTGAACTAAAACGTACCTAAGAGTCACTAAATGCATTGGGCAGCAATATTTCATGGGGCTTATCTCGGAGCTCATGCAAGATATGAATGAAATTCTAGGTGCTATAGGACCTTGGTGCAGAGACCTACAATAACCTCTCTCACTTTTTGGAGATCTTATTCCATTTTGATTTTGCAACCCCATCTCGGGTGATACTGAAACTTATAGTGTTGGCTAATACCAAGTGGCCAACTCTTGAATCTCCCTCACCATTCATCATGTGATCAAATTGTCTATTTTGTTAGCTCTAGGTGGCTAGGTAAACCCTAGCCCCAAGCTTGTCCTATCCCATTGAGTGCTTGAACATTCTTAGGAATGCTGAACTGAAACATCCCTAAGAGTCACCAAATGCCATAGGGTAATGATCTTTGATGAGGCATATCTCAAAACTTGTGTGAGGTTTGAATTTGATTATAAGCATTATAAGACCATGTTGTAAAGACCTATAATAACCTCTCTCTCTTTTTAGAGATCTTATTCAATTTTGATTTTTTAATCCCATCTCGTGTGATGTTGAAATTTGTAGCATTGGCCAGTACAAAGTTTCCAACTACCAAATCTCCCTCATCATTTGTCATGGGATTAGATTTTCTATTATGTTAGCTCCAAGTGGCTAGGTAAACCCTATCCCCAAGCTTTTTTAGTCTTGTTGAGCACTCAAACATTCTTGGGCATGTCAAACCAAAATGTTTGTAATAGTCACTTAATGCCACAGGGAAATGATCTTTGATGTGGCATATCTTAGAGCTCATGTGAGGTATGGATGCAATTCTAGGTTCTATAGGACCATGTTGACAAGACCTACACTAAAGTATCTCTCTTTTTGGAGATCTTAGTTTGATTTGATTTTGTGACCCCATCTCAGGTGATGCTAAAACTTTTAGTGTTGGCTAGTGCAAAGTTTCCAACTATCAAATCTCCCTCACCATTCATCATGGGATCAAACTATCTATTTCATTAGCTCTGGGTGGCTAGGTAAACCCTAGCCCCAAGATTGTCCTATCACATTGAGTTCTTGAACATTCTTGGGCACATCGAACCAAAACATCTATAAGAGTCACTAAATGTTATAGGGCATCGATCTTTGACGAGGCATATCTCAGAGCTTGTGCAAGGTATGGATGTGAATATAGGTGCTATAGGACCATGTTTTGGAGACCTACAATAACCTCTCTCTCTCTCTTTTGAGATCTTATTTCATTTTGATTTTGCAATCCCATCTTGGATGATGTTGATACTTGTAGTATTGGCCAATACAAAGTTGCCAACAATTGAATCTCCCTCACCATTTATTATTGGATCAAACTGTCTATTCTATTAGCTCTAGGTGGCTAAGTAAAACCTATCCCAAAGTTCATCTAGCTTTGTGGAGTGCTCAAACATTCTTGGACATGCCAAAATTGAAATGTCCCTAAGAGTTACTAAATGCCATAGGGCAGTAATTTTTAACACGGCATATCTCAGAGCTTGTGTAATGTATGGATGCAATTCTAGGTGCTATAGGACCATTTTATAGAGACCTACAATAAACTCTCTCTCCTTTTAGAGATCTTATTCTATTTTTATTTTGTGACCCCATCTCTGGTGATGCTGAAACTTGTAATGTTGGCCAGTACAAAGTTGCCAATTGCTAAATCTCCCTCACCATTCATTGTGGGATCAAAATATCTATTTTGTTAGCTCTGGGTGGTTGGGAAAACACTAGCCCCAAGTTCCTCCTCTCCTATTGAGTACTCAAACACTCTCGAGCATGCCAAACCAAATTGTTCCTAAGAGTCACTAAATGCCATAGGGAAGTGATCTTTGATGGTGACAATTGGATATGTCATCTCATCCAATGATGGAGACTCATGATATAAGGTATAGGGGTGATCATACAAATCATTTTTAACATGTTATTTTTTTATGGTAATAAGGTAATCCTTGTTTGTAAGGTCAAGGAACTTGAGGTCACCTATAAACCCAAGTTGCCTTAGTCCTAATGATTTTACATTTCTTGTTGTTTCTATTAATAAGTTGACTCACTAAGTATTTTGAGAGTCATTACACATTATATAGGTCCTACATGTTACCAAAAACCACTTGGTTAAGTTCTAGGAAGAGTTAATGCAAAAATTGCATTTTGCAATAAAAGTTGCTGACAATTTTAGCATTTTTTTGGAAAATCTTGAAATTAACTTTGTAACCAATTGAACCAGCTAGTAATCAGCTAGAATGGATGTCAAATGATGAAAATTTCCTCTATGAATTTAGAGGAGGCATAAGGTGTTGGTGATTATTAAGTCTTTTCATATGGCAACTTGAATCACTGCTGATGTTAAACTTGTATATAGGATCATTAAGTTATTGTCAAATATCATTACTTCATGTTTGGAATAAAAAACTTGGATTTTGTTAGAATGAAAAACCACTTTAGCTACATGTTATCATTGAATGGAATTAGTGAAATATGTTAAGGATCTTATTGGTTGTCTTAATAGCCATTTCATGGGTTTGAAACATAATCACTTCCCATTGTGAAGAGTTGTCTGAATATCAAAAAATTGCATGTTGTTGCAAAGAAAATATAGTTATAGAATGTTGAAGAATATCTTTCAAGGATGGAATAGATGATAGATTGAAGTTTTTGAGATAGTTATTAGGTGTTAGTTTGAAGCAAGAAGTCAATTATGATCCATTTCTCAAATTTGCTCATTTTTCCCTTATTGCCTCCCAAGTCTTGAATAGGGAAAGTGATCAAGTAGTTTTATGAAGTTGGGTAGAAGTTTGTTCAATATTGTAACCAAGTTGGAAAGAGTCTTTGAAGACACTTAGGAAGGTGGGAAAGGTAGTTTTCCTTAAAAGTGTTCTTGCTGGGAATCCACTAGCTTTTGGTGTGAGCACTCTTCATCATTTTAGATGCAATTTATATTAAAATGAAATACATTAATGTAATTTAAAGTGTAAACAATAAAAACAAGATATATATAATGATAACTGATAATTTCATACATGAACAAACATATAATATATTATGATAACCAATAATGTCATACATGAACAAACATATAATATATTATGATAACCAATAATGTCATACATTAACAAACATATAATATATTATGATAACCAATAATGTTATACATGAACAAACATATCATTTATTAACCAATGATTTCATAAGTCTAATAATGCCACACATCAAATATATGTCATAAATCAAATATAAAATATCATATATACATCAAATGTATATCGAATATGTCCACTAACATAAAATCCAACATATATGTCCACTAATGCCTATACATTTTTGTCTATCAACTATATCTTCTCCTTCCCATGAGGGGAAGGAGAAAAATCCTTAGAGTTCTTCGATCATTGTGTGGAGAGAGATAATGAGGACGATGGGGTCTTCCTCAGTTGCTCACTCATCCTCTTGTTTAGGCTCTTCTCTAACTCGAGCTGATATAAAAAAGTAGATATAAATCAATAATTATTATACATTGAAATAAAATATATGTACACAAAAAATTAATTATTTTCTTATTGCCATCAAATAATCACTCTGTACAGCTCATGGATAATTGGGTGTAATAAGGCCCTATAACAATTCAATTAATATAATCACTTATAAATGAAATTTGAAATTTTGATACTAACTATTATAAAAAACAACTAAAACTAAGTAAATTTTTTCATACCTTGGTCAATGGCTCTGAACTAGCCATCACTATAGCAACTCCATGATCAATGGACTAGCGAAGATGAGGAGGAGTCTCAGATGTCAATAGTTGCATGTCATATAATACACTTTACATGTAACATGAAACATGAAACAAATATAATCAAATGAATTAAATTAACCTGAAACAAATGTACCTCTACAAAGCTCGTATCATGCCTAGACTAAAAGTTCCTTGTGAATGTCGATGGTCTAGTAGAGAACTGATGCACATGCATAAATTTTTTTTGTCAATCTATCATATGATTATTTAATAAATATATGTATTAATTTAAATGATTAAATTGATACATACCTCTTGACTTATCGCTAGGACAAAAAATAGGGTCAGGGAATGTGTACTAGGGCCATCAACACTCTTCCACTAAATTTTGAAAAATTTCAATACATGCTAATTAATTAATCATTCACTGTACATAAAAAATTTGATCAAATTAGTTTATTATAATTGTAATTTACCTTTGTGTCAATGCTAAATGTGTCACTCAAGAACTCATCAGTGACAAGCCCATCATCTATACTATCTCCAGAATGACTACCAAAAGTGCATAAGGATCCACATGATGTGCACATGTGACCATGATTCAAAAAAGGCTTCTCCTCAACTAATGGACTGGCACAATAAATGAGGGTCTACATCAAAGCATTGATAGTCCCTAGAGTGTTGGTCTCTACATGTTCCTTCACAAATGAAGGAATAATCACATGCTCACCATGTGGCTTCACAATAGGTGCCCTAACTACATTAGGGTCATGAAATGCCCTCAACCTCTCAAATGATGACCCCCCACCTCAACCCTCAGATTCTAATATATCAAAATAATTGGGGATCTCCTCAAGAACGAATTCATAATACAATTTTTTTAAGAAATACATTGGAACCTCATGATTATTGTAGGGAGGGGCATCAAAGACCATCCACCATATATCCCAAAAGTTATTTCTAATATCATCATGTATGCACCAATGGACGGAGAACCTTTTAGTTGTATGTTTAACAGTGTCTTGTTCTCCAGGCTTTTTAAACAATGCAAAAATGCTACCTTTTGCTATTTCCTTTCTTTAAAATCTTTATATGATTTTTTCTTGCATAATATCTTCTTTGTTCATCCCTCTTAACATGCCAAATATCCAATTGACCACTAATAGTTTGGTAAAAGCACAAGCCTATGCCACCCTTTTACAAAGAAAAAAGCTAACAAAAGTGTAGCTATTCACATTCAATGACATAAAACTAGTATTATTATTTAGAATTTTAAAATAAAGTAAACTAATGAAATGTATAGAAATGGATGAATTTTAGGATTATAATTTTTAATAATTATTTGGAATAAGAAATTATATATTTTCCTATTTTTTAAAGATAATTTTTAGTTTATGAAAAATGCTGGAAATTAGAGGTCTAGTTCCCACCACAAAACTATATAGAAATAAACCTATTTCCCTTTGGTCTTAGACTATCTTATCAATAATATATGTGTTGGGACTAAACATTGCATGCTTCGTTTTTAGTCACATCTCAAAAAATTTGAAAAAATCAAGCCCTTAAATTCTTTTAGAATGCATATGTGCCTAGTTGTACCTGACTATCCATTTGAAACCCCTAAGGTGTTTAATGTTTCTAACACCTTTCATTCAGCATGCCTAAGCATTTTGTGAAGATCAATTGTCATCCTGAGTCATTTGGTGAAGTTCTGTTTCAAGCATTTGTCAAAATTGCAATTTTCACCGAAGTGTCAAACAACGACAAGAGGCTTTGTTTGTAAATGAATATCTCGCACCTAGAAATGTTTTTTGATTCACCACTTTGGGAGTCTCTAGTGTCTATACCTAAGAACCTATGTTTCAGATTTTGAGTCATTTTGAGTCTGTTTGAATAGGTTTCGAATCCCTCAAAGTTGGTCAGTTATTGTTTTCATGCTTTTGCACTTTGCACCTAATTCTGGGAAGCCCTATTTGATGTGCAATATCTTTTGACCAGTTGACCCAAATGAGAAAATTCATTTTGTGTTGTATTTTAGATGTCAGAGACTTGTTATGTTCCAAGTTTCAAGTTATGACGAATCCGTTTGGTCAATTTTCAAGCGTGATTCCAAATGCAATTTATAAGTTTTAACTGGTGTCAGTAATTGCAGATTGATTGTAACCCCTGTTCGAGACGTCATATCTCCTAATCTGTGATAGGTGTGATCGAATGGTTGGTTTTCTTGTGTTCTATACTGAAAGTACTTTAAGTGTGCCAGTTTGCAAGTTATGATGAATCCATTTGCACACTTTTTCAGGTCGATTCCATTCGCAAAAAATGCTTTCTATCAACATGCCCAGTTTACAAAATTTTGAGTAGCCCACTTTGAACGTCCGCCATTTGTGTCCTGTGATTCATCATGAGCCTAAATCATAGATCTATAATGTCCTCATGACAAAGAATGAATGCCCCAATTTTCGTCTTCCCATGTGCTAATTTGCCCAGTTTTCAAGGTAAATTTCAAGCCCAATTTGTTGTTTTCTGACATGTTTATTTGCAAGTAATTCTGAGCAGGCAACTTTGACAGCGAATATCTTTTGACCTCAAATTTTTCATGAGACGAGATTCGACAGGCTGAGAATGTGCGGAACAAAGATTCAGTGTGTCAGATCTCAGAGCCTGGTCAGGTGTTTTGATCAGTTTTTTTAAAGGCCAGTCAACAAACCTCTTGGTGCAAATTTGACAAGTAGAAAAAAGTGATAGAGCAAGTTTTATTCGATCAATTTGTGATCAATTTTATTCCAGTCAATTCGAGAGGGTCCGTGGATCAGTCTACAGATCAATTGTCCGTAAATGAAATTTTTTTAATCGGACCCACTTTGGGGCCCGACTAATTACATCAGACTGATGGAATTATGTAGGGATCGAAGAAGCTCGAGTTGAAAATTGACTATTTATAATGCTTATTATATCATTGCACTGATTGAATCGCTAGTGTTAAATCAACAATGTTTCTCCTTAGATGTGCATAGATATATGATTGCCATGGGAAGGGACAAATTTGTTATATGTGGAAATCAAATGAATGAGCATATATTATTGTAGTCAGAGAAAAGAGCATGCCATCAATAAAAATCATCCATGTGATTGAGGATAAGACTCAATATATATGTTGAGTCCATGCATGGCAGAGTTAGCAAAAATGCTAAGTGAGCATTCACAAATTGCAAGTGATCATAAATGGACAACATCAAAAAGTAGGAAGAATAGAAGCTTATTATACAACATGCATATCCATGATCTTTTCCCTCTTGTCCCCAAGCTCAGATGCATTACATAGTAAACCAAGATTAAATAAATCGCTACTCAACAGCAGTAGGGCAGAGACAACCCACATGAAGATAGCAGCTTTTTCCACGCCATGAAATCATGTTAAGAAAAGGAGGAGGTATACGTTTGCAAATGATGGCATCAAAGATTAAAACAAACACCACTCATCTATGAAGTTGCTGAAGGAAGGAAGAGCCCTCTTCAATAGTAGCATCGATTAAAACCAGAGGAACACTCGCGTCTTTAGCAGTCAACGTATTTGAGAAGCCATTGGTCAAGGTAAAAAAAAACCTAGCCCAACACGCAAATAGCAAGGAAAAAGACAAAAGGGCGTCTGCAGGCAACGTGCCAAAGGATATAAGCACCAAATTCAAATGAAGGTAGACCATATGAAAAATGTAATCAACACCAGCATCCGCATTTAAAGGTGCCACAGTAAAACATAAAAGCCGCTTCTCATGTTAGAAGGTCGAGCAGTGCTAACCAAAAAGGAAATGCAGGCATCTTCAGAGAGAACTGTGTTTTAAGATAAAACTCTCACATAGCAGGTAAAAAGGAGTGCCAAATAGAACCCATGCAGATCCATGTACGAGAGATTTGTAGAGATGTCTTGAAGCAGAGACAAGAAAGGCATTTGCATGGATAAGGTATTTTATTTATCCCACATGGGTCGTGGGAGGAGTATTTTCAATCTTTAAATACAAATGCCCACCCTTGACTTAATGTCTTAAAGACTGGGCATTTTTGGAAAAACACAATTGGCAAGTAGGCCCCCCCCAATCTGGTCAAGACGGTTAGAAAGTGGTAAATTTTGAAGGCAAATGCAATTAAAACCAATGACATCAACAAAATCAAAAAATCCAAGAATCTGGCGCCTCGCTACTTCGCCAGCCGAAATATCTTGGCAACTCCGGCTAACGAGATAGCGAGGTCGCCAGAAAATTTCCAAAATCCAGCAAGAGTTAGAATGCCAAGTGGGTTCCGCCCGGTGACAACAGCTAATCGAATGTTGACAAGTGGCAGCGACAGAGTGATTGGGTAGTGATGTGGCGGACAAATGGCAGGAGTGCACCAGATTGTGCCACGTGGCAAATTTGACGGTTCGCGTTACCTCGCTAATCGAAGTTGTTCACTGGTTAAGCATGGAAAAGTAGCGAGGAGATGACACGTGGCAGATGATGCAGATCAGGTGTCCAATTAGAGTGCGCCACGTGGCATTGGTCAAACCTAGAGTTGACTCAAATTTGGAAGGGCTAAGAAAAATAAAATGATTTTAAAATTTTCATTTTAAAATTATTTTGCCAGCAAACTGACGCAGGGTCTTTTAAATTGAAATTTTTATTTCCTAAAGTTTAAACTTTAGGAAATTATTTGAAATATAGACCTGAACAATCTTAACCAGGGGACTATTTTTTCAAACGAAGATTTTAGGCATTTCTCAGAGGCTAGATATGCCTTATCATATACCGTTGGAATCATGAGAATCCAAATTTTCCATTTCTGAAGTCAATTTTTGCACAGGTGCTTCTTGGTTTGAGCTATAGCCAAAAACATGAATTTTGGGGCTTCCTCAATGGAATGGGTAAAAAATTGAAAATCCAGTTAGGAGATCAATAAAACTTGGTAAGAATGCGGTTGGAGTTCACGTTTCTCACATTCACTCAATTTAACCAAATTTTTGCCAAGTTTTTCAATGTGTAAATCAAATATTGTGGTGACTCAACAATGTTTCATCATTTCAATAGAGATATTGTGCAAATCAGTTGCAAAAAATGATGAAACAAAATCAGATCAAGATGGGATAAGGAAAGAAGAAGTTTTCAGTTGCCAGAAGATTGATTTTCAAGTGGACACTTGTCATTCTGAAATCAGATCTGGGAGTTCATCTGGGCTATATCATTCTTTCTTTCTGTCATTGTAAGGGTTCCAGTTCTTTGGAAAAAAAATTCTCATGATTGTGATACCAGATTTTGGATTCAGTTCTTGATGCATTTCCAATACTGAGACACCATATTCTTAAGCATTTCTCTATTGTATTGAGCAACATGTATGTTTTATGCAGATAGTTATTTTCTGTTAGGTGATCTATGAGTTATTTTCTGTATGTCTTTCATGTATTCATTTTCAAGGAGAATGAATAAAATACAACAAAGGTTTCCAAATTCAATTTGAGTCTTGTCTCCTGTTTGTGGATCTATAATCTTTCTAGTCTATGATAAAGGATCATAGATTAGGTTGCATCTCACTTTGGAATGTATGTGGTTAAAATGTCTTGCATATGGATCAAAGACCCATGTAATTTCTTGGTATTTATCACAAGGTTTTGCAAATTTCATGATGGGATATTTTGAGTATGAGATTCAAATCTGAAGCAGATGTCTGTTCATAAGGTGAAGGATAGATCAGGGGTCTGGATGTAGTAATGTATCTTAGATTTCCAAAAGATGTATGGTTATAATTCATTTAATTGCCCAGTAGATAAGGCACTAATCAGAAATAAGATCACTAGATTTTGTTGCTTGTATTTGGGTCTTGTTGATATCAACATTATTAATCAAACACTTTTCCCCTTTCATGTTGAAGAGCTATAATAGAATGCTCTCACTCAGCTTATGAATATCCTAGATCTGCATTTAGCTACTATAGATTGATGTTATTTCATGAGTTATCAGGAGAAATAAGGGTTTTATCTGCTTCATAATAGATTCAGTGTATGCTTTGACAACTAGTACCATATAAGGAATCTATAGGTTCACCCGCCTAGGTTTTGCAGAGCCTGAAGTGCAGAAGGAGTATAGCCTTATAGTTGGTCTGGTGTCTAAATGGGCATGTTGAAAATGGGAGTTAGCTGCCCCTAGATGTGCTTTGTTCTCATCAGGATAATTGGAAATGGGTAACATTTTCAAACACCAACAATATGTAGCTAGAACAATTTAAAATAAAAATGGGCTTTAAATCTATATTTTCTCTTTTATAACGATTCAAATTTCAACTTATTCAAATCAATAGTTTTCATCTCCCATCACAATTTTCAAAATAAATCTATTCCACCGAAAGAAAAATTATAAATTCAAGAAGAGGACTCTCTCCTCTAGAACATCATATAGTTTTTAAATTTTTTTGATAAAATTTAATATTTTTTGCATTTTCAAAATCGACATCTTCTTAAGTGTTAAAATATGTATTTGTAGAATTTTTTTAATTACAATATTGTATATCTAATTAAAACACTATAAATTCTATATGAGAATATTCTTGACTTTGAGCTTTACAAAATGGTGTCTCTATGTTATTAAAAAAATTATCATAATAAATAGTAAGAGTTATTGCAACATTAGTTTTCTAAAATAATTGTATTTTTTTAGTAATTGGTAACTAGTATAAAATATGCATTAAATAGACATTTCCAATTGGAAAAGTGTGAGACCATATATAGCTTAGCTAGAATAATTTTATCAATATTATATATTTGAAAAAAAAAATTTATATAGAAATACTCAAATTAAGTCATTCTGATAAGTTAGCCTAAAAGGTGACACAACTTTGTACTTTTACCCAAAAGCTACATGGGTCATAATGGACTGAAGGGAGGATACCAATTGTGCTCTCATTAAATTGGCTTGTCCACAAGATTTCAACCTACCAATGAGTGCTTCTAATTCATTTTCTCCTCTTTCTATTTCATTCAAAATGTTTTCTTGGGTGCCAAGAGAACGTCTTCCAATCAGTGGAGGTTGTAGAATTTCTTGCTCTTCTTGTGGAGGGTTTTGATTTTCATCTTGTAGAGGGTTTTGATTTGAATCTTGTGAACAGTTTCCATTTGGATTTTGTTGATCCAAATGGGGATTTGGCAGTTCCTTATTCACATTTCCTAATAAGAAACCAATTGCAATCAAAATAAATAAACAATTTAAAAGAAAAATTGGAAAAACCTATAAAAAAATGTTAAAAATTACAAAAACAATTTAAAAACATATAAAACAATGCAAAAAAAGAGTAGAAAACATACTACATGATCTCAATCTTAATCTTTAGCGATGAGGAGGCATTTTGAGTAGGCAGGTGACAAAATTCAACTTTTGCAACCCACATGTGCACTATTGAGGAGAAATAATGTGAAAAGAAAAAGCAATGAGATGGGTCGTGGTTTTGTAGCCCATATATAAAAATTTATGATTTCACAAAGCTATAGGCCATAGCCACTATAGCACGCACGTGCTTTGTGAATTTAAAAAAAAAAACTTTTGTGTGTCATGTTTTTGGCATCACAACTTGGTGCACTTACTTACCTATGAAAATCTTGTCAAAACTAGGAAAAAAAAGAATGGACTGAGTAGCTATCCTCTTTTTGAGTTTTTCAAAACCATCATCTTCTTGAGGTGTCCAATGAAACTTTTTCTTCATTTCACCTTTAATAGTGTCTAACATAGGAACACAAACAGCACTAATTTTTTTAATATAAATTTCATGTAATATTGGGCCAAGCCATGAAAACCTCTCACCTCTATTACAACTTTGAGAGTAGGCCAATTTAGGATGACATCCACCTTTCTTTGATCCATCTTGAGTTTCCCTTGAGAAAAAACAAAACCAAGACACGCTAGATCCTACTTCATGAAGTCACACTTCTCCAAATTTATTGTTAGCTTTCCCTCATGTAATTTATTGAAAGCAATTTTCAAATGTTTAATATGATCCTCCTTAGTTTCACTGAAAATTTTAAAATTTCATCTAAATGGACAACAACAAACTTACCAATGTAGTCCTTCCATACCTTGTTCATAAGCCTCGTGAAAGTGGAGGGAGCATTTGACAAGCCAAATGGAATTATAAGCTATTTATAAAAATCTTATGTGGTCTTAAAGGATGTTTTCCATTCATCCCCTTTCCTTATTCTAATTTGGTGATAGCCACTTTTGATATCTATCTTGGTAAAGTACCTTGCTTCCCCTAAATAGTCCATTAGGTATTCAATCCTAGGTATTGGGAACCTATACCTAGTGATGATCCTTTTAATGGTTCTTTAATCAATACAAATTCTCAAAGTTCCCCCCTATTTAGGTGCTAAAATAGTAGGCAATGCATAATGTCTTATACTTTTCCTTAATAGGCATTGGTCTTAGAGTTCTTGCATTTTCTTGGCAATTTCCTCATTTTTTTGAGGGGTCATTTTATAGGAAGTTTTGTTGGGAAGGGTGACTCCTAGCATAAATTCAATTTGATGGTTAAAATTTTTCTTGGGAGGTAGGGTAGTAGGTTATCAATCACTAACAATGTCCTTGTACTCTTTTAGCATTTATTGCACTTCTTTAGGTAGCTCTATTTTCTTTCATTCCTTGTCAACAACTTCTTATTTAGGTTTCAACACTAAGGAAAACCATACTCCTTTTGCTTCCTCTAAGGTCTTTAAGAACTCCTTTTAACCCACCATGAGGGCATTAGGACTTGGATATTTAACCTCTCCCTCTCATATTAAAGATTGATTCTTGAATGACACACCATCTTTCTTGAATGAGTATGCATTTTTGGTTCCATAATGCATTTCTTTTCTATGAAACTATCGTGGCATTCCTAGTATAAGGTGGCATGCATCCATAACTATAATGTCACATAACACCTTTTCCTTATACCTTCCTATTGAGAATTCAACCCATACTTTTTCACTTACAAGAACATGTTACCCCTTGTTGAGCCATAGTGTGGAATTCTTTTCATATTCAGTTTGCTAGTTGCTTCCTCTAATATGATATTTATTAGAAATATTCAAGACTAAGCTAAGTTACTAAGAGGGGAGGGGTGAGTTAGTAACTTCTACAACTTCAACAATTTTGTCATTGAATTAGCATTTAATCCATCATATAAATTTTGATCTAATTGCATGCATAAGAAACTGAAAGCATTCATAACACTGAGACACAAAGATTTGGTGCCCCAGAAACTTTCCAAATAGAAAGTAAAACTAGGGTGGGGATGATACCCACAACTTTAGTACTATAGTATAAAGGTATCTTGTTAAAGCTTACATTGATCACTTTTGATGATTTTCCCTATTAGGAGCAATAAGGACTGGTAGGTCCACCTTTTGAAAGGATCTACAAGCATGCAATTAAGTATGCACTTGGTAAAGAGATTTACAAAAGACTATTAGATCTACCTTGTGAAAGGATTTGATTGATCCACCTGTTAGGATGAAGCAGTAGTAGATCTCTGATCTACAAATTAGTTTGCTAAATGAGACTCTTTTTTGTATTGATCACCTTTTTGTGATAGATATGTCTCTGCTACTCCTTATGTTGTTATGGCCTTTACAATTCACTCCTACTTTTCTCTAATAATTCACATTCACATCTTCATATTTTCACATGCAATACATCCATGTATTGGATATGACACAATGCATTACATATATATCAATCTAATTATAAAAATTACAAATTTGGCCAACATACAAGTTACCACAAATGTTACAAAGTCGGCCCATAAGAAAATACTCAAGTTTTGAAGACTGACTCAGTGAGGTTCTAATACATGACATCCATTGTCATTTCTTGGCATCGTCATGTACTTGGTAGACATAGAAGCTTGGTCCATACTGATCACTTCTAAGTATTCCTAAACTTGGTCTAGAATGGCAACTCGGTAGACATTTTGAAACTCATCATATAAACTGAGTCTCATGGCTTACATTGTATGATTTGATAGACATTCTCACCTCAAGCTTGGTATAAACTAAGTCTATTGGTTAACACTGGGAAGATCGGTTAACATAGGACTCTCATTACATACATTGTGAACTTAGTGAATGCTACATTTCTTGGTAACCATTGATAAAATTGATGTCAACTAAAATGCATGATTTACACTGTTGGTCTTCACAGTAACTGAATCTACTGGATAAGCACTAGGTTTTGCCCAAAGGAATTGGTAGCAATTGTAGAACTCAGTGACAACTAAAATACATGGCAAACACTATGAACTATATAATGGCATCGATAGCTATATATAACTTGAATAAGTGTGTGTCACTAATAAAAAACTTGATTGATATGTCAAAAATCTACCCCTTTGGCATTAGTGACAAAAATGCTTACTAGCCAAAATTGAATACCTTATATCCATTACCATGTGATACTGGCTCGATAGAGTATACTATTTTTGGGATTTTTCAAAACTAATTTTGTAAGGTATATATAGTATACTATACATCTTGCTACTATATACAAAATTTCTTACTTATTGCAAGTTCTCCCCCATATCATTTTTCTCCTCCTTTTTGACATTAATGCCAAAGAATTATTCTATTTTATTTACATAGAGGCACCAAAATGAGGTAAAAATTTAGAATGTACCTTAAGAATGATTGCCAAATTTTTATCCCAATTTTCCTATAGGACCTTACATGTATAGAGTTCAATTTGTACCTTTGTTGACAATTCTATCATATGGTCCACAATAGAGAAGTTATTGTCATGGATTAGAGTTTTTGAATATGCAATATGTTTTTGCAGTGCATCCATGTTGGGAAGGATCATGTTTTGTATTTCAATCAATGTGGATCTGATCCTTGCTTCTTCCCTTAGCAATTCTACTTGCATATCTAACAAAATCCTTATTTTTTTGAAGTGTGTAGAGCTTGAACTAGGGTCAAGTTGTAGCTGCTGAGCACTAACCTTTAGATATTCATCTATTTTGGATAATTTTTCCTTTATTTCCTTTGAAAAACTAGAAACATCACATAGCTTCCCAATAAGTGATGACACATTTGACCATGATGTTTCTAAATTGCCCAAAATTGTAGAAAGTTGTACTTGTTGTAAGGCTATCTGCTGAGCTATGTGCTCCAACACTTTATTGTCAAACTTCTTTTCTGCCTTCTCCACTAGCTTATCTTGTCCATTAGTGTCTTCATTAAATTTTTGGTAGCTAATACAGAATAGGTTGAGAAGAATCAATCTCAATTTCTATAGCCTCTGCCAAAATGTTCTTAGCATATTCAATTATCTTATACTCTTTATCTCTCTCCTCTCTTAGCCTTTGTTGTTTAGCCTTCTTCTGGAGGAGTTCACCAAATGTTTGCATTTGGTCTAGAGTAAGCTTGTAAATATCCAAATTGGGGATTACTATTTCCTCATCTAAATCAATGTCTTCCTCTATCTCCTTTCCTTTTCCCAAAAAATTTGTGCTCGATTGAACCTTGGGCTCAACTGTCCTTACACTTATTTCTTTTGAATTTGTAATAGAAACAATGGTAGAAATACTAGGGCTATCTATAGGGCTTACAATAAAAACTAATACTATATTAACTAAAGGAATACTTATAGAAATACCTAAGGAACCCAAAATTGATGTGCTCAAAATTGAAGAAGTCAAAATTGGAGAAGTTAAAACTGAAGTACTCGAATCGATAGATGAAGGAAGAATCTATAGCTTAGTGGATGAAGTGGAAGTCACTTCTATCAGTGATTTTATGAGCTAAGTGGGAGCAAAGAGTGATTTGACATTTGATATATCACTAGTGGTCACAATCAAACTTGTTGATGTTGTGTCCATGCTTGATGTTGACACTGGCTTTCTTGGGGAGTGAGGTAGTGAGGGAATGACTATAGCAGCTATCTTGATTGGGTCAGTCTCCTCATCATCTTTCTTTTCTTCCTCAATAGCCTATTTTCCTTGATCCTCTTCATCGTCTTCATTGTCAAAGTGAGTTACTTCTTCAATATTCTCTTCTTCATCTTTCTCCTTATCTTCTTCATCATCATCATCTTTGACATTGACTAGAAAATCACTTGGTTTATGTAAAAAATAAATATTCTTCCAAGTGTTTGTTGCATTCCTAACAACATGCTCAATGTCCTTGATCAAAACTAGACAAGTATTAAATCTTAGAGTCAATTTTTCTTTATTTTTCTTTAATGATTCTTTTACCTTAGCATTTGATATGCTTAGTAATAACTGCCTCAATGATTTCTCATATATGTCCTTGATATTTTGCATAGAAAAATCACATCTTGGCTTTATCTTTTCTAATAACTCATTAGGAACTTGAGAAATGAGTTGATTTGGTGGGTATTTCCACTTACCCATTTTATTCAACACCAGGTTTTCAACTTACTTCTACTCCTCTACTATCCTAGACTCATATTTTACTGATTTAAATTTTTTTATGCTTGCTCCTTCTTCCAATTGCTTTAATCTATCCTAGATGGTGGGTTAATGTTTTCTAAATATGATGTCTCCTCCTTCTTTGTCAGCTTTCTTTCTTGACCTCCTAGTGAATACTAGAGTAGATAGTTTTGTTGGCTTGGTGATGATCACCTTGACTTTCTTCTTTAAAGGTTATTCTTCCTTAGACTCTTCCTCATCCTCTACTTTTTCACCTTGCTCATCCTCACCTTTTCCCTCAGTTAACAAAAGGGGTGAACTTGATTTTAGTTTTGCAATCCTTCTTTTCCCTTTGTTGACTGCCTGAGGGAGCGTTATTTCAAGTTCAACCCTGGCCTTTGCTTCATCATGCATTCCAAAGTATGTAGCCTTAGGATTAATTGGTTCATCAATAAGAGCTTCAATAATATCCTTTGCTCCATCAATGTTGACCTCATAACCAAGAGGTTTTATGCACACAATTCTAGGCTTAACTACCTAAATATGCATCTTATCACTATCCACCATGAAACATATATCATCTTTGTAGTCTTCAACTAGCTTCTTGGGAATTTTAAATTTTTTGTTCATTTTCTCCTTAAATACATCAAAGTAGTTTTCCATGATATTGTTGTAGTTTTCACCCATCTTGGCAATATACTCATTGATTTGATAGAGCACAAGCACATCTTTTCTCCATATTATAGTGCCTTTAGAAGGGAAGAAATTCTAAACATAAAAGAATAGACAAGTCAACAAGGAATTGAACTTACATGGGTTGTTCTTTGATGTTCTTATGCTTTCCATATTCTTGTTGAACTCTCTCAATAATAGCTCAGCAAGGTCATATGATAAATTGTTCTTAACCACCATATAAGCTATGTCCATGGCCTCACATGAAACACTATTTAGTCTTCTTGAACTATATATCTTGTGTGCAATGACATGAATACCAAAATTTAATTCTACATCAGTAACACTGCCGATTTTCATTCCTCTACTATCCCATTCAGCTAGGGTTTTCTTTTCTAGTTCTACCAAGCCTAGGGCTTTTATCATTTTCACTTTGGCTAGCATAGGGAGGCTAGTGATTCGATGAATCATCTTCTTAGTTATTAGAATTGGTTGATCTAGTCATAGTTGCCCATTATGTACCCAATTGAGGATAAACCTAACCTATTTTATTTAAAATTCTTGGGGCATGTGAGGGATGAGTGTCAACCCTTTGGCTTCTAGATGTTGATGCTCAAGTTTTAGGACTCCATTCACACATAGCTAACCTAGGGTATTATCCATTTCTAGAGTACCAATTTCTTGGATAACACATTTTAAATAAGTGTGAATATCATTGATAAGAATTACTTTGGGAGGAATTTGGGATTGTGCACTACTTGGATATAGGTTTTCAACAATTGCAGGAGTGAGCTTGAAATCTAGTGCCTTTCACTCAACTCCATGAACCAACATGTCAGATCCATGCTTAACCTTGTTACAGCTAGATGCCATTTTCACTCGGTAGGGTTTGAGAGAAATTGAAAGACTTTCATGAGAAATTAACTCAAATTGCTTTGATTTCACTAAAAATCACTCTTTGCAGTAGCACTCAAAATTTTATAGTAAGAAATGATTTTGATTCCATGCCTTTTATTAAAATTTTACAATTAATGTTAGGTACAAAGGTAGATCGACTGACATCACATTGATAAACTATCATCTACTACTTGGCATTGAACACTCGGTGAATTTTTCATGACTTGGTAACCATATGAATCTTCATTACTCCTGACCTCACTCGGTAAAGTCTATGACCTAACCTCACTCAATAGAGAAGTAACTCAGTAACAACTGATACCAGTCTTACTTAATGATCCCTTTGTATCCTGAATATAGATTTGGATCTTTATTATATTTCAATTTAGAACTAATTTGGATGTCTTCTTTGATAGCCTACTTTCACTCTCCATTGAGAACTTAATTAGAAATGGTGGAGTCACTCAATTCTTGAGTGAATTGACCATCGTTGCTTGGACTTGTATCCTCAATAGATTTAGAAACCCATTGTTGTCTCATTTTTTTTCAAATGTTATTAGCTTTTGCCTTCTTCTCATCTTCAATTTTACTAGTATTCATGCAATTCTTGGCAAGATAACCAAGTTTTGTACAAATGAAACATCTTTTAGTGGTATCTCCTTTCCTCATATGATGTTTAACAAAATTGATACCAATGTGTCCAAATTCTCCATAGTAATGACATCTACACCAAGTGTTGTAGTCCCATCCAAATATTGCTTTCACAATTTGCTCTGCTATATTCAATACCTTGGTTTTGTATTCTAAAGACTTATGTCCATGTTTCTTGCATTTGTGACATTTGCCTTCAAATCTTGATTTTTCTTTGCATTCATTAGACTTATGACCATGTTGATTGCAATTGTAGCATTTTCCATTGAATTTTTCTTTTATATTACCCCAACACTTGTTTGATGTATGACATGTCTTACCAAAATGACTACAAGTAGATCTTTGGTTCTTTTGAGCACCTTGCTTACATGATTCTCCTTCTTCTGTATATCTAATTCTTGCTTTCCCTTTTTTCCTATAGAGTTTTTTCTCATTCAATTGATTCATGTCTACTTGAGATTTCATCATTCTTTCATTGATTTGCTTCTTAAATCTTAGATCATTCCTCAATCTTTCATTGATTTTCCTTTTAGAATTTAGACCATTCCTCATTCTTTCATTTTCAAATCTTAGGCTCATGATTTATTCATTTGCATTGGAGAGCTGATCAATAAGGTCTTCTTGATGAAGGGATTGGTTCTAGATTTCATTATTCCTTCCATCTATCTCTTCTTTTATCTTGTTTCTCTGCTCCAAGACTACACATAACCTTACTAACTGAATTGCTTGTTCCCTTCTTAGCCTTCTTACTTCTTCTTGTAGGGAACCATTCTTTTCTAGGAATTATTTTATTGCTTCATTGGCTTCATCTGAATTGCTCGAGTGAAGGTCTTCAATTCTTTCTTTAATGTAGAGTTGATCATTCATTTGAATTGCAAGTTCTTTTCTTCTATTCAAGGATTGAGGGAGTTGGTCCTTTGCTTTCCTGAGTTGGGAAATGGCCATTTCTAAATCCAACTTTTCATTGTCAATGGCTTTTTCAAGTCTAAATATCTCCATGGTCTTGATCTTTTCTCAAGTTATTAAGCTTTCTTCTTGAGAACCAAAAATGCTTTGATACCAATTGTTGGAAATATTCAAGACTAAGCTAAGTTATTGAGAGGGCAAGGGTGAATCAATAACTTCTACAACTTCAACAATTTCAACCATTCAATTAGCATTTAATCAATCATATAAATTCTCATCTAAATGCATGCATAAGAAATTGAAAGCATTCATAACATTGAGACACAAAGATTTGGTGACCTAGAAACCTTTCAAATAGAAAGTAAAACTAGGGTGGGGATGATACCCACAAATTTAGTGCTATAGTATAAATTTATCCTGTTAAAGCTTACATTGATCACTTCTAATGGTCTACACTATAAGGAGCAATAAGGAATACTAGGTCCACCTTGTGAAAGGATTTACAAACATACAATTAAATATGCACTTGGTAAAGAGATTTACAAAAGACTATTAGGTCTACTTTGTGAATGGATTTAACTAATGCACTAGTTAGGATGAAGCAATACTAGATCTCTAATCTACAACTTAGCTTGTTGAATGAGATTCATTTGTGTATCGATCACCTTTCTATGATAGATATGTCTATGTTTCTCCTTATGTTGTTATGGCCTTTACAATTTGCTCCTTCTACTTTTCTCTGATGTAATTCACATTCATATCTTCATACTTTCACACACAGTACATCCATGCATTGGATATGATACAATGCATTACATATATATCAATTGAATTATACAAATTACAAATTCAGTCCTCATACAAGTTACCACAAATGTTACAAAGTTAGCACATATGAAAACACTCAAATTCTGAAGACTAACTAGGTGAGGTTTTGATACATGGCATCCACTATCATTGCTTAGCATCATCATGCTCTCAATAGATGTAGAATCTCAATCCATACTGATCATTTCTAAGTAGTGCTAAACTTAGTCTGCACTAGTGACTCGGTAGACATTGTGAAACTTGTCATATAAACTGAGTCTCTTGATTTACATTGTATGACTCGATAAACATTCTCACCTCAAGCTCGGTATAAACTGTGTCTCTTGGTTAACATTGGAAAGCTCGGTTAACACTATACTCTCATCACATAAATTGAGAACTCAGTGAACACTACATTTCTTGATAACCACTAATAAACTTGGCATCAACTAAAATGAACAATTTACACTATTGATCTTCACATTAACTAAATCTACTCAGTAACCACTAGGTTTTGTCCAAAGGACTCAGCAGCAACTGTATAACTTAGTGACAACTGAAATACATGGAAAACACTATGAATTTTACAATGAGCTTGGTAGCTATATACAATTTGATCCATTCTAAGGGAACATGTATGTAGGGTGTTCCATCTAGTTGCAATTATAGCACTTCATGATTGGAAAGTAGGATCCTCTACCTTGGTTGCTACTTCTTCCTCTTCCACTACTATTAAAGCTTCTCCATCTACTAAAATTCCCTTTATTTGAGTTCCTTTCTTATTTTTTAGAAAACATAATTTCCCCTTGGGTCCTTGAATCTGGACCTCTACCACCATACCCTTGTTCATTCCTACCATCTCTACCTCTACCTCTATCTCTAGAGTCAGTGTCTGATTTCTTTCTATTCATATCTTCCACTTTTAGTGCTAGTTAGAAATATTTATGGACTATTATAAGTGTCCATATAGTGATTTCTTATTGTATGTTCCACTTCAGCCCACCTAGATATGTAGCCACTTTAAGAGGCTCTTCTTCTTGAGTTCATGATCTCAAACACAACTTTCAAAATTCCTCAATATATGTTTCCACATCCATATGTTTTTTGTCTTAAACTTTCCTTTTCTTGAGTATTTGAATTTTGTAATCTTTAGGGAGATGCTTTTCCTTTACCCTAGTCACCATTGCTTTCCAACTTGCAATTTTCTTTCTCCCCATCTCCTCCCTCTCTTCTTGGATTCCACTAGGTTAGTGTTGATCCTCTTAACCTAGATTTGGATACCTTAATGTTTTGTGCTTTAGTGACACCTTCACACTCAAGTGGTTGTCCATCCCTTCAATCCATTCCATCACAAGTTCAAGTCCATCTTCCCACTAAAAAAAGGGATTACTTCTAAGGTCTTTCGATCCAATTCCTTGATACATTTTAGGAATGGCTCCTAAGTTAGTGGAGGGTCTAGTTCAAGAATGATGTCTTACTCATCAACCTTTCCCTTACCTTTATCACTACTTTCTCCTTCTTGGTCTATCTTCTTGGTTTCCTTAGCAACTTCATCCATTTTTTTCTTCATCTGTTCTAATGCTTCCTCAAGGAACCTATTACTCTCCTTCTACTTCTTCATCTCCTTGGAAAGTTTTGCATTGATCGTCATATATGCATACCCTACTAACCATATCTAACATAAACTATATTACTTTAAGCCCTTTCCTTCACCAAGGACTCACCTAGGCTACTATTATAGCCTACTAGGGTTCCCCTTTGTACCTAGAACTCTAGAGGATATCTATCTTACCCTCTACACTTCACTATCTAGTTACACCACTAATTTTACAATTTGCATCCATCCTAAGGACATTCGTACTTGCTCTTAAAACTCAAACTTCTATCAAGAATGGTCATTTTCCCTTAAATTTGGAGTGAGGGATTCATTCTTAGGGATTTTAGAGTCTCCCTAACCTCCTAGTATCAAAATCCATAAGTCTCCTTGTCGACTCCTTCAAACTTGACAAAATTGTCCTATTTAGGCCTAGTTGAATTAGGCCTCCAAACTAATTTTTTGGACTATAACTCAAAACTTCTCTTAATAAGGTGGAAAATTTACTTCCAATATGAATACCCTTTTGAAATAAATTAAATTATTTTTAAGTTTGATGTCCTCAACCTATTTGTACACCCCTTTGCTACTTTATGTGTAAAAATGAGGGTTTCAAGCATTTCCAATCAACATTCACTAGGGTTTAATGAAATGCATATAAAATATTTCCATGGAGACTTCCCCTTTGGAACATGGCTTCCTCATACATCCCTCCTCCTTTTGAAAATCTAATATTGAACCTTTTGACACATTTAATCCATCAAAACCATCTTGCAAACATTGTGATTTCCTAGCCATTCATTGAAAGCTTGCCTAGGGCATCACCTAAAAAATGGTAAACTAGTTTCCAGGCCTATCCCTTTGCATTTCAACTATACAAGGACTAAACTTCCATATCTGTCAAGACCATGATGATTCCATGGTGAGGATTCACGGGGGAGTCATTTTTCCCAAAATTGCCAAAACAAGAACAAATAGGCTGAAAACAAAAGATTTTAAAACTATAACCAAATGAGCTCCTATAAACTTGCAATGTAAAAAAAAAATTTATATAATAACATAAACTAAAATATATAATCCAATAGATGTTTTTCAATACATCATAGTACTTCAAGAAATAAAAAACATGAAAAATTGTTAATTTTGAATAGTGAAATCATGGTTTTCAATTTTCAAGTTCACTTACTGCATAATCCAACCTTTGGAATGGGTCTCCTTCATGGCCTTATATGTTATTCAAGAGGTTTTATAAAATTATTTTTACTATCAACCTCATTCTCTCAAAAATGCAACAATTTGTCAAAATCTTGTCAAGCAACTTTTCAAAGTTGTTGACAACTTTTTGCATCTACTAGCAAATTTGACATCCATCACTTCGAAACTTCCAAATTGGTCCATTATGATCTATTTATGATGTATAGGAATTATTTAGCCTTATAAGTATCAAATATTGACCAATTTTGCATAATTGAAAACTTTTGCAAAAATTGACATCTTTTTGATATCTTTCTCAACATTATGCCAAATGACCATGCATGACCTCCAACCTATGCAAAAAGATGCAAAAACACCATAGAGGACAACTTAGACTCATAACCAACCATTCCCCAGGCTTCTAGGGTATAAGACCCATACCTCTAATCTTTCTTCCTACAAACCTAAACACAAGGTAAGCTAAAACAACTCAAAAACAACTAGAATGGATTGATCCTAGTCAAATCCATCTAGGATCAAAAACACATGACCTTCTAAGACCCAAACACAACCAACTGACTTGGCCAAGGTTAGTAAAATCCAAAAACCAAAGTGTGGAACTAGGACTAGGAGTTATCTTAGATGCTCCTACCCAAAAATGTTAGTATTTTCATTTATATTTTTTTTCTACAATCAAGCCTTGACTTCTACTTTTTGTGATAGTGTGTTGCACACATTGCATAATATTGTTATATTGTTTTTTCTTTTTCTTTTTTAAATGTAATCTTGCACCTAGGAGTACCTAGATAGACGTGAAATATGGAGAGATCTTCATGGGATATACTTGATGAACTTTATTATAAAATTGTGATAATATTTGATGTAATTATTTAATATTGAGGAAGACTTAAATATTTAATATTAAATATGGGATCAATGGGTTATGTAGTAGATGGTTTTAGAAAATGGTTCATTTAATACCACTTGTGGTTTTGTAGGACTTGCTACTATATAATAAGCTACAAGGGTAGTTGTTGATGTGACAAGACAAAAGGGCAAAAGGAAAAAAGGAAAGACTTGAGTGAGACAAGGCTTGACAAGTTATCCAAAGGGAACATTTGTGAAGGTTGGAAGCATGGCATGAGATATGTGTGGATTCATGCTTGTTCACATGGAATTACTTGGTTGTGGCTATGAATTTTGAGGCTTCCATGGTTGTATTAAAATGGTGGTTTTTTTGAATAATATATGGTGATGTATGCTTTTTTAGGTTGGGTTTTTCCCTCAATGAGGGTTTCCTAGGGTATATCTTGTCTCACATTTGTGTGGGTATGTTGTCTATTCTCTTGCATGTGGATTTTAATTACATATTTATTTAAGATCTAATATGGATTATATGGACAATAATTTTTTTTTGTTGCAAGTTCCTTACAAGTGGTACCAAAGCTATGGTTTTATTATTGTAACCCTAGATTAAATTAATGGGAATGCATGAGAGAGTAAAAGAGAGGGAAAGATATATGATATTCATAGATGGTTTATTATACATCTAAGGGTTTGGGATTTTTTGTTATGATCAAATGTTGGTAGATTTTTGGCATGTAAAATTATTGGACAAAGGGTTTTTTGGATGTTTCATTTAAATGAGGGTTTTAGGGGGGGTAATTTGTAGAATTGACTTCCTTAATAAAAAAAGGCCTCACCATTGGATCAAATTTTATGTTTCCATAAAATTTTATATATAATATGCCATAGGTTGGCCATGTTGAGAGAGAATTTTTTTTTAGTTTCTTCCCATGATGATCATCAAATTTAGTTGTGTTGAAATTTTTGTCACCAAAAAGTGGTCAGAAAAACATAGTGACAATGGTAAAAATACTACCTTAGTAAAAAAACCATAACTTTTTGTTAGGATATTAGATTTCAAATTTATTATAGTCATTAGAAAGATAATTCAGAGTGTGACAACTTGGTATAGGTTTTATTTTATGATTTTTGCATTTTATTAGGTTTTAATATCCTAAAAGTCAAATGATGTTTATTCTAAGCATAGATTAGGGCATGACTTAGGTATACACAGTCAATTTTTGGACTTCAAGTAGTCAACGGAAAGCTATTTGAGAACTCTACAAATAGGTTCAAATTTGGTGCAAGTTTGGCATGATTTATTTGGTGATATATTGATCTGGATGGTTATGATATATATTGAATTTGGTAACATTGTGAATTTATGACATTGTATGTTTTGGAGATTTAAGATTTGATGTCATTATATACTCATCTTTTACTTATGATTGGTCTCATGGTGATATTATTATCTATGTTTAGTTTGGATATGTATGATAATTTTTTTGGTCTACATGTTGTGCAGTGTTGTAAGTGGTCTATACTTATAGGTTGCATTTATGGCTTGGTTTTGGGTTGTCCTTGCCCATTGTCTTCCATTATTGATGCATATCCAAATTGGTGGCTTGGATTTGGGTTATTAATGCCCTAATTCTTATAATTTTTAAATTATTTTTCATGCAAAAGTGATGAGATGTTGTTACTAGGTATAGTCATGGTGGAGGATTTTGGTTGACTGTTTTATGCTAAGAGATTGGATACTCAGAGAGTAAGATTCTTAGTTCATGGGTATGATCACGGTGCCATGGATTTTGATATGAAATGATTGGATAGATAAATACATTCTTGATATTCATTGTTCTAGATTCTTGATTTGGTTATGGTGGTATATCTTCTTGCTTGAGGATCATTGTTATTTGGTTTTCTTTTGAAGAGCTCCTGATGTAAACTTTGAGTTCTTTGATTGTTTGATGCCCTGGTTGAATCTCATAGTTAGAGAATGATTTTTCATTATGATAGTATAGATAGGTTGGATGCATGGTTTAATAGGATCTTATGATAGTAATAAAGTGATAGTGCAAGATTAGTTCCTTGTTTGATTTGTATCTTCTTGGTTTGGAGATTTTGGTTCCACTTGGTACTAATAGTTTAGTTGTGTGTGTAGACTTAGAACATATTCATGTAGGAGATGGATTTTATGATGCCATAGGTTACTTGGTACCATAGTTAAGTGGGAATTTTTGGAATTGATATATTTATTGATTGTTCCTAGATGTTGGAGTTTTGTCTTAGATTGTGTTCCTACATAAGTGTCTTTACTATTTGCATGGTGCACTTGTTATCTTCATAGTTTGTGGATCTGCCTTTTTATGGTATGTGGAGATGGTTTTCTTCATGGTGTGTGGAGATGGTTGAATCTTGAGGACTCATGGGGTTCTTGGTAAAGGTGTGGTTTATTTTCTCATTTGTCATGTAATCCTTGGAGTTAGGACAATTTCAGTATTATATTATGGTACACTCTTGCTACACATTTAAAATTGTGACATGTTATCATAAGTTCATAAGGAGCATGTTATTTCATTGGTTGAGATGCTTTAGATCATTTTGTCATGTTTTTGTTCCTAAGGCCACAATTTTAACTTATACATTAATCTTAGTTTAGATTCTTAATATTGAGTACATTGATAAGTTCTTGAATACTTCATGAAATTCCTCTATTGTATTTTGATTTGGCATTGATTGATTGGTTAAAGGTGCTCATGGATACTTAGAGACAATGGTCATGTTGATTTCTCTTCGATTAGAGATGTATTTGTTGAGACATTTGTTTGGTTCAACAGGAAGTTTGAGGGGCATTTACTTGATATGGGCTTAAGAAACTATTGTTATTAGATGAGTCTTGGTTGGAGACTTGAAGATCTTGATGAGAATTCTCATTACCCACTCTTGGTTTGCTCAGTTCTTTACTACTTAAGAGGTATATCCCATTATTTCTCTTAGGTGTATTATATATATGCTTGCCTTTCATGGATATGGATCTTAAGCTATGGTACATGAGTTAGTTATGAAAGGTTCATTTCAAAGGTGGATTAGCATTGGTTATCTTCTTGTGTACATGTTTTTGTTATGTTGGTTGATTTTGGGAGATGGTTTTATATTGGGCATATTCCTTGGAATAGGAATTGTAATTCCTTGGTTTAGCAATGGTTAATGAGTTTGATCTTCTTGTGAGAGGCTTACATTAATGATTGGATATATGGTATGGTTTGGGTGTTTTTGTGGATTATTTATTGGAGTTTTATGGAGGAGGTCATACATGAACAATTTACATCTAGTGGTGTATGTAGAAGGACATGATACAAGTTATGATTTGTGATATTTCTCTTTGGTCTTGCTTATCTTTCTGGATGTTCAATTTTAATTACATTTGATTTGAGATTTCTTGGATATTTTGATTAGTGGTTTTTGTTCATGTATGTCATATTAGAGATGACATGGCTATTCATTTATTTCTTTTCTTTTTTGGTTATGGATAACTTTGGAGAGAGTTGGAGACTTGTTATGAGAGTTTTTCTTGTAGATTATTGGTTTATGTGTTGTGCATATCCTGGATACTGCATGGATTCACATCATTGAGATGTTGTGAGTGGATTGGTTATAGATTTAACATTAACTTTTGTAGTGGCACTTCTTGGTATATACGTGGCAAATATTTCTCTTGAGGCTTGTGAGTGTAGGTTACATATTGAATATATTAATAATGTGAGATTCACTTGGTATACCTTTGGAGGTATAGATAGTTTGATGGGTCAGAACTTACTATGAGTGTTATTTCAGCTATGGATTTTGATAACTATGGATATATGTGATTACCTTTGGATAAAATTTTTGTGATTGACATTTTAGTTGATACAAGATTTTCTGATCTTCTTAAGTGACAAGTTGAGTGGCTTTCTCTTTAGATGGCTTCTATGCATGTTTGGCGACAATGATGTAATAGGAGGTAGGATCATTCATGTTTGAGAAGCTAGATACTTTGATTTTATTGTTGGTACTAGGATGAAATACTTGGTGTACATTGATCCATGATGGTGTATGTGCTAGGAGGGATTATTTTCTTATTTATTTATGTGGTTAGAGATTGATCCTATGCAATCTATACAACAAGTGGGAGATTGTTAAGATAATGTGTGTTTCACATATTGCATAATATTGTTATATTATTTTATTTTATTTTATTATGTAATGTTACAAT
This sequence comes from Cupressus sempervirens, assembly GCA_028749045.1. Taxonomy (NCBI): domain Eukaryota; kingdom Viridiplantae; phylum Streptophyta; class Pinopsida; order Cupressales; family Cupressaceae; genus Cupressus; species Cupressus sempervirens. Next base: position 230,605,862 of record CM053784.1, read on the forward strand.
TAGGAGCACCTAGATGGATGTGTAACATGGAGGTATTTCTATTGGATATACTTGATGAGTTGTATTGTAACATTGTGATAATATTTGATGTAATTATTTAATATTGGAGAAAAGACTTAAATATTCAATATTAAATGTGGGGTCAATGGGTTAGGTAGCACATGGTTTTAGTGCATGGTCTACTTAATACTACTTTGTTTCTTTGTGGGACTTGCTACTATATAAGAAGCCACAAGGGTAGTTGTTGATGTGACAATACAAAATGGAAAAGGGAAAAAGGCAAGAGTTGAGTGAGACAAGCTTTGACAAGTCAAAGGTAGCATTTGTGAAGGTTGGAGGCATGGCATGTGATGTGGGGAGTCATTCTTGTTTACATTGATTTCTTGGTTGTGGCTATGGATTTGAAGGCTTCCATGTTTGTATCGCAATGGTATTTTTGTTTAATAATACATGGTGATGGATGCTTTTGGAGGATAGGTTTTCCTCACAATGAGGGTTTCCTTGCATATATCTTGTGTCACATGTTTCTAGGTATGTTTTCTATTCTCTTGCATGTGGATTTTAGTTACCTATATTTATTCCATATCTAATATGGGTTATGTGAAAATGGAAATTTTTTTTTTATGGAAGTTTCCTTACACTGCTCATGGTGAACTCATACTTGCATGAGTCGCTCCCTCCAAATCTAAAATGGTGCTACCTGGATCTTGTATTTTTTTATTTCCTTTAATGGTCCACCCCCTCTCTCCAAGTCTTACCTTGATGAGTAGTTTACTTTTCAAAAAGTCACATGTAAATACCATATGATTTAGCATTTCTACACAATATTGGCCCCAAGAAAAACCTAGTGAAGACTATGCATTTTGAGAACCCAAAAATGAACTTGAAAGGTGTGTTGGTGGGATAATCGAATCCTAGTACCAAAATTAGTGAGCTAATAAAAGTGTCTCATGATAATAATGGTTGAGAGATCCTTTCTCTTGATTTTGTCATTGAAAACATTTATCAAGGTTTTTCATTGAGCTTAGTAGGAAAGATTGTGTCATTCACTGAGATGATCTTGATTGTCATGAGATGGGTTTCAACAAAATGGAAGCCTAAAATATTTATGGATATTTTCACTATTTCATTTTTTCACTTCTTTTTCAAAGTTTTGGTTGATGAGGATCAGAGCCACATTTTGATGGGAAGTTGGTGTTACAGTAAGCATTATCTAGCTCTAGCCAAATGAAAGATGGGTGTTGGCCCTAGTGTTGACCATTATATAATTGCCCCAATTTGGGTTAAACTCTTAAAGATTCCATTATAAGAGTAGAATAAAAAGTTTTTTAGATTGATTGGAGATTCTTTTAGATATTTCATCAAGATGGATGTTGTTACCCTTCACAAATTTTTGATTGGGTTTGCTAGATTTACTATCAATGTGGTTTTTAATAAACCCTTACCAAGCTCAATATTTCTTTAAAATATAAATGGGGAGTTTGGAAAGAAATGACCATCTATGAGAATGTTGATTTGTACTACCATAGTCATGGGAAGTATGGCCATGTCATCATTGAATACAAGCTCACTATTCACGAAGATGAGAAAATGAATAGGAAATATTTACCTAGGAGGGGAGAGTGATCATGGAGAAAAATACCTAGGGTGCTCCTCAAGATTGGCCCCAAAATATCCCTTCATCTCTATTGAGGAAATAGAGAGGGAGTCAAATAATTTGGATGGCTACTTTTTTTGTGGAAAATATTCAAAAATTGATTCTTCTCTTGAGAATTACTATAATATGGAAGATTCCAATGGTCATCTTGAAGAATAGGAGATCACTTAAAACATGATGGTCAAGTGGTGGCTCAGGAATCCCCAAAGGTCGAGAATATGGTCTTAATTGATGGTATTAAGTCCCCATTAATGACAGTAAGGATTTAGAATTACCCTTTTCCCCTCTCCTTATTCTCCACCAAATAGTTTGATTATCCCTCCCCAAAGAGTACAGTGATGGTCTCATTTCCTTTTGATTACGATACATTTCCTACTTCTACTCACTTCTCATAATTTATGGATGTCAAATGTTTGTAGGAACCTAAGAATAAAACTCAATCTATTATAGGTGGATGTGGGCTTAGAGATAAGAAGTTGTAGGCCACCAACAAGAGTAGAAAGGAAATAAGAGATTTCTTAGGTCATTGCACATGGGAAGTGAAGGACCTTGGATGAAATTTAGAGAGGTAAGAATTTGATTTTCATCGCATGAAATATGAGGGGCCTTCATATCCCTCAATTTTTTTTTGTCTAAAATAAATGATCTTTGATCATAAATTTGATATTATTCTCATATAAGAAGTTGAGATGAATAAGCATAATTTTAACAAAAAAATGAGATATATTTGGCAAGATGATAATTATTCTTATATTAAGGTAGTTAGTATCTCTATGGGGATTGTGACTATGTGGAATCTTAATAGGCTATAGATGGGGAAGAAATTAAAATCCATCATTTATAGCCTTCTAAGAAATAGGGTGGGTTAGAGGTCTTCTCCATGAGTATGCATGATATTAATGAGTTTTTAAGGATGAATAATCTAATTTTTGTGACTTGTAGGGAGTCCCTTTCACTTTTTCTAATAATCATATAGCCCAGAACCATATTTAAGTTACTTGATACTAATTAGGATATCCTTTCCTACACCTCCTCCAAGTATTCTTGAGGATTATTTCTAATCACTTTATACTTAATTCGATGGGCCAAATATCCAACATGAAGAAATAATTTATCTATGAAATTATGTAGAATCCTCATCCTCAATTTAGAGATTATACTACTCAATGGTCAAATAAAGGGGTCCAAGTTTTTACCATGTTTCACATAGCTAGAAATTAGGAGAACATGAGCAGTGAGGTTGTGGGATGGAATAAATAATCCTATGGAGAAATTTTCAAGTAGAAGAAGGAAATAAAAAGAAAATTAGAAGAGATTTAGGAGTGTGTAACAAAGGATGGTATTTGTATTATTACCTAGAATGAGGAATGGGTATGGAGAAGTACTTGGAAGTTGATCATTGGGAGGGAAGAATTTTTCTAGAAGAAGATATTTAAGGTTCAATGGCTGAATGAAAGTGATAAGGACATAAATGCTTTCCACCAATTGACCTAAAAATATAAGAAGAGAAATACCATTAATAAACTCTTTGAATATAACAATGTTGAGTTTAGTGATGAGGAGGAGATTTGGGCTTGGAATACTAGCTACTTTAAAGAGATTTATATCATCCCACTAACCTAGGTAAATCTTAATATATAAGAAGCCATTCTTGATGTCCTCAACTTAATGGTTGATGATAGGATGAATAAATTTTTTTGAAAAGAGATAGATTTTGAAGAGGAGATTGGGAAGGTAGCTTTTATTATGGGGGCATTTTATTCCCTAGGTCTAGATTGTTTGCCCATGATCTTCTTCCTATAATTTTGGGGCATCATCAAGTATGATATGGTGCATGTGATACATAAATTTATCAAGACTAGTAAAATTCCCAAGGAGCTTAACTAGACCTATATTGTTCTTGTCCACAATATTGGAGAGAATTTTTCTCTAGAGTAATTTAGGCTAATTATCAAGTGCAATACCATTTACAAGATTCTCTCAAAAGTGGTGGTGAACTTCACAAAAAGCATTTTTTGGTAAATAAATTACCCCCACTCATAATGGTTTTTTTCTTGGGTTCCATAATATGGATGTAGTGATAACCTACCATGACATCTTACATTCCATAAAGAAAAGTGTGAACCTGGGTGTGGTAAAAGAGTTAGATATATGTTGGAAGTCACTTTGGAAAGAAAGATATGGAGAGCGGGGGAGTGCATCAAGACCTATAAAACTGTTATCTTCTTGAAATAAATTAAATGTATTCACCTTTAACCCATGTCATATCAACATCATGAATCATATAACCATAAATTGAAATAGATCTAACTAGTCCCCACATCCATAGACATGAAAGTAAATTTAAACACATACAACAGAATATTTTGTGACCCAGAAACCCTCCAAAGTGAAGGTAAAAATGGGGTTCCTATTAAAGCTATAATTTTTTATCACTTTTGGTGATCTACTATGTGAGGAGTTCACCTTGCTAATATATTACAAGACTAATTCAATCTACCTTGATCAAATAGTTTAAACTGACAACAAAGTAAGCACTATGATAGGAGATTTATAGAGGCTTTTTAGACCACTTTGGTAAGAGGTTTACACTAATTCACTTGCTAGAATATATCAATATATGATCCTTAGGTTGGAACTCTAATGCTTTATTACATAGCTTCCCTCTCTAATTCTTATGTCATATCTTATCTGATAAACTTTGTTCTATCCTTCATTGCTAGGTTGATTTGCCAATACTTTTGTTCTAACAATCACTCATAAGCTATTTCACATATACACTTCTTCCTTTTCTCTATCCTTCCTCTTTATCAATTTTGAGTTTAGACCATCCTTAAATAACCAACTGGTGAATGGTCTAGATCATAATCAATGATCTAGATTTTTCCCTTTTACCACTTGATTCTTCCATTTCTCTAGTTGGATAGACACATTGCATAGGGATTAATGATCCCAGAAAAAATAATTTTAAAAATGCTTATCTATCTCAACAATTATTAAATTATTTATAGAAGTCAGCCAAAATGGTTTACATAGGTCTTTGTTCCATTCAACAAATATATAGCAAAACTGGTTAATTTGACATAAGAATACACTAATGCTTGGTCATGACTAGGACTCATGTTGTCACTCAACTTTTAAATGCTCGACACTAATTGTTTAACTCAACATGAACTAACTCTATTTATCTTGACATCTTTTAACTTCCTTTTCATAAACTATCAATCGATACATACTAGGGTGCTTGGTAACTTAAGGCATGGATGACTCAAAGAGAAATATGAACAAGTCCAAATACATCATTTGACCTTCATTGGGTGGTTCAGCCCCAATGATGACCAAAAAAATCTTCCTAGGAAATCACAATGTGTTTGACACAAATAGTCAATATGACTTGGAGATCAACAATTTATCCCTTTTATATTAGTTTTAAAAAAACATGTTTTCATGACTGATCAATACATTCAAATTTACAAAATAGGACTCTCCCTTAGACTATGACTCGTTCTTCATAAATCCTTAACTATATACATCATCTATACATGTCTTCAAAAATGGGTAATTCATTACATTGTGCATGTCATATCTTTGATCTTCATCTAATAAATAATCCTTTAGGGCCCGTTTGGTTGCTGGAATATAAATTAAGCATTGGTATTCAGAATGCTAGCTTTGGGATTCTGGAACTTGGAATCCAGATTATGATTAGAGAATCCAATTTGGGACTATTTGGTTGACCAAGAATTCATTGTGAGAATACAGATTTCCTCCATTTGGTTGCACATTGTGGAATTGGAATACTAGCCAAAATAACATGCAAAATATTATCATCCAATTGTAGCATTATCATCATGCAAAAAAATTCAATACTTATTTGGTTTGTTGAAGTCCAAACATTTTTAACAAGTATAAAAGGACTAAGTCATGTTGAAAGTAAACATTATCATAACGAATGAGGATGAGATTGTACTAATGAATACTAAAACTTTTATAACTCTTGCTCTATAGAAAAAATACCATTGATTATAATTCACATAATTACTGATATGAAATATGTATATTGTTCAAGTGTCGTTGAATGAATCCAAATCACAAGAATTGATGAAATAAGAGTCAGAAACATCCCATTAAAAAATATATATTTGTAAAGATCCAATAAAAAATTTGATCATCACAACATTCAAACTCACAAGTGCAAAGTCTAAATGTTTATATTAAAATTTTATGAAATTTTACCTGGAAACACTTTTATGATAGAAAAAAATCAATAGAGTAGATTGCTTTTGTCCTACATACAATTCATTTAACTAAGAAATAATGTATGTGAAAAAGTTATTTCACCAAAAATTTTTGCAGTAACTACTGAGGTGGATCAGGCGGAAAAATATTGATAAATTACTCAACAGTGGCAAATATATGAGCAAGTAATAGTGGAAAATTTTTCCCCCATTAAAAAAAATTAAATTTCAAAAATTAGTGCAAAAAAAAGTGCCCCCAAATGGGCATCCGGAAGTCAAACCCAATTAAATTTTACTTTAGTTGAAATCCTCATTTTCAAAACATGGGATTTAAAATGGGAATTAAAACGAGAATTCCAAATAACAAGTATTTTGAAGGAATTTGGAATCCTTGTTTTGGGGGCCAAATGGGGATATCAGATTCAACTTTTTCCCAATTCCAATTTCGATTGTGCGGACCCAAACAATGGATTAGAATTTTTTTAGAATTCCAAATGCCAATTCCATTTTAATTCTAGCTACCAAACGGGCCCTTACATTATGTATTTCATACCTTTGATCTTCAAATGGTTTCCTCTCATGACATACATAAATTCATTTGTTTTAATTTCCCCCTTTTCTATATATTAAATGTTTTCTATTTTCCCCTTGTTTTTTCACTCATGGTTGTGGGGGTGTTGGGGTAAAATTATATTTGTCCTAAAATGATTTATGAATATATAGAATTATGGAAAATGCATGATCCCAAATGGATTTAATAAATACTAAAACTTGTATTATGATTAATAGTTGAATAGCTAGATCAACTTAGTCATTTGTAGTTGAGAGATGTGGATATCTCTATACTAAGTCCATTATAGCTATCAACTCTTTCTACGTGACCTCTAAATGAGGTATCAACAAGGATTGAAGAGAAATCAGAATTTCCCTTATGTTCCTATCTATAGCCATTAACTTAGCTAATCTTCCTTTTGAAAAAGTCAACCTATTAATATTGTGTTGACTTCAAATATGACTAAATCTTGTTAATAGACTATTTATTATCCTTGGTAAAGAATATACATCACAAATCTTCTTATACAAAGAATGAATATTTTGTATACCTTCCTCTAAATTATGTACTAGGGTAGAAAGTTCAACCTGCTTAATGGAAATCTTTGTTGAAACTTTCTCCAAAAATTTGGTCTCAAATTTCCTTTTAGACCACATTATTATCTTTACATTGGCTTCAAGGTCATCATTTTTGACCTTCTCAACAATGTAAAACAATTGATCTATAATAGGTATCTTCTCATTTCTATCCTAAATCTCAAATGCATCAACAAAAGTATCCTTTGTTTTAGGGAGCTACTATTTTTATAGGTGTTTTTTCCTCAATTCATCTTGCTTGGTCTTTCTACCCAATACATCTTGTAAAAATTGCATTTGATCAAATATCATATTGTTAGAGATCAAACTTGTGAATCACTATGATCTCATCTTGTGTCACTCTAGATTTCTAGGTGACTTCATGTTTTTCTTCATCTTGTTTTCCTTTGTTGTGTTGGAGCTTGACAAGGTTATCTATAATGGTGTGACTTGAGCACTTATCTTTGACATCTCTTTTCCTTCTATATCAAAACTCACTACAATTATCTCCCTTTGAGTATATATAACCTACTAATTAGGTGCAATAAATTAGTTGTTGTTTCAGTTAGCAGGGACATTATACTTGGTAATTGGACTAATGCTTAAATTGTCTCTTTCTATTTCAGCTCTCACATTTCATTATTCCTTTGTGGCTCAACCTCATTAATTCTCTCAACATGTAGTTTTGAGGCATTAGTTACAGACTTATATACTTTCTTTATCTCCTCTTCTTCTTCATTTTTAATGACAAGGTTAGTATTGGGCGTTGGCTATAGAATTATAATTATAGACTTGTCCTATTTCTCTATACTTACACCTTGTGCGCTATTTTCTTCAATTGTGACTGTTATCATTACAAAACTTTTAGGTACTCAGTTAGTAGTTGGAGCATTATCAATCCTAGGGTGATCTTGCACTTGTACCAAAACTAGATTGATGCATGACTGAGATGTATTTAATGATACCTTGATAAATGTGTCATTCTCAATATTTTCCTCAATCAAGGTATTGCTATTTTGAATGACATTGTAGGACCAGAAAATGGGATAATTTCTAACATACTATGGGAAAATCAAAAACTTAATAAACATACATTGACACCCTCTAGTCTACCATGAAAGCCAAATGAACAAAAAGGAAGCAACACAAGGTTAGAAACACCCTCTTTCACTTGTAGCTCCCACATCCTCCAATCTTCTCCATGTGATGTAACTCCAATTGCCTATAGTGCACACAATTAGGAAGCAAAAGCCTAAGATAGTGGTAATGATATGAGAATACTAGAAGATGTGATTTTAGCATGAGAGAGAGAGAGAGAGAGAAAACAAAAGGATAAGAAGCTAGGGACCCAAAATGAGAGGAAGAATGTTCATTTTATAATCAACATGAAAGATGAGAACATTGGACTTGTCACCTTGGATATGTGACTTGGCAAGAGGTTCCTTTGAGAATCCATGATGCATATGAAACAAGATGCCAAATGTAGGATTGGATGATGCTTTGGAAGTCAAACGTGGCTAAAAATAGAAGAAGATCTATGACGTGTCATACAACACCTCAAACCTAATTAAAGCCAAGAATCTATGACAATGGAAACCAAATATGGATGTACGCATGAGAATAAGAATATATGGATTATGACATGTCTTAACCAAGTGTAAATGGAGAATCCACAACATGTCATGCCCATGTGTCATAGTGATGTCAATATTATGTGGAATATTTGAATTAAAAAACCATTATTCCACACAAATAGAAATTAGTAAAAAATGGAATTTCTGGTGGAAAATATGACTTAGGAAATTGGGAATTTCCATGGTTTGTGAATGGTGACCCAATTAATTAATAAAATATCAATTAATTAAGGAGGTTAGTTAAGAAGAATAATTAGTAATGCAAGATGAAAGATGATTGGAATTGACATAGGATTAAATTATGGGTTACTTAATCCTATAGAGAGAATTAGTAGATGATTGGCCAAATAGATTAAATAAGTGTAACAGTATCCTTTGATGAAATGTGATGATAATGGAGATTGACTAGGATGGTGATAGATAGAATAAAACCATGGTCAAATTGATTGATTGGTGAAAATGATAACATGCCAAGGACACATGACATGAATTAAGGACATGTAACTTTGACTAACATTTTAAAATGCTACAAGGTCGAGATTGATTGATAGGGTTGATCATAATAACATCGACAGACATTGTCAATATTATTAAATGGTTGATAATGCCATGATTTGACATTAAGAGACTTGACAGTGCCAAATATTAGATGATGTGAAAGATAGTTTGACCTATCACTAAAAGCCATGATAGTACTAAGGTCAAATTGATAAAATTTGATAGATTGATAGGTTTCCAAGGCACTAAAAGCTACAATAATGCTTAGGATTAGAAAAATAATGATAGATTTGGGATGTTTGACACATTCCAAGTTGATTAAAACTGATTCCAAGTGATTTTGGGTTCATTTAGGGTGATTTTGACCTAATTTGATATGATTTCGAGTTGATTTGAAATGGTTCCAAAATGATTTGCAATTGATGTAAAAGACAATACAAATGATGACAGACACAATTGAGATATGATCAAGTGGGCCAAAAGATTGGAGTTAGTGGAATGAAAAAATGGAATAAGTTACTATGAAAATTTGATGAAACCATAGATTTGAACCTTTTTTGAGCATCTACATAATGCCCCTCTTTGATACAATGTGATTTAGAGCATTGTGTCAGAGAATGCTAACAGAAAGTAATAACAAGATGCCCTAGTAATGGTGGTATATATTGGTGCCCCCTCAAAAAATTTGTTTATATAATCAAATGATAGGTCAATTTATCAAAAATAAGAAGACGAAACCATAGCAACTAATAGATTGCAAATTAAAGCTAAAATGTGAAAGTTATGAGGTCTAGAGTGCAGAACGGGGGCCGATTGGGAGCTCGAGAGTAGTTTCAAAGGTTACCACTCAAGACATTGACCAAATAATAAAAATGATATCTTAATTTTTCATAATGAAGATACAAATCCAACACAACTAATCGATTGCAAATTAGAGTTGAAACACAAAAATTATGGCCTCTAGAGTGCAACATAGGGGCTACATGAGCAATTCTTGGCATCAAACTACCCCAAGTATGCTCAAAACACACCCAAGTGTACCCAGGGAACACTTGGTAAGCCCAAGTGCACTATGATAGTATCAAGTGTGCCCATGGTGCACTTGGGAAGCCCAAGTATGCTCTAATAGTGTAGACTCTACCGCAGAAGGCTCTAGGGGTCAAAAACAACCCAACTAGACTTATAATAACCCAAATATTTGTGTGCATGCCCAAAATGGTGGAAAGATGTCAAACATATGTAAAATCAGTCAAAAAGGGTCAAATTTGGTCAAAAATAGTAAAAAAAAGGTTATATTGAGGCTAGACTGAGTGGAAAGCCCTAGAAGGTTGACATATAGTGTAGGATGATGTAGGAATGCAAAAATACAAGATGAAGATGATTTGGTGTATCAAAATACATGATCGTGGTGTCGGATAAGGAGATGATTGATAGAAAACCAAGGAGATGAGATGAGGTCCAATGAGAATGAGATGAAGACTATTGCTTTTGTAAAGTGCACTATATGTTATTGGAGCTTTATTTTGATATGGAAAATGGAATGCAATGCATCATGGCATAAAGGGCCAGAGCACAAATGGAAACCTTTTGTGTAAACAAGCATGATGTAGACAAAAAAAGAGCTTATCCTTCCTAAGGCATATATACATGCCCCAGACTCTCAAAGGTACATTGTTACAAACAAAAAATAAAAGATGGCCATGAACCATCCAAACCACTCTCATAGATTAGTTTATATCATCAAGTGGCATAGGAACATGATCAAAGAAAAAAAACAAAGCAAAAATAAACCACTCACTAAAAAATGTGAGCCAATAACTATTCTTGTCCATTATTACTTTCTTTTTAACTTTTTAAGTCTTTAGATAGTGTTTGACAGGTTGATCATGTGATGGTTTTGTTTGTGGATTCAATTGATAGGTACACAGTGACACGTTGGATTAATTATTGGTTCACATTGCTCAAATAGTGTGATTGTCATTGAAGTGTAGTGCTTTGAGTTTTAGTCTGTGAAAATACAAGTGTTTATGCAAAAGGGATGATTATATACAAGGTTTATTACAATGTTTTGATGGATTGTGTGATTTTTAGGGTTTTTGAGGATATTTCATGCTTTTGTGTTACTGGTTTCTTTAGGACGTTTTATGATTTTTAGTATTTTTTCAGGACATTTTAAGATTTTTAGTGAATTTTTTTAGGATATTTTATGATTTTTAGTGATTTTTTAGGACATTTTAAGATTGTTAGTGAATTTGTTCAGGATATTTTCTGATTTTTAGTGATTTTTTTAGGACAATTTTGAATTTTTAGGATTTTTCCAAGATCATATTTGAATATATAGGATTTTTTTTAGGATTGTAAAAGCATATGCAAGTGTTAGATCCAATCCCTTATGCAATAAGTCTAATGGATAATATATGCTTAGGGACATGCCCCTAGTTCAAGTTCAAATTCATGCACTATGTAGGTGATACGCCCCTAGACAAGATGCAAACTATGTAGAAAGGCCAACAATAGAGTATATACAAAATGGTGATGCTTGGGTAAGATAACAATGGACATTAACCAGTTCGTGGGCCATGACAAGGGGCTAGCAATGTCTTGCATTATGAAGAGTATGATCAAGGAATGACAAAAGGGGAAAAACCAAATGGAATTCAGATAGATGGAGGAGCAACAACTAATTACACATGACATATGTTTGCTAGGTTTTCACCAGGTACTTGCCCAAAGTGCTTGTTTGCTAGGTTTTCACTTTTGCAAGGCATTTTTCTCTTGACTCAAATTTTCATGCCAAGGCATCCATTTTTTCATGAATTTTTTCACTTTTTTTCTTTTCTTTTTCCATGATTTTTTCTATTTTTTAATATTTTTTAGGAGTTTTAGATGGAATCAAGAATGTTGCTGACAACTACTGAGAATAAATCTATTGTTGGTGCTGCTAGTAGATAATCTCTAGACCCACAATTGACCATAACTGTGCAAGAATTGTTCTAAGTTTGTAGCTAAAATCAAACCACTAGAAAGGCCTTGAGATATACGATTGTGTACCATATGTAAGATAGTTTCTGCCTCTTACAAATCAAGGCATTTGAAAATTAATGAGTTAAAGGATTCTTTGTATGGGATGTCATTAATGGTGACATATGCAAAGGATTGTTGGATAAAGATTTGATCTTGGGTGTTGGGAAAATTAGGTAGCTATATTTGGGGATAAAGAACTAGATATAAGGGAGGATTGAGAGGATTGAGACCACCATCTTTCCACATGAAGGATGATCAAGAGAGCACAAAAAATATGTTGTGACATGTTGAACACTGGAAAACGGATATTCATTCATCATCTTTTGCATTTTCTATCCTTGGGAGCTACTTAGCTTCTTCTTTTTCATGGTCTAATAGCACCTTTCAGTTTTCCCCAAGAGACCTATGTGTGTTATTTTTTTCTTTGCTTTCAACTTTGTAAATTGAAGATAAAGTTGACTCCCCAAAATATGCAAATGTGTTCTCTTTAGGAGAAATTGATTCTATATAATTGTCAATCATAATGCCTTCATAGATTTCAAAGTCTATTACAAGAGCAACATCATTGTTGAATTGATGAAAGATTAGTGGTCCTCATTGGTCTCAATTCAATAATTCAAGATAACTTGAGGGGATGTCATTATCAGCATTGAATGGGCTTTGGTTAAAAGTATACATATGGATATTAGATTCAATTTTATTATTTGGATCATGCTCAGAAGCTAGAGGACTACTAGTTTAAGTTTGAATACCCTCAGATGCTTTTTCATCATTCAAAACATCTATAGTCTTACATGTAGGTATCATAGTACTTGGAGGACCTATTCATAATGGTTTGAATCCAAGCCCTAAGCTAGGAGGTCATCCTTTTGTAGTGATAGGTTTAATTATTCCTTGTTTTTTATATCCAAGACTGCTATAACAAGTATAGCCTTGCTTTAGCATCATAGTAAACCCAGGTCCATACTTGTTAGGAGATACCAAAGTGGGTTTGTATTTTTCATTTTCTTTCTCAATGTATATGGAAGTATTCTCATCAATAGAAGTGATATTTTGTGTATTGATCTCAGAATGTTGTGCTTGAAATAGTTCTGATTTACGATGAGATTGGGGAGAAATTGGTGACTCCCTAATGTGGGATACTTGAGACATAAAGTATTCTCCACACCTATTTTCTTCAATCTTCATCTTTCCTTGGCCTTACTGAGGAGTATATTAGCATCCACATACTTCAAGGAATCTATGGGTTGGGCTTCATTGTTTGCTAGGACTTGGTATGTAGTAGCATCTCTTAGATTAGCACAAAATTGGAAAGGATCTGGATCACCCAGGATAGTAACCTCCATGTTGTTGTAAGTTAACTTGATACATTGATGATATGTAGATGGAAAAAATTTCATAGCATGGATCCAAGGGCACTCTAGTATCATGTTGCAATTCATTTCAATATCTAGGACATGGAAAAATGTGTCTTGAGTAGTCAGACCAATTCTTATGGGTAATATGATAACACCCTTCGAGAAGCATTCACAATCATTATAGGCTTTAATTTTGTCTCTTCAAGAGAGATCCACATCATGTTCACACGAACCCAAACCATTGACAACGTTCAGGGTATAGATGTTTCATCCCACTCCTCCATCTATTAAGACACGTCTAACCTTGGCATTATGGATAAAGAATTCTAGATGAAGGGGCTTATTGTGGTTGGGTTTATCTTTAGGAATATCTTGAGGGGAAAGGGTGATATTATGTGATGTAGATAGTTCCAAACCATGGCCTAGAACTAGGAAACATCAATGTTATTTGGGACTATTGACTCTTTAAGGGCTTGATCAAAGATCTTCTAATGTTGGGGAGATACACACACTAGGTCTAAGATGGATATTTGTGTAGGGATCTTTCTGAGCTATTTGACAAGGCTATAATCAGATGAAGTAGGAATAGTAGGTCTATTAGGGGGTGCACATCTAGTAGAAGTAGTAGGTCTAAATGGAGCTCCAAGTAGGGTGGTCTTGGAATGGTGTGTAGTGACAACGCAATGAGGGTCTTCAACCTTTAAGGTGAAATTGGATATGTGTGAATTAGACTCATTAAAATAGTTGATGGTGTAGTCATATCCAGTACATGTGTAATTCACATCATCTTGTGAGTTTGAGTTTGAACTAGAGGGTTTCTCTTTGTTGTGATTACCTAAAGGAATTTTGAAAATAGTGTGATCAAATCTGGATGCTAGTAGTGATGGATCAAATATGATCACACCATCATCAATAAGGTCTTGTATTGCATGTTTTAGCTAGAAAAATGATGAGATATTATGTCCTTTGGTGCGGTGGTAATCATAGAATTTTTTGTTGTCCCACCAAGAAGATTTAGTTAGTGGTTCATCTTTGGTTGGGGGTAACTGAAGGAAGTTGTTCCTGAGTAACTATTGAAGTACAATCTTAAGAGGTAAGCCTAAACATGTGAATTTTCTATCTTTGGTTCTAGGATGTCTTTGAGGTACATCCTGCATGGATGTCTAATTAGGGGTCAGGTCTAGTAGAGGTAGTAGGTCTAGAAGGAGATTCAGGTAGGGAAATTTTGGTACAACACATACTAACAACATAGCAAGAGTCTATACCCTTTAAGGTGAATGTGGACATGTGATAATTAGACTCATTAAAATAGTTGATGGTCCAGTCATATCTAGTGCATGTGTAAATCACATTAACTTGTGAGCTTAAGTTTGAATTGGAGGCCTTCTCTTTGTCATGATTACCCAAAGGATCTTTAAAAATAGTGTGATTAGAGTTGGATGCTAGTAGTGATGGATCAACTATGATTACACCATCATCAATAAGGTCTTATATTGCATGTTTTAGCTGGAAAAATGATGAGGTCTTATGTCCTTTGGTGTGGTGTTAATCATAGAAGTTTTTTTCATCCCACCAAGAAGCTTTAGTTAGTGGTTTATCTTTGATTAGAGGTAACTATTAAGTGCAGTCTCAAGAGGTATCCCCAAAGGTGTGAATTTTCTATCTTTGGTTCTAGGATTTCTTTGAGGTCCATCCTATGGGGAAGTCTCAATTTTATATTGTGGAGGTGATGTTTGATTGGGAATTTGTGAATTCGTAGGGTTTGCATCTTCCAAAGTTAGTTGAGGTTGTGTTGTACTAATTGTGCATGCATCCACAATGCCATTATTGGTCACATTCTTGTTTTTGGAGAAAACAATTGTATTATCATTAGATGAGTGGATGTTTGTGTTTTCATTATTCATCTTGAGGATTCCCTTATAGATAAGATCATCTTTAATACTATCCCCTTTTTTCATCAGTTTAGAAATGGTGTTGGACTTTTGATTTTGATTTCATACATTAAGTCAGGAACTAAGTTTTTAATGCACATGTTAACTTGTTGTTCTTCAAGAATGTCTAGCGAGCATTGACTAACTAAGCTTCAATAGTGTAGTAAGAATGTGATAAATGGTTCTCTCATCTTTTGTTTAGTTAAGCACAAATCAAAGAATGTCACATCATTTGCAATGTTAAAGGAAAAGTGGGAGATGAATTTTTCTGCCAACTCTGACCAAGATTTGATAGTACCAGGAAGTTTAGAATACCATTCAAGTATGGGCCCACCTATAGAATGAGGAAACAACATCATGAGGTAGGTGGGCTCGTCACTAATTTTAGTACAAGAGGCATAAAATTCTCAAATGTGATCAATGGGGTTGCCTTTTCCTCGGTATTTTTTGAATCTTTGAGCCTTGAAGTGTTTTGGGAATGGAGGCATGTATAAACTTTTATCAAATGGATTAGGACATTGGTCTCATTTTGTATATAGAGCCTTTTTATTTTGGACTCCCAATGCCTTAACTTGTTTGGAAAGTTGTTTGAATTATTGTAGTAATTCTTTGTTAGGGTTTTGCATAATAGTTTTCTCTTCAAGTATTTTGTGTCTATGAGTAGGTTTCTTGCTATGGCAAGAACTATGTCTACTCATTTTTGACATTTCTATGTTTGAAGAGTCAAGTGATGTGTCACTAGGTGGTGGAGGTATGTTAGTACCTCAAAGACAAAGGGGTTTTCATTTTGGTATATGCTATGGTATTTGTTGTGGTACTGGTTGTGGTATTGACTGTAATTGTTCCACCATGTGTTGTTGTGCTATTTGTTGTAGTTGTTGTTGAGATACCTCTATTGGTTTCATGTGGGACCATGTATGTGACTATTTTTGTAGAGGCATTTATGGCACATGTTGTTGTTGCAACAAGTATTGTTGGTATGCAATTTATTGCTCAAGGTGTCTTTGGCATTCCAACTATTGTTTGAGTTTCTCTTGTTGTTTAGCAATAATGGCTTTTTTTTTGTTGGAATTGTTGTTGGAACATTTCATGTAAGTCAGGTGGGTTTACACTGGATTGTGTATTAAGGATATTGGATGATTGCACCACTTGAGGTTGTTGTGTTTGTGGTTGATGTTGTTGTTGATATGTCAAATGTGCTTTGGGAACATTAAGTCCTTGTACTATTGTAGATTGATGCTATTGCTGGAGTTGGTTATGTCCTTGAGTATTGAACATGATATTTGTATTGTTGTTTTGGTACATTTTTGTGTTAGATGTTTCTCCTTGGGACATCATATTGACTTGTCAATGAAACATTTTCCTTTTAGGAAAGGGTGTAATGTCAATAAAACTTTTCCTTTGTATGTAGATAGGGATTTTTTCAATTGGTGTTTCCCATGTTGTACTCATGAGAGGCTCCATAACATTTGAAATTATAACATTTGGATGAGTTAGGAGAAAAGGTGTGCTTTGTTGATTTTCCTCCAAAGGAGGTGTGTTTGGCATCCCTAGAGCACAAGTTCCTTTAGGCGCATCTTGTTATTGCATCATGTGATTAAGATAAAGTATTAACATCCTTTTGGGATATTTAGGAAGAGTCTTATTTCCCTTTATTGGTTGTGGTTTGTAAAACAAAGGGTCGATGTGTTCAAATGTACTTTGGAGGATGTCAATGGTTGATTCTTGATGGGACCTTCTAGGTGCCATTATTGTGTTTGAAAAGTCCAAAGGTTGTTTGTCATTATATAAGTCCAAAATGATCATGGGTTCTATATTTTTAATTGTTTTGTTTGTTTGATATTTGGACTTAGGTCCCTCCAAGTGTGGATTAAACTTGACAATTTCTTGGGCTACAAAAGTTTGAATTTTTTGTGGAAATTTTTTTCTTTACATGCCCTAGCCATTTCTTCATCAGTGATGCCATAATAAGTGTCAAATTCATCACTTAGGTGTACAGTACCTTGTCCTATGTTTGATGTGTTAGGGTTGAAGGTACTTGTGTTGGGTTTAATGAATTCAAAGGAGTGTGTTTGTACATCCTCAGGTGTGGTTGGTACTCTTCCACCTCTAGATGGTATCGACACAAATATAAGTTCAAAGTTAGAACTGCATTGAATGATCCCATGTATAGGGGAAGTGTTTGAAGGAAACCTTATAGTAGGTGCATTTCTTAGGGTTTTTTGTGTCATCTCTTGATTATGGTGATCTTGTGGATACATGTTAAAGGGGTCCACAAGTAAAGGTTGTGATGCCTCAACTTGGTCTTCATCAAATGTTTGTTGGGTTTTCTTGCTCTTCATTTGTCTTGGATGAGATTTCGGTTGTGTTGGCACCTCAAGAAACAAATATTGATAAAGTTCTTCAAGTATTTGAGTTGATTGTATCCTAGTGAGTGTTGGCATGATACCTAAGGATGAAAATGTAATGGATGAAAACTTAAATGGACTCCCAGCCCCCCAAGTACACATCTAAACTACCAACTATGATTAGATAATACCAAGTGTACCCTTGGTGTGCTTTGGGGCCTAAAGGTAAGAAATTGGTAAGCAAAAGGTATGCAGTTGGGAAATAGAGGTGTTATGGTGACTGAAATGTAGAATATGAAGTATTTGAGTGATTTTGAGTGCTTTCTAAGGTTTTGGGATGCAATGCAAGCTACAAAATTGTAGATTAGGGTTTTAAAACCTAAGACAAAATCCCTAATTACCAAGTGCACTCTAAAACTACCAAGTGTGCACTAAAAATACCAATTGTGCATCTAAAGTGTGTAGTTGGTAAAACATGAGTGCAATTTGTAAAATAGGTAACACTTTGATAATTAGGATGTGGGTATGCAAGATATGAGTTTATTTTGGATTTTTTTAGGTATTTAGGGATGTTATGCAACCTAGGAAAGTGCTAAATGAAGTAGGGTTTTGATATGCAAGGTTCAAATCTCCTAAGGAGACTATGTGACTGCAAATGTCAATGATATTTTGGAATCTGACTAAAGGAGATGAAGATGACTCTGTGGTATGCAAACTAATAATTAGGGTTAGAATTTGGACTTGTTAATGATGTTTAAATTTGATGTATGTAAGTTGGACTATACAAGGTATGGTGTGCTAAGGTTGATAATGACATTTGGGATATGCAAAATGAGGATAACTAATCAAGGAGACAAGTTGGTTGATATGTGAGTTGATACAATTTGATAGTGGAAATGATGCTAGGGTTTTGAATAATGCAAGAGGAAGAGGCATTACCACTAGGGTAAGTCAAAAATATGTTTAGAGATACTAGGAATATGATAATGCTAATGACAATGGTGTATGCAAGGTTTTGAATTTAGGTGAAATCTTTGAAAGGTATTAACCTAAGAGTTTAACATTATGACAATAGACTTTAGATCTTGACCAAAAAGAGATAAAAGTGAAAGGATTAAAATGAAAAAGTCAAATCCACCTTGACATAGATAGATTTTGACAAAATAAAATGATAAAAGAAATGACAAAATGACCATGGTCAAGATCTATTATCCATTGACACAATTAAATACTCTAGGGTTCATACTTTAAAAAAAAAAAAAATTGGACCAATTTCAAAGGTTTTGGGTTCAAAATGGTGTTTAGGTCACTCAAAATAGTGGTTATTCTAATTTTATATGCAATATAGAAATTTACTAAGATGAAAAAAATGATATTTTGGGTGGAAGATGTGGTTTTGTGTCATATGCAGAATGAGGACCTACAAAGGCTTCTATACGTAGTTTTAGGGTCCCAAAGTGTAGTTTAGACGCCCAAAATGGTCATTCAGGTATCCAACTACACTTTGATAGCTCCAAGTGCACTCCAATAGTACCAACTATTCCTATGGTGTAGTTGGGCCCAGTTTGGGCACAATTGGTGCTTTCATGGCACAGTTGGCAAGCTAGTTTGAATGTTTGTTGATTCTGAGCTGGGTGAATGTTAGGTTGTTATACTAGAGAGCTAGGATGTTGGGGATGATGTTATGATTGGGTGGGAGATGGAGAATGAAGGCTATGACCTAAAAAATATGGTCCTAAGTGGTGACAATGATGGCTAGGGCATGTAGAATGTAGATCAGTGCATGCTAATGTAGGGGGGGCTATCCAAGTACCTAAGGACACTGTTGAAGCCTCAAAATATTGTCTAGAAACACAAACTGGGTTCTCAGACTACCAAGTGTGCTTAGATAGTACCAACTATGCATATGATGTAGTTGGGGCTAGTTTGGGAATAGTTGGTAGTTTCAAAGCGCAGCTGGGAAGTTAGGATGAAACTAAGACAATTTTGGGGTTCTCTAGTTTCCAGGTTGATGTTCTAGAGAACCAAAGGGTAGAGGATGGTGCAATGACTAGGATGAAGGCTCAAAATGATGTTTAGGACACCTAGAATGATGGTTAAAGTGTTCAATATGGAGTTTGGGTATGCATTGATGCAAGATGGAAGATGCAAGGTGCGAATTTTGAGGTTGAAATGCAAAGACTAATGAATGCAAACTAAACCCTAATGAATACAATATGATAGATGAGGGATGTACAATGAGGACTAGAAAATGCAAGATGAAGCCTAGATGATTCAAGTACAAGGTTTAAACAATGGTGAATGCAAGTGGATGTAGTCTTCCATTATTTCAAAGTTATGTCAAGCACTCCTAAGGATGTAGTCTTCCATGTTTTCAAAGTTTTTAAGGTTTTGGACCAAAGTTTGCAAAGTTTGACAAAGGTTGTAATGTTTTGAAAATGTTTAATGTTTTGATAGGGTTCAAATGATATCCAAGGTGTAAATTTGAAATTTGAATTTTATCTTGATTAATGTCTTACACACACACAAGACATAATAAGACAAGAATAGTCTTTTTTTAAAGTGAACATACACACCACAACCTAGGCTTTAGGACCGTATCCACTAAATTCCTACTTCAACTAAAGTTCAACCATGCTTATCTAGAGTAGAAAACTTAGAATCTTGGCACCACAGGCTCGCCCTTATAGTGCACTCACTTGTTGGGGCTACCAAAATCCGCTTCCCAAGGGGCATGACTTCCCAAGGGATTGTTGTCTCTACTAAGGACCACAAGAATGTAGGATGTCTTCATGGGCATGGGAGACCCCTTGAGACAATGGATAGAAAGGTTTTTGGCCACTACAATAAGGTTTTTAGTAAGGTTATTTTGTTCAGCAAGTGAATGATAAACTTTCGCAAAAGGTCTCCTAGCCCTGAGAACTGGGGTTTGACACACCACAAGGGTACTGGACAAGAGCTATTGTGTAACAATACTACTAACACAAATTTTACCATAATTGAGTTTTATATAGAGGCTGGAACATTGACTTGGATTTGGCCAATTACCACTCTAAATTTTTCCCCTAGCATACCCAATATCGGATATCCTGGTCCAAGGCAGGATTCCTATAGAAGTCACACAAATTTCTCTTACACCCAAGATCCATGAATGAGGGGAGAGGATATGTCCATGTAACCCCTAGGGCTTTAGACACCATAGACATGCCAAACATAATAGAAAAGGTTTATTTTATGCACCAAATGAAGTATTATTTAATCTAGGAAATCCACATACATGGTGTTGACAAGCATATAGGGTATTCAACAATGTCCTACAAACAAGAATTAGAAGTTTTTTCATGATTAGTCTTCATCCAAGTGCTTTTCGTGAACCAAGTGTGCTCTGGTAGAGAAGACTGCACCCAAGAAGGCTAGAATGACCTAGGATGCCCCCAAGTGCACTCAGATAGTGCTAACTACACCCATGGTGCACTTGGGGCCTACAAGGGCATAGTTGGTAGTTTCTAGGCACAGTAGGGAGACCAAGTGTAGAATGTGGGGAAATGGTGCCCAAACAAGACCAAGAAACTAAAATTTTGAAAACTACTCTAGCAAGTGCACCTAGATAGTGTAGACTATGCCCTTGCCATAGTTGGTGGTTTCTAAGCATAGTTGTTAAGCTAGGAACAACAAATGGGGATTATGGTGGCTCCTAGGCTCCTAAAATTGCCTCCTAAGGGTCCCAAGTGCTCCCTGATAGGGCAGAGTGTACTCTAGGACAACAAGCTAACATAATGCATAAATGAGAGAATAAAATCATATTTTTGGGCCCCCTAATTAGACTAGGTGTGATAAAGGAGAGAGAATAAGCATTATACCCCTCCAAGTGAGCTCCTTCCTTGCACCTATAAGCACAAAAACAAGAAAGCCAAGTTAGTTAAGCATGTTTGACATCAGGTTGACCAATTGGAGGACTAGAAAATGGGCTAATGTCTAACATACTATGAGTAAATCACAAACTCAATAAACATAAATTGACACCCTCTAGTCTACCATGAGAGCTAAATAAACAACACAAGGTTAGAAAACCCATCTTTCACTTGTAGCTCCCATGTCCTTCTTTCTTCTCCATGTGATGTAGCTCCAATTGCCTATAGTGCATAAATTAGGAAGAAAAAGCCTAAGATAGTGATAATTCTATGAGAATATTGAAAGATGTGATTTTTTTTATTTTTTATTTTGTGTGTGTGTGTGTGTGTGTGTGTGTGTGTGTGTGTGTGTGTGTGTGTTTGTGTGTGTGTGTGTGTGTGTGTGTGTGTGAGAGAGAGAGAGAGAGAGAGAGAGAGAGAGAGAGAGAGAGGCTAGGGACCCAAAATGAGAGAAAGAATGCTCATTTTATAATCAGCATGAAAGATGAGAGCATTGGACTTGTCACCTTGGATATGTGACTTGACAAGAGATTCCTTTGAGGATCTATGACATGTCATATGACACCTCAAACCCACTTAAAGCCAAGAATATATGATAATGGAAGCCAAATATGGATGTGTGTAAGAGAATAAGAATATATTGATTATGACATGTCTTAGGAAAGTGTAAATGGAGAATCCATGACATGTCATTCCCATGTGTCATAGTGATGTCAATATTATGTGGAATATTTGAATTAAAAATTCATTATTCCACACAAATAGAAATTAGTAAAAAATGGAATTAATGGTGGAAAATATGACTCAGGAAATTGAGAATTTCCATGGTTTGTGAATGATGAACCAATTAAAAAATAAAATATCAATTAATTGTGGAGGTTAGTTAAGAAGAATAATTAGTAATTTGATATGAAAGATGATTGGAACTGACATAGGATCAAACTATGGGTTACTATCTATAGAGATAGTAGATGATTGGCCAAACTGATTAAATAATTGTGACAGTATCCTTTGATGAAATGTGATGATAATGGAGATTGACTAGGATGGTGATGGATATACCAAGCCATGGTCAAATTGATCAATTGGTGAAAATGATAACATGCCAAGGACACATGACATGAATTAAGGACAAGTAACATTTAACTAACATTGTAAAATGCTACAAGATTGAGATTGGTTTATAGGGTTGATCATAATAACATTGACAAACATTGTAAATGTTATTAAATGGTTAATAATTCCATGATCCAACACTAAGAGACTCGACAATGGCAAAGATCAGATGACGTGAATGATAGTTTGACCTAGCACTGAGAGCCATGATAGTACTAAGGTCAAATTGATAAGATTTTATAGATTGATAGGTTTCCAAGGCATTAAAAGCCACAAAAATACTTAGGATTGGACAAATGATGATAGATTTAAGATGTTTGACATGTTCTAGGTTGATGAAGACTGATTCTAGGTGATTCTAGGTTGATTTGGGGTGATTTTGAGTTGATTTGATATGATTTTGAGTTGATTTGAAATGGTTCCAAAATGATTTGCAATCGATGTGAAAGAGGATACAAATGATGACAAACACTATTGAGATATGATGAAGTTGGCCAAAAGATTAGAGTTAGTGGAATGAGAAAAAGGAATGAGTTAGAATGAGATTCTAATGAAACCATAGATGTGAACCATTTTTGAGCATCTACAGACATATCCTCAAGTATATTTGTAATAGTGACACCATATTGTTGTTCACTATCCTTCACTTTTCTTCCTCTAAATTTTGAGGCTCATCAAAATCCTACTTATTATATATTTCAACCTCTTCTTCCTCATTTTCTTCTTTTACTATTGTAGCTAATAGCCAAAATACTTTCTTATAAAATAATTTTCTCTCTTGAACTACTTCCTCGATTTTATTTTGGAAAATTTAATATGCCCTTAACTTTGGCACAATTTTCTTGTCATAATCGCTTAGGGAGATAGTCATGTGTCTCATCCCTAAAGCTGGCATTGTTTGAGGTAATATTGTTTATTTGAATTATCTCTTAGTGGTCAATTCCCATTTCCATTTTATATCTATTTTAGTATACAATTCTTTTGGGATAGCCTTACCCAACTTTATAGGTGTATACTAAAACTTTCATATCACATCCAAAAATTATTGCTCAACCTTCTCTTTTTCATAGTTCTCTAAAGATTCATATTTGACATGTTTGAAAGCTTAAATACATGTTGTATTAATGATATCATCACATACATTTTCAATGTCTTGAGGAGGTTGTGTGTGATCAATCTGAAATCTTGTCATGTCGTCAGATTTTGTTCTTTCTCCATCTTCATATTGATCATCATGTATTACTACTAGTTTATTTCATGGTTTCTTCTTTTGACCTTACTTGGTCCATTTAGTTACTAGTTTCCTCTTTGATGTGGACTTTCCCTTAACTAGCTTTATAATGTTTACTATCCATTTCATTGGCATGATAGATATAGGACATATTGCCTTGGATCCTTTTCTGGTTTCTCTTCTCTATGGTGTAGAGGAAGAAGGTGTTACTATTTCTTAAGATTCCTCTTGACGTTAGGATCTAAAATTACTATTTTATTTTGTAATGGTGTCTAAGGCTTGGCAACCACCAATTCCTTTCATTTAGGTTCATATTCTTCATTTTCCTATGTCTCCTCATCTTCCACTTTTTCTTTTGTGATCTGCAAGCTGCCTCTCCAAGTTTTCCTTCAAGATTTTCCATCATATGTTTTTTAATGTCTTTCTTGGGCACATTAGTTTACATAATTTTATTTTTCTTGGTAGTTTCATATGTGAAAAATGGCTCAACATTCTTATCTATTTTATCTAACAAAAAAGATATCATTGGTACATATAATTTTTGTTTGTCTTGGTTTCTTACAATGATAACATATAAGGTTTTTTTCCTTTGTCTTTGCATTCCTTTAGTCTCCACTCTTTAATGATTCTCCTTATTTATTATATGGTAGGTGCTTGATATAGTCTAATAAAGAGGTATCACTAACTATTCTTGGTGTTATCTCAACTTCTTTAAAATATATCACAGTTTCATTAAGTTTGTTCATCCCACCAATGAGTTCATCTATAGATCAAATCATTGGAGATAAAGATTCAAGAGTCTTGACAAGAATAATACTAAATAATGATACATGCTTACTATGTGAGTTTGAACCTATATCATTCAAAGATTCTCTAAAGAATGAAGATTTGAATGAATCAAAGAATGAAGATATTTCAAAAATCGAAAATATCAACACTTAAACATTGGTACCTAGACCAAAGTATAAGAAAATTAGAATTAAGTGGTTTTTCAAGAAGAAGAAAATTGAATGAGAAATGTGAAGTCACAATAAACAAGGTAAGACTAGTTTGTAAGGGATGTGCACAAGAAAGAGTTGAATAAGGTGAAAAAATTTCTTCAGTTATAGGGTTGGAAGGAGTGATAACTAAATCTCAAAGTATACAAAATAGATTCAAAGTCTAGTAAAAAAAATTCAAATCTACATTTCTAAATAAAATCTTGGAGGAAGAAGTCTACATTGAACTATTGGAAATTATAATTAGAATAATTGTCATCTTGTCATTGATGTTAATCCTATTGGTAATAAAAATGGTCAACCCAACTAGAGCGACATTTACTAATAGTGTAGAATGTCATATAATTTTATTGATGAAAAGGATATGAGAAAATGAGATAACAAGGTGAGCAAGTGACATTTTTGAGTGATGAAAAGTTAAGTATCATGAAAATACAATGGGAACTTGATAAGTTAGTTATTGCTAAGATAATGTGTTGCTCAATCATTACATGAAGTGAAGAATAAATTTATAATTTATGTATGAGTGAAATGACAAGAGTTGAGTTAAACTCTAATCTTGATCAACTATTGATATTTGTGAGTTAATGAAGCAAGTGAGTAGAAGTTGAACAAATAGCTCAAGCCAAGTGATAGTTATTTTCAAGAAGGATGATAAAGAATTAATAATAGTAATTAAGAATAGTAATGGCTAAGTGAGCTTGTTGAGAGAGAGAGAGAGAGAGAGAGAGAGAGAGAGAGAGAGAGAGAGAGAGAGGGGGGGGGGTATAGCATATGCTAAGCTTCATAGTGATGACTGAGTGGAAGAACACAAAGATTAATGCAAGTGACAATAAAAGTTACAACTTCTAAAAGAATGGAGATTGAGGACAATACAGTTGAAAATTTGAATTATTCAAAACATGTGGAAGATAAGGATGGATAAGGAAAATTATTTAATGGGTGAGAAAATATTTTTATATGATCAAAGCCAAGGATTTTATCATAAGTTTGTAGAAGGAGAAGGGAAAAAAAATGATGGAAGGATTTGATGAATCTGACCTAACCCTAAAATCAATGATGATGCTTAATAGGAAAATATCAAAATTGCCTATTTAAGGAGGCATAAGAAATCTTTTCTAATGTCGGTTCATTATTTGTTAGAAATCTTAAGGAGAATTTGTGATGAGAAGAGCAATAGAGGAAAAGTGTGAAGAGTGATTTCTTAAAGGGATGCCAAGAATATTAGTTATGAAGATGTGGATAAAGTACATTCAATGAAGCAATAGATGGGAAATACTTACTATAGTCAGCTACAATACCAATTTCATCATAATTCACAAAGCAAGCCCAATTGTTGTAACTTAGGTTTTGAAGAAAAACTTGATGATGTTTTGATACATAGAAAACATTTTCAATGCTCAAAAATCTTTGACACTTGGTTTAACTTGAACCTAGATCCATACTAATCACTTTGAAGTAGCTCAAACTTAGTCAACATTATGTGATTCAATTAATACTAATAAACTTAGTAGCTAATAAATCACTATGTTAACACTCCATGACTCAGTCAACACTAGATTCATATTCTTAAAACTATGGGCTCAATTAAAAAACCATAGCTCACTTAACATTCTAATATTCACAAAGTGATATGCAATTGAAATGTCAAACCTACAATTACACTCTAACCATAGTAGCACTCAAAGTTATTTGGTCAATAATAGAGATTGGATAAAGCAACCTAACAGTAAAGGGAAGAATAGAGCATATGAGATAAAGGAGATTGAGTACAAATTTGACATAAAGTGTTAACCAAAGGATCAAGTATTGAGACTTTCTAACAAGTTGATCAAGGAAAAACTCTTAACAAAGTGGTTTTAACAGATATTTTTATATCTCCTAATAGATTGCTTACATCATTGTAATTTTAAATCCTTCAATAAAAGTAGACCTTATAGTCTTGTAAGCACTTGATAGGGTAGACCCCTCATAGGGTAGATCAATAGAAGTGATCAAACATTATAGCCTTAATAGGAACACTTTATTGTTATAGTAGTTAATATATGAGTGTCATCCCCACCCTAATTTTACCTTCAACTTGGAGGGATTTCAGGTAGCCAAATCTTTGTGTAAAGTATTAACATTTATTTTAATTTTGTTGGATATGATGAATATTTAGATGTATTTTAGTCTTAAAAATTATGATTATATGGTATATGATCTATGATATGAGATGGATTACTAGTGAATGCAATTAACATGCTATTTTATTTAAAGAAGTTGAAATTTTTTGAAGAACGAGTGAGTAACTTGAAGCTAAGTGTCATTAATGACCAAGAAAGATAGAATAGTGTATATCAAGCTACACAATGATGACTAAACAAAATAACTTTGTAATTCTTCTATGAAAAAGAAATGATTGTTTGTAAAAGAATTGAGTTTTGAGGTTGACATGGTTAAAATTTTGGATTAGTCAAGATTTGTGGATGATGAGGATTGATGAGCTGGTTTTTTTAATGCACTAAGAGAGTTTTTTAATTTTATTTTAGAAAATTCTCTTATTTTCCTAATATATGTATATGTATAGTTATACTGAAGACATTGTTATTTAAAATAGAGGAGCTCATACTTATTATCCAAGATTTGATATCAAAACTAATATAATATAGTGCAAGATAATTCAAGTCATACTTGGCCTCAAATTTTTTCATCCAAATAGGTTGGATAAGCTCCTTCATGCCTTGCCCTTTCTTTCTATATTTTCTTAATCTTCTTCTTTTGAATTCTATTTTTGCATTATCTTCAAACTAATATTATTTTTAGAACATAATCCACAAAATTCTTCTTACATTCATCTTTACTTAACTAAATAGGAGAATCTTTGTCTATATCATCCATATTCAGTCCACATGGATTACTCATACCACCTACAACATCGCAAATTGAATGCTTCGACTTCAAGATCTAATTTTATCTTTTTCCAAAATCTTTAACTTCTTACCCAAATATTCATTCTCTTCCTTGACTTTATCAAATAATTTTGAATTGTTCTCCAATTTAATATTTTCTTTGTTAACCATTTTAAATGTAAACTCTTTTAATTAAATAAATTATCAAATATTTATTTGAGGCCTCTTCATGTTTTAACAATAAGACATATTCTAAAATCAATGCTAAGGAACTTCACTCTTCACAAGTGACTTTGATTCTATTCTTCTCTTGCCAATATGTTTTACACAAGTGCAGATCCTTCTTCAAATATTATGTGGCTCTCCATCACCAACTTTTCATCTTTCCATTCACTCGAATAGTTTCATAGTCAAATGTTTTCTTCTACTATGATACTACATATAGAATGTGAAAATAGGAAGAAAAAAAAGAGAAACAGAGAAAACAAAGAACACATATTATAGACATGAATACTTAGAATTTGTTTTGATCCACCATTCTAATTACATATTTTGTTGAGAGAATCTAAAACATTGCATTGGTAGTTTTTATAGAGGTTACCACCTCTAGAATTATTGATATACAATCCATGCATTATTCAAACAATTTTATAACTCTAACTTAATAATGATGTAAGCCATATACAAATCATAAACTACATATGATATATGAAGTAAATGCATAGGGGTTAAGAACTATGTACATGGCACTAATTTCACACTAACAATACATGGGGATCTATTTAATTGGACAACAATATTGAACTAGTAGATTGGCTAAAGTTATACAATAGTGAGGCACATATAATAGTTTTTATGCTACACCTTGATGCTAAGATATGATAGATCAAGACACTCAAATTTGAGTCATGCAACTCTTTATACAAAGAAGTCAACAATCTATTTATTAATTTAGACATAATTTTTACCTCACACATTCAGTTAAAGCTAGAAATGTTTGTTCATGGAGAGAAATGTCCATCATTTATGAAAAATCTCATGCAATCATGATACCATTAACTATGGTTACATTCTATTGATTTTTAATAAGAATTTTCTATCCAATGATGATTACATAAATTCAATAGTTACATCAGTTTGAGTCCTTTCAGTTTTATTTGGGTGTAGGTGAGTCAAATTAATAGTTTCACCATAGATTCCCTACATACTATCATCAATTTAGGGATGTTCATATGTAGTTTAAAATTAAATTATAATATATCAAATGTAATATTTTTCTTGAGATATTGAAAGAAATGAATGGTTCTTTCATCATCATTATAAAATAATGATATTCAACTGAAAAATCATGTAAAAATGATGAAATTAAATATGATATGAATTTCTTCTAGAGTTAGGATTCATTTATTACAACATAGTTACATAGTGTAGCAATAAGGTTACATAAAGTGAGGTTACAATTTATTACCTTAATGGAGGATGCTACAACAATAGGTTCATAAATTACCATAATTTCATTAGAAAGTGGGGATTGTTAAAATATGTTCAGGAGGCTTGTTGGAAAGTTTTCCTTGTTCCAACCTATGGTGGATATGGTGGGAAAATGGTGCTCTACTAGGTGGAAACTATCAGATTTGGTGTCTGTCTCCATGATGGTAAGCTCCCTCTTCCTATTTAACTTTACTACTAAAATGGACTGTGAGTCAGTCATTGCAAGTTCATAGAACTTTGGTAAGCACTTATTGGTGGTCACAAAATGGAAAGATGATTTTAACTCTAAGCATTACCTCTATAGATTTGCACCCATCTAGATAAGATTACCCAAACCTCCCTTGGAATTCTGGGATGAGAGAGTGTTTAGATGGATTGGAAACTCCTTTGGATAGTTCATTAAAATGGCTATAATAATTAGCTCCAAGACTAAATTGGGATTTCTCAAGTTTTAAGTGAACGTGGGTATGAATAAACCATTGTCAACCATGGTGGATCTAAAATATAAATAGGATACTTGATTACAACTAATAGTATATGAG
Source organism: Cupressus sempervirens (assembly GCA_028749045.1). Taxonomy (NCBI): domain Eukaryota; kingdom Viridiplantae; phylum Streptophyta; class Pinopsida; order Cupressales; family Cupressaceae; genus Cupressus; species Cupressus sempervirens. The sequence goes on from CM053784.1 coordinate 230,635,858, forward strand.
AATGTTGCACCCTTCTACCAACAATGCATCATGTTTGGCCATTTGATAGTGGAATGCAAAAAGGTTGAGAAACTCAAGGATAAAGTAACCACATTGGGTGTGGTGGTGGTAGAAAGCTCAACCCTACTAAATTGGCAAACCAGACCAAATGCCATGAGAACATGGAACCAATAAGATTGATGGAAACAGGAATGGAAGAACTCCATGATCTAAAAAAATCTCTTAGTAAGGATTGGGAGAAGGTTAGGACCCTTGTGAAGGAGGGTGTTGGTGGGAAAGTTGAGGATATCATCTCTAGTCAAACTAATAAAATGGTAACAGCTGAGCACGAGGAGCAGAATATTGTTGAACCTCATGGCATGCAACTGGCTCAACCTAGAAGAGCATAGCTAAACCAATGGATGGAGGATAAGTTTGAAGTGATTAATCCTTGCAACATATCCTTGAGGAAGGGGAATGACTCACCACTTACAAATGGAACCCTGGTGGTTTCAATCCTAAGCATCATGGACATACTCTCCTGTACCTCTAAGGTTGCAAGTCTTGACTACCTAACTAATGAAGCTGAATGAAGAGTCCCTATGTGGAAGCCTAGATGGGGACATAGGGCTGATATTTTTGGGTCAATAATGAGCATCGCGAGACCTCTAATCAAGAAAATCTATCAAAAGGGAACAAAAAAGGATATAGCATAGGGGAAACAAAAAACCTTGAAGGAAATTCAACCACACAAGAGATGAAGATTATATCTTGGAATGTGTGAGGGCTTAATAGTCCCAAGAAGTAGTATGAAATTTTTAAAAAGATCATTGGACTTGATAGTTACATGATTATTTTTTAGGAAGTGAAAATAAAAAAGTAGGTTTTCTCTAGAGTGGCTACTTATATTTGGCCAAGTGACAAATTTGCTTATAATGATGCTAATTGTACTTCCACTAGCATTGCAACACTATAGAACCCAGACAAGGTGATGGACTCAGTCATCCACCTCAATACCCTTTTTTTGGTGATGGGTTTTACCTCCCAAGATGGTAATCCGAATTTCTTCAACTTCTATGTCACGAATACTTGAAATGGTAGAATAGTTATTTAGGATGAGGTAACTAAAGTAGTCAATGCAATAAGACAAAAAAACATACTATATATGGATGATTTTAATATCCCTCTCTTCCCTTCAGAGAAAATGGGGGGGCTTGAAGGATTTTTATGAAAGCATGCATGATATGGAGTGCTTCCTTAGAAGGAATGACTTGATTGATGTTGATCTCCAAGGTCCTAGTTTCATTTGGTCTAACAATAGATTGGGGAAAATTTTGATCTAAATTAGGCTTGATAGGGGCCTTATCTTGGCCAGTTGGGACATTCTCCAACATACCTCCTTAAAGGTGGATCTGAGCACCATCTCGGACCACTCTATACTAGCTTTTTTATGGATGTAGAGTCAAATTGCTAGACAGATGCCCTTTAGGTATGCAATCATGTGGTGGAATAATCTAGTTGAAGGAACAACCATGTTGTATATTTCAAGAAAACTTGAAAGAATCTGTAAAGAGGTTAGAGGATGGAGCAAATATTTGTTTGGAGACATTTCCAAGGGAAAGAAGACTATTGAAATGAAGTTGAAATATCTTTAAAATTATCTAGCATAGGGTAATGCTAACATTGAACAGTAGCAAGAAGAGAGGGAGTGTCAGGATAGGTTGAAGAACCTCTTGAATCAGAAGGAAACCTTCCAGAAGAAGAGATCTAGGGTTTAGTGGTTGAAGGAGGGTGACTAAAATATGACCTTTTTCCATAGATCAATGTAAAGGAAAAAAAAGAGGAACAACATAAACCTACTCATTGACTATAATGGTTAGTAGAAAATGGAAGTAGAGGAGATAGAAGATAAGGCCAATAACTATTTCTAGGAAATCTACAATCCCTTAGTCATTTAGGTCAGCAGTCACATGAAAAATAATATTTTAAGGTCATTTAATCTAGTAGTGAATAACTAGATGAACAAAGCCATGACTGGTAAGGTCAAGGAAAGGAGGTAAGGAAGGCAATGTTCAATATGAATCGATACAAAGCCCCAGGACTTGATGGGTTTCCCCTAGCCTTTTTTTAGAAATTCTAGGATATTGTTAAGTATGATGTGATTCATGTGGATAATGACTTTGTTAGAACTAGTAAGCTATTGAAGGAACTTAACTAGACATTTGTAGTTCTAATTCCTAAGATGGATGACCCTAGATGTGTAGAAGATTTTAAACCCATTAGTCTTTGCAACACAATCTATAAAGTTCTCTCCAAGATTATGGTTAACTACATCAAGTCCATACTTGATATGTTTATAGGACCACACCAGAATGGTTTTGTGCTAGGGCAATGTGGTGATAACCACAAATAAGGTGTTTCAACCTTGGATAATTCCTATTCTCATTATTTATTTTTTAAATGTATTTTTTTTAAATAATATAATTATGTGTAAGTGCACATGTCTAGTTGGCATGTTGATGTGTCACTCCACTTGCATGTGTCAGCATCTTGAATTATGATGGATTCCTATGACACGTAAGAGCTATCTTTGGAATATTTAATTATGCATAAGGAAATCATGACTGAAATGGTTATGATGAATTCCTATGACACATAAGAACTATTTTTGGAAGATTTAATTGAGTGTAAGGAAATCATGACTGAAACAGTTATGATGAATTCCTATGACGCATAAGAGTTGTCTTTGGAAGATGCCCTAAAAATGGAAAGTGCATTATATAAGCACTTTGAGGGTTGTAGAGAGTTGAGAGAGTGTGAGTAGTGTATTGTTGGTTGCTATTAGACAAGTCTTCCATGTCCTAAAAGAGCTTGCACTGCAAGTGTGTTGTAACCTATGAGTTGAAGATAATACATTGTCCAGGTTTTAGAGGGGTGGGGTTGTTTTACCAAAAGATTTTCCCCATCGACATATCTTTGTGTCTATGTGTTATTATTTCTCTATCTATTTTTTGTATTCATGGTTGATTGCAATATTATTGTTTACATAATATTGGATCTGAAATTGTAAGGATTTGAAAGAATTTGTACAATACTTTCCTTAAGAGATTAGTGTAGGAAGTTGTTTTTTCACCTGAGTTTCCTTACAAGTGGTATTAGAGCTTGATCAACTTTTGATCCTAGTTGTTGGGTAGGGTTTAGGTTGAGTGGGTATTTTTTGTAGAGCATTCTAAATCTTATTTGTAGATTCAGATGGCTAGTTCATAATACATAAAAAATGGAGGTGAAGAAATTTAATGGAAGTAATTTTGAGTTGTGAAAACTCAAGATGGAAGTCTTTCTTGAAGATCATGATCTATAGGAGGTGACTTCACTTGATGTGAGATCGACAACGATATCTCAAGCAGATTGGGATCTCAAGGATAAAAAATCTAAGGGTCTTATTAGACTCTATCTAGCTAATTCAGTTCTCTTGAATGTTCTTGATGAAATGAGCACAAATAGTTTGTGGACATAGCTTGGGTTTCTGTATCAAGCCAAATCTCTAGTGAACAAGTTGTTCTTGGGGAAGAAGTTATATTATCTAAGAATAGAGGAAGGAGGATCTATTATAGATCATATAAATGCTTTTAATTTGTTGATTTCATAGTTGACATCATCTGGTGTCAAGATAGAGGAAGAGGATTGATGTATGACCCTATTATGTTCCTTGTTGGATTCATGGGACCATCTTGTGATGGCTCTTGGAATTACTTTAATCACTTTCAGAATGGACGATGTGCCATTTTCACTATTATCTAAGGATATAAGGAGAAATTTATCAGATTTGAATAAGGAAGCTCTTGTTGTTCATGGTAGATCCAATGATAGAGGCAAGAAAAATTACAAGTAGAACCAAATCCCATGGAAAATCAAAGACTCCTAGAAAGTCCAAGGGGAAATGCTAGAACTATGATAAGACTAAGCACTTCTATCAAGACTGTAAAGAGCCAAAGAAGAAGAAGAAAGGGTAGATCCAAATCCCATGGAAAATAAAAGACTCCTAGAAAGTCCAAGGGGAAATGCTAGAGCTGTGATAAGACTAGGCACTTCTATCAAGACTGTAAAGAGCCAAAGAAGAAGAAGAAGGCCTCAAATTTAGGTTCAAAAAAATGTCAATAAGATGGCAATGCTTTTGTTTCAACCTTGGCAATGCATGTGTCTAATGATGTGTGGTTAATAGACTTAAGTGCATCTTTCGTGATGACCTCTCATTGAGGCTAGTTCTCAAAGTATGAAGTTTTTGATGATGGAAAGTTGTACTTGGCTGATGATTCTCATCTAAAGATAGTTGGATGAGAATAGGTCACTACTAGACTCCCTAATGGATGAGTAAAGTGGATCAACTAGGTAAAACACATCCCTTGTTTGGAAAAAAACCTATTATCTATAAGTATGTTGAACGATGTAGGTGTGCAATTTTTTTCTTCTAAAGATGGATATAAGATGATGAGAGGAGCTATAGTGCTTACTAAGGGTACTAGGAGAGGTACTTTGTTTCAGCTTGATGCATGCATTTCTCAATGCAATAGTTTTTCTATTTCAAAGAAGAGAGCAACTATCACTTCATACCAAACATCTAAATGAGTAGTAAAGAATATTGTAGTTCTTGGTTATGATGGTAGTGTAACATATATACCTAAGGGTGCAAACACATTGGAAGGGAAGCTTCCTATAGAAAAGACAATGTTGTGGCATATGAGATTTGACCACATTAGTGAGAAGGGTCTTAGAACCCTAAAGAACAAGAACCTTGTTGAGGGGTTAAATAATTGTTATCTTGATTTTTACTTCTACAAACATTGTATCTATGGTAAACAAAATCATGTTCAATTTTACTCTACTTCTCACAAATCTTTTGATGTTTTAGATCTTATTCATTCTAATGTATTGGGTCCTGTAAAAGTTCCTTTAATCTCCAAGTTTGTATTTTTTTAATCTTTCATAGATGATTACAGTAGAAGGACATGGATTTATTTCCAAAAAATTAAGACACAAGTCTTTAGTCCGTTCAAGAAATTTAAAGCCCTTGTAGAGAATCAAACTAGTAAGAAAATTAAGTGTGTTAGAACTAACAATGGTGGTGAGTTTTACTTAGTAGAGTTTGAATAGTTCTATAAAGAATGAGGTATCAAGAGGCATAAGACAACTCCTTATACCCCATAGCAAAATGGTGTTGTAGAAAGAATGAATAAGACACTGATGGAGAAGGCTAGGAGAATGTTTAGTGGAGCTGGTCTTGAACAAAAGTTTTAGGCTGAAGCTATGGCAACTGCTTGCTATCTGGACACATGTCATAGAGTGAGAGGATGGAGGAAAGGAGAATGATGAGTCAACAAAGGAGGCTCAAGGGATAAAATCTTCATAAAGACCCTCATAATGGCTTGTAAGAGCAATGAAAGGGCTTGGAAGAGTCATTTATGGCCTAGTGGGCTTCATAAAGTTTTATGGTTGTGATATTTTGAGGGAGATGAGAGGAATTTCGACTTGGGCTTGATTAGGAAGGTGTTAAGCTTGCTTAGGATTGTGCAAATGATTAGAGGATGGATTATGATGGTTTAGGATTAGCTTAAGGATAGGAAAGTGGATGGCATTTAATGAGGGTGGGTGAAGGAGGAGATATTTGTTAACTTTGGCTTGGGTTAGCAAGTCTTAACCCATGTTTAGGGAATGTGACAAGGTTAGGGGGGGATTAGGATTACGGTCAAAGATAAGGATTAACATCTTCTAGAAGAGTCTAGGCTTTGGATGAGGATGAAGACTTTCTAGAAGAGTCTAGAACTTCCTAGGATGAGGATTAAAAAGGTGTTTAGGAAATAAATAAAGTTTTATTTATTTCAAGGGTTTGGGTTTAGGAGATATTTATTAAAATATTTTTAATAAACATGAGGATTAATGTTTAATCTTAATTAAATATTTTGAGTTGGGATTAGGGGTAGGAAATGATGGGATTAGCCATTAATCGAAATTAAAGAAGGATTAGAAGATTTTGGAAGAGGTTAGTGGTCTTAAGGAAATTGGCCAAGTTTTGGGTAAAAAATAAATAAATTATTTTTTTGGGGATTTTTGGTCAATTTATTAATTAAATAATTAATAAATAAGGAAATAATGTTTAAATAAGATTTAAACATTTTTGGGAGGGATTCCTTAATTAAATATTTTTAATTAAGATAAAGGGATTTAATGGCATAAAAATAAATAAATAAATTAATTAATAAATGATGATGTCATCAGGAATTTTTTTAGAAAATAAAAATACTTTATTTTCTAAAGGATTTAGGTGTCTACATTTTGCCCTTCTTTGATGTGATGCCGCAAGTGGGATGGCATCAAAGATAAGAAAATAAGATGCCCAAGGCTAGAGCAGAAGAGGAGAGAATGGACTAGGAGATGCCCCCTCAAGAAGGCGGTGGGGAGAGAAAGTAAGGCTCGATGGCTTCTTGAAAACTACAAGAATCTTGGTGGGTGGGAGGACAAAGAGTGGATTAAGAGAAGAGGTTTAGTTAGCTCAAAATCTCACTATGGGAGAATGATAAAGGGGAAAATCAGAGGCACAAGAGTAAATAAGCTAAAGACTTTCAGGATGGGGGGGAGGATGAAGGAGAAGAGCGCTATAAAAAGAAATTTAGGATAAGGGAAGCGATGATGGGATGAGATAAAGCTAAGGCAACAGGATTTCAAAGAGTTAGATTGGCGGAAGAGGGGTTTTTGAGATCCCTAGGACTAAGATTGTGAATCTTGAAAGATGAGGTTTGGTGGATTGATTGGATTGGTGGATCCCTAAGACTAGGATTGTGGATCCCTAAAGCTAAAAGTGAATATTGATTCAAAGAGATAGTGATGCATAAGCTTGTGGTAGGAGAGACGGATGCTGGAGATGGATGGGGGATAATGGAGATGAAGGGAATCTATTGAAGCTTTTTGAGCAGGGGGATACTTCAAAGAGAAGTACCACCATGTAGTTGAGTACTAGATTTGCTATAGAACTATTGGTTAATTGCCAAGGTTACTAAGAACATCAAGGCCTTTTCACCAACTGTCCAAAGGACTGATGAACTGACCCAAAAAAAACACACAAGGATTGCCCCAGCATCACACATGAATCCTAGAGGAAGCAGTGTGGAACTGACACTAGGTAACCCACAAGCAGAAAAGAAAAACACACAAAAGTCCTGATCAAGACCTTATGCTTAGATTTCCTCATTCACAGTATACCATGCTATGAAAGATCGTGGCAAACTTGACTAGGGAACATAAAGATTTTTTGGAAAAGATACTTCAAGACCCAAAAGGAAAGATTTCAAATCAAAAGAAAGTGAAAACCCAAAAGAGAATCATTTCCCAATAAGATGGGTGGGATGAGGTACTAACGGACCAAGATCAGACATGAGGAAAGCTATATCCTACAAGGATCTATCGAAGAGCACCTAAGCTAATGGATCTGAATGAGTGATGCATCTGGCAAGCTGAACTAAGAAGGATAACACTTTAGTGATAGGAGATCTAGCTAAAGGATGCATTGGAATAGCTAACCAAGGGTTGTACGATGTGTGCAAGATTCTGATCAAGGAGGAACTGACACGAAAGTTGGATAGATACAATGGTACTAAGCTAAAGAGGATGTACAAGCTGATAGACCAAGATATGGTACAAATGTACAAGGTTGTTCATGTTGTGGTTTTTGTGAGATGGAAATGTATGTGAAGAGTGGGATGTCTGTAATAGTTGATAGGTGGATAGGTAGATGGTTTGCGAAAAGCTTAAGTAAAAATGGGGTTCTTTGTGTGCATGTGATAGGTTACAAACTAGGATACAAGCTTTGGTATATAATACAAGCTAGAATATGGTACAAGCTTTGGACAAGATTTGGATATACAATCTATGATACAAGGGATGATACAAGATTTAGAAGCTGAGGTACAAGATTTACAAGCTGTATAGGAGTTATTTACAAGCTTCATTAGATTTTGGATATTTGGTTGGAACACCAAGGGAACAAGCAGGTGTTTTATGGGATGGTGGGTGAATGGATGGATGAGCGATAGGATAATGATAGATAATGGATTAGTATTAGTACACAAGGTGCCTGAATTACCAAGTTTTCACCAAGGTACCTATCCAAGGAACTTGAATTGCCAAGTTTTCACCATTGGATGCTTATTTCTCTTTACTATTTTTTTGTATTTTTCAAAAGCTAGGTATACCAAGAATCTTCAAGCATAGAACTTCTTGAGATGAATGATGTTAGTAGGGTCACTCAAGAGCTCTCCTTCCGATGTAGATAGCTGATAGGCTCCAGAGCCAAAGGAGGCAGTGACAACATAAGGACCAAGAACGTAGGTTCAAACTTGCCTTTCTTTTTTCGATCAGCTTGGACTTTCATATTTTCTTTGAGGACCATGTCGACCGGCTAAAAGTAGCATGGAAGCACCTTCTTGTTGAAATTCTTTTTGAGACAAGTTTGATAGACTATGAGATGATCATAGGCTTGTTGTTGCTTCTCGTCTAAGAGATCTAGCTGGGTGAGCCGAGCTACTCTGTATTCTTCATCTAATATTTGCCGTTGCTAAGATATGCACAAGGAGGGAAGTTCAACCTCTATGGGTAGTACTGCTTCGGATCCATAGACTAAGGAGTATGGATTTGTGCATATGGATGTGCGGAAGGAAGTTCGATAGGCCCCTAGGGCTAGATTTATTTGTAGGTGCCAATCGCGGCCGAAATCATTGACAACTTTCTTTAGGATTTGAGGAGGGTTTTGTTAGTTGCCTCTGCCTAGCCATTACCTTGTGGGAAATATGGGCTAGAAAAGCAGTGATGGATGTGGAGGGAAGTGCATAATTCTTTTGTGTTGATATTTTCAAAGTTACCTCTATGGTCGATGAAGATGGTGGATGGGATGCCAAAGCGGAAAACAATGTGGTACAAGATGAACTTGGAGACCTGAACTCCTATAGCTGAGACTAGGGGGACTACTTCCACCCATTTAGTTAAATAGTCTATAGCTATTCTTATCCATTTATGTCCATCAAATGAGAGAGGTGTGATAGTTCCAACTAGATCAAGGCCCCAACAAGCGAAAGGCCAAGGTGGTGCAATAGGTTGTAGATTTTGTGTTGGAGCATGCACAAGACTTGCATGCTGCTGACATGGGAGACACTTTTTGACAAAGCTAGAGGAGTCTTCTTTGATAGTAGGCCAATAGTAGCCTGCTCTAAGGATTTTTTGCATGAGGACAATACCACTCATGTGGGCACCGCAAAGTTCAGAGTGTACTTCTTTTAATGTCATCGCAACCTCATTTTCATCTAAACATCAAGAGAGAGTATCATTATAACCCCAATGATATAGCATATTGGCTATGATAACATAGCGGGATGATTTTTGGGTGAGTTTTTGGCATTGGGTACGTGTGAGGTGAGGGGAGATGATACCATCTTTAAGGTAAGCATGAATCTCATGGTACCAAGGGGATTGGGGACCAACCAAGATACAAACACAATTTGAGTCATCATTCGCATAGGCAGGTGTGAGGAGCTACTCGACTAAAAACTCATACTATGTAACCGCTTAAGGAATTTCCAAGAGTGAGCCAATAGTAGCCATAGTGTCTACTGCTTTGTTTTGTATTCGAGGCTTTTCATCAACTAGTTCTTTGTAGGTTAATAGCTTTTCATCTAGCTCTTTGTAGGGTAATAGCTTTTCATCTTTGGTTTGATATTCATTTAGGGCTTGCTTTATGATGAGCTAAGAATCACCAAAGATTTTTAACTCAGTGATGTTCCATTCTGCAGCTATCTTGCCTCATATTCAGCTATATTGTTGGTGCTAGGGAATTGTAGCTTGATGGCTTTTGGAATGTAATATCCTTGAGGTGTGACCAACAATATTCTTGCCCCTAATCCATGAGATGTATATGAGCCATCAAAATAAATTTTCCATGGGGGCTATTCTTCAATTAGACAAATATGCTCATCTAGAAATTATGTGATCAAAGGATATGTATCTACTAGAGGCGCATTAGCTAGGTGATCTGCTATAGCTTTCCCTTTGATTGCCTTTCTATCCACATACTGGATGTCAAATTTGCTAAGGAGCATAACCCATTTGGCCAAATGGCCTATAAGTATTGTTCTAGAGAGCATATACTTGAGAGGGTCAATCTTGGAGACTAGCTGGATGGTATGACTTAGCATGTAGTGGTGAAGCTTTTGAGTTGAGAAAACAACTGCTAGACAAGCTTTTTCCATAGGAGTATAATTTAGTTCGTAACCAACTAGGGTTCTATTGATGTCGTACATGGGTCTTTCTCTGCCATAGTCATCGAGTTGTGCTAGAAGTGCCCCTAGAGTAGTAGGCATTGCTGATATGTACAAGATCAAGGGATGACCAAGAACTTGTGGAGCCAAGATAGGGGGATTGATGAGATACTACTCGAGATGATCGAAGCTACATTGACATAAAGGATCCCACTTGAAGTTTTCATCCTTCTTTAGTAAGTCTGCAAACAGTGTACACTTATCTGTAAGCTGGGAGATGAAGCACCGAATGGATTGAAGCTTTCCCTGAAGAGTGCAAAGCTTTCTCTTCACTTCCTTAGCTAGTCCTAGATTCACCTTAGTTCTAGTTTTGGGTGTATCAAAACTTAGTTGGGGATTTTCTCCAAAATACCCCTTGGGATCTAGCTTATAGATATAGGCAGAATCTGACTTTGTTTTCTTGTGAGGAGTTTTGGCTCCCATGAATCTTAGAAGCACTTCCTCTGATGTGAACTCATCAATGTGAATGACACTTGGTTGGTCCCAATCTTTGAGTTGTGGATGGGTGAGTGGTAGGTCAATGAAATGGATGGATACTTCTTGGAGAATAGAGTTTTTGAGGAAGATTTGGTCTAGGATATCGTCGTAGGCTCTCTTTTCAACTTCCTCAGGAATGTCTTCAATTTTGACAAGGTTGTGGTGAATATTTGAAAAAGCATGACCATTCTCATTGGTGCCCCCAGTTGTGGGTATGCCAAAGCCAAGACCTAACTTTGATTCCCACTTGTGTGCAATGATGGGGCACTGCATGCCTCTTTCTTCTAGTCCTAGACCACCGCCTTCATAGTTCCATTTTTCAGTGATGAGCTTATGTTCTTGGGGATACTTCTAGCTAAAGTGATCAAGATGTGATTGATTTCTTGGAGGTGCATCCTTATGTAACCAATTGTTGATATCTAGATTGAGCTCCTCATGAAGAGAGATTTTTGAGGATACAAAGGTTGTTGGGCCAAACTATTTGTATCAAGGAGGTGGAATCTCCTTAGCTTTGTGATATGTCAGTCATCCATGGGCGTGTCGATCAAGTGGGAGTTCCCCAATAGCAAATGCATCTGATAGACTATACTCTCCACATCCTTTGTTATTGATCTTCACGATAGATAGGGTGGAGGCGAGGATGGTTTTTAGGTCATTACAAGTGTGGGATGAGCTGGTGATGGCTATGCTGATATCAATTCTAGGGCAATGGTTTGCATATGAAGCTTCAACTACATTGCAGTAAGCAAAGGGTTCTAGATCAACATGGATGGTTACCTCAGTGCCCTGATGCAGAAATTTGACACACTGATGGTAAGTGGATGGAATGGCTTTCATGGCATGAATCCATGGGCAACCAAGGAGGATGTTAAATGGTAGGTTTAGATCAATAACATGGTAGAGTGTTTCTTGGATGACTGGCCCAACCTTGATTGGCAGCAAAATAGTTCCTTCTATGGTTCTTTCCAAGTTGTCATAAGCTTTGATGGTGATAACCTCACTGATGATATCTGCCTCACTATATCCAGCTTGTTTTATGAATTTTAGGGTACAAATATTCAAGGCTGATCCATTATCTATCATTACTCTTTTTATGGAAAAACTGGATACCATAATGGCTATGCAAAGTAGAAGGGTGTGATCTGGCTTGACCACGGGTATGTCAGTGGGTTTGAATGATAGGGCACATGAGGAGGATAGGTGTCCAATGAGATTACAAAACTTAGTAGAGTTGATATCTAAAGGGACATGAGATTTTATGAGAGTATTGTCAAGGATGTTTTTGTACACAGGACTAGTACGAAGAAGGTCTAAAATGGAGATTTGGGTTGGCATGTTCCCAAGCTGTTCCAAGATATTGTACTAGCTTTTTGATGGAGCTGATGGTGCTGGTAAAATTGGTGGGCCTGTGATGTTAAATCATGCTCTTCGAGTGGTGACTACACACTCATTGTTTGGTCCTTGGTTATTGATAACATTGAGAAAAGGCTCTTTCTCGGATATACAACCTATGAGGCTACCATAATCTATATAGGATGAAGTGTGGTCATTGTTCTTCCCATGCTATTGGTTTGGTTGGCAGTTGTTGGTGTTGTTGTTTTTGGTTTGGATAGGTTCTTTTCCAAGATTTTGGTTGTTGTGAGGGGGAAAAGCATTTTGATAAATCTGTAAGCCTGCATTAGGAGAGGTTTAGGCACCAACGGTGATTTCTTTCCAATCAATGAGGTCCTACACATAATCTTTCAATTTCATGCATCTGAGAGTGGTGTGACCTTTTACCCTTTGAAATTTGTAGTACTCATTTTCTTTGTACCATGCAGCTTTGGATTGGCCTATTTTTGGGTAGGAGGAAATTTGATAACATTTTCCTTAGTCAATTTCTCAAAAATGACATCCAATGGCTTACCAAGGGGTGTATAATTTCTAGGTGCAGGTTGAAACTTGGGCTTTGGTACTACAACTATATTGATGGCATTAGCTTGATTTCTAGACCCTTCAAAGTTGGGTCTTGGATTGTGGCCTTGATAGCTTTGGTGATTCTGGTGTTGGTAGTTGATAGTTTTTTGATTGTTTGGTTGATAAGGGGGGTTGGACTAATTTTGGGAAGGACCAACAAAATTCACATGTCTGGTGTCAGTGATGTTGTCTATTGCAATGTGCTTGTTTTTGTTCCAATACCTAGACTTGTCATTGGAATGTGATTGATTTTGGTTGGCTTTCTTGTAAATCTTGACCACACCATCTTTAATGAGTCCTTGCTCAAGGATCATTCCTTTTTCTTTGATATCTTTGCAGGTCTACAAATAGTTCATTGTCATGTGGTGAGCCAAGCTGGGATGGGCATTATCAATAAACATTTTCACCAAATGGCATTCTAGAAAGGTGCAAGATATGCTGGTGGTAAGGGTTTTCCATCTTTGCAGATATTTGGGAAGGATTTCTCCACCTTTTTGCTTAGTGTGGACAAGATCAACTGTTGAGAGCTCTATTTCAACAAGATGGACATATTGGGCTACAAATGCCTCAGACAATTCAGCAAATTTTTTAATTGTACCATATGGGATTCTATAAAACCATTCAAGAGCTGGTCTGGCCAAGCTTTTGGAAAAGAGATGCAAGAGGAAGACATCACCATATGCCACTTCTTGGCAGTGCATGTAAAATTCTTTGATATGTGTGATAGGGTCTCCTTTTCCTCTAAATTTTTCAAACTTGGGTATCTCAAAGTGTTCGAAAAATGGTGTCATGGTAATGGCTCTGTCAAATGGGTAAGGACACACATTTTCAAACTTGAAGGTTTTTGGATCATTTCCCTCCTAGATGTTCTTCAAAGCTATCTTCATGGCTTCCCATTCTAAATTAATGGGTGATGGCTGGGGTGCCCCCAATTTAGGAGTTCCCTTAAGTAGGTATGTGCTAGATGGGGCAATGGAACATGCATGGCTTTGAGGTATGGGTTGGTAGGGATTTTACATGGCTTGGGCAATTGAATGGTTGATGATGGGTTGCTAAGGTGGAGGAGGCACATATTGTTGCATGTGTTGTGAGGCTTGCTACTGATATGGGATTTGGGATAGGGACTGAGGAATGTAGGTTGGCTATGGGATAAATGGATTTCTTTATGGAGGTAAGGTATAAGATGGTTGTGAAGCTTGGAGAAAGGATTAGGGAGCTTGTGGAACTTGACTTGGTATTTGAGGAGTTTGACCAATATATGTGGGTTGTGCCCCCATTTGGGAGGCTATCATGGCAAAGGAGGCCAATTAATTGGTGGTTGGTGGTGATGGATTTCCTCCTAGAAGTGGCATAGAAAAATAGTTAGCAATAGGAGGTAATGGATTAGTTGGTGGTGGAGGTGGTGGGAATTAAAAGCTTGGGAATGGAACTGATGGGGTTTGATAGCTTGGTGGCTGGATTTGAAAGCTTGGTAGAGTGGTGGCAGGAGCTTGGGTCACTTGAGAGCTTGGCAGAACATTGGTAGTAGCTTGTGGGGTTTGATAGCTTTGTGGAGTGAGGGTAGTAGCTTATCGATTTGTGGCTGATGGCACTGAGCTCCAACAACCTAGTGGAAATGATGGAATTGTGTTCTGAGCTGAGGTAAACAAGCTGGGGGTGATGAAAGGTTGATTACTTGGCCCCATGGGTGGCATCCCTATTGTATATTGCTGATGTTGGCCAAAGATGCTAGTACTAATTTGGGAGATGGGTGGATTTGGAAGGTTGTGTTGGAGAGCAGCAGCAACAATAGTGAAGGGAGTTAATGGTGAGGTGTTTTGGGCAAAGATAGTTTGGAGTGGTGAGATATGAACCAAGGATGGAGTGGTAGTGGCTGGATTGGCTTGCGGAAGGGAGATTTCAAATTGAGTGGAGGCTAGTATGTTTGGGTCTGTTGGATCATAAGGATTGGCTTGAGGCTCTTCTTTTGGCACATATTGAGGATGATTTGAATCATAAGAGCCTATTGGGAGTGGTAATTGTCCAAACAATGGGTGAGATGGATCTGATAAGGGAGGAGGTCTTCAAAAGTTGAAGGTTCTTATATTGTCCCTTCAAAATTTAGCCATGATTGTTTCTTTGTTCTTGTCTATAATGGCATTCACCAATATTGCATTTCTTGGTTGGTTCATGAAAGCTTCAATGTCAGTACGTGGTGGTATAGTGTTCTCTAGGCTGAAGGATGGTTGAGTGCTCAAGGGGAGCGATGCTATTTGATCCAAATGATAGGGTTCCATTGTTTCTTTCTTCTTCTTCGCTAAGCAAGTGATGGGTGTGTATGTGAAAATGCGGCCTATGCTAACATAGACATTTCAACATGGTCCTTATTTGAAGATTCATCGCGGAATGAACATTGAATTGTTCATCCAAAATTTTTCCTCCAAAGCAACCTGTTGCCTTCTATCTAAAGGGATTTTGCCTATTAATATCCTCAGAATCGAGGTGCAAGCAACCAGACCCTCTAAGAATGAAGGATTTGACAATGTAATTAAGCAAAGAGTGAGTATATAGATTAATCTAAAAAAATGAAAGATGCAATGTAATCTAAGAACAAATGAAGCAAACTAGATTAAGCATATGCATGATTAAACTAAGAATGAGAATGTATGCAAGAAATGTAAGTAAAAATGAGCATGAATTTCAATAGCAATTCGATAGCAAATCAATTCATCCCTCTAAAATGAAGAGATGAGGGTCTCTTAAATAGAGTCTCCTGGAATCCATCAACGGTTGAGATCGATTCAGATCAACGGTCAGGATTGAAGATGAGTTTTAGTCATAAAGAGAGATTCCCAAATTAAAGGGAGTTAACAGACTTAATTTGAGTAAAATAATGAGTTAACTGTTTTAATTTGAGTAGAAAAAGGAGTTAACTGAGTTAACTCATTTTTTATCAATAGTGAATTGGAAATTCCCCTTTTTGAATTGAAGAGGGATTTTGTTGAGATATTTAATTTAATAAAATCAAATATGCTCTCATAATTACTTTTTCTATTTAATTAAATAATCTTTAATTAATTAGAGACACTTTTGTTTAATTAAATAACTTCATTTAATTAATTGGGAATGGCTTCCCATTTAATTAAATAACTTTGTTTAATTATTTAGAAGTAAGTACTCCATTTAATTAAATAATTTCTTTTAATTAATTCGAAATACCTTTCCCATTTAATTAATTAAGGTAGGTGTATTTATTAAATTAAATAAATTTAATTCCATAGTACATTAGCCTTAGGATATAATTTAATTTAATTAAAGTATAAATACTTTAATAATTAAATTAAACATTAATCAATAGGTTTAGTGTGACTAATATGAGTAAATACTATAAGAATTAAATAATAAGCATGATGAATGTAGATTTAGGTTTTCTGCATCTGACAATTAAGTCAAGTAGCGAATAGCAGAATGAGAATTTCCTATTAGAATAGGACTTTGAAATTATCAAGAATAGACTAGAATTGGTATAATGGCAATGAGCCAATTTTGGGGTATTACATTTTGCCCCTCTTTGAATGAATGTGCGAGCAGCATGTTGTATTCAAAGATAATCAGAAAGCATGATGCGAACATAAGATTGGTTCTGAAGGTGATGATACGGAGACCAATTGATAAGATTTTTAAGAACTATCTCTAGAACAGAGCTTAATCCTAAGGAATCCAAGAAGAGCACTTAGATACCTAAGATTGATAGCATTTAAAAGACTACCTCCAAAACGAAGCATAATCTTTAAGGATCCAAACAGAACGTCTAGATACCTAAAATTGATAAGCATTTAAAAAGTTTCTTAAGAATGAAGTTTAACCTTTAAGGATCCAGATAGAACACCTGGATACCCGAGAGTGATAGAGCATTTAGAAGACTATCTCTAGAATAGAGCTTAATCTTCAAGGATCTAGATAGAACACCTAGATACCTAGAATTGAAAGCATTTAGAAGATTATCTCTAGAATAGAGCTTAATCTTCAAGGATCCAGATAGAACACCTAGATACCCAAAATTGATAAAACAAAGATAACAAGGTTCAATCATGAGTCGTAGAATCATCCTCAAAATGAGGCTTGATCCTCAAGAGAAGGGCTTTAGACTATCCCAATACCTATCTATTGAACTCTGAGAAGAGTTGTTATAAGGTTGATCAATTGATGGAAAGATAAGATAGATGGCAGAGATGCCAGATAGAAGGGAACAATATGCCCCAAGTGATGTGATGCCCCAAGTGACTAGGACATAAGATGGGAACTAGATGCCCCGAGCAATAAGTATTTAATGATGTAATCATTCTGCCCCCTCGGGAGCAAAATCGAAAGATGACACACTAGAAATATGATTGAAGCAGTATATCATGTCAGCAAAATCTAGAAGAGATTAGAACGATCTAAAGATTGGGTTGATTTGAAATGATTGTGAAGTCACAATGAGTTTGACCAAAAGTTGACCAGAGTCAGCCATAGTTGACATAAGTTGACTATTTTCAAAATGAGTTTTGAAAATATAGAGAATGTAAAGTTGAAAGGATTCCAAGAATCATAAAGTATCAGAAAGATTTGGGCTGCACAAGCGTTCAATCACGTTGGTCCCCATAATTTGAAAACTCATTTTTAAGGCTCTTAGGTGTGTTAGATTTCAAATTTGATCCCAAAAATGGATCCAGAATAGTCCAATTAGCCAAGGGTGCAATTTTTGTGCAAATCCGAGCACTTTGAAAAATTTGGTCAACACCTATATAATGGCTTGAAGGGTCATTTTCAATTCATTTGTGCTTTTGTCTTGTAGTGATTTTGAGCTCTGATATAGACATGGCAGTGAACCTAAGATATCATCATTTTGAGCACTCCAAATGACACAGCTAGCCAATAGACTATGGACCATCGGTGAGTCATCGATCTTCCATCTTTGTACTTTCATTCTTACGCATTTCGAGTTCATTTATGCACATTTTTAGCATGTTTTGGGATGTTCAATTCTTTCTTCGCACGAGACCGATCTCTTCTCGTGCGAAGATCATCTTTCTTTGCATGAAGAAACAAGATGTGTTGTTTCTTCATGCACGGCCAGAATATCTTCGCATGGGGCGATTTTGGTTTCACATGAAGGTGGAGATTCTTTGTGCCAGGCAATTTTTGTTTCGCACGAGAACCTCTTTTCTCACACGAGAAGATCTATCTTCGCGTGAGGAGATCTTTTTTCGCGCGAAGGCTAGATTCTTCATGCAAAGAAAGAACTATTTCATGTGAAACTATATGTCTTTGCATGAGATTTCACCAATCTCGTGCGAAATTCTGTACTAGTTTTGTGATTTTCGCATTTAGAAATTGCATTTTATTTCATTTTGATGCTTCGATTCAATTTGATACTGATCATTTGTTTCTCATTTTTTTGTTGTGCATGTAGGAGGTCTTCAGAGACGTATCATTTAGATCTCATTATCCACTTTATGGAGAGTTATTGCAGAGTTTGGATGACGTAGATTGGACACACATTGCCCGATTGGGTTTATCTTCACTATGCCAGATTCTAGCCATGATGGTGAATCACAGTTTACTGACTGCATTGGTAGAGCATTTCCATTTAGAGATGAACACATTTCATTTGCTGATGGGTGAGATGATGATTACCCCGAAGGATATTTGGAGGATACTAAGGATCCCATTTCACGGTGCTTGAGTCATCTATGATACAGTGCCTCGATTAGGGACAGAGGCACTTTCCATTATATTCGGGAGAGAGCTACTGAGAGGCAGAGCCATCAGCTGGGATGAGCTAATGCATACTTATGGACCCATACATAGGTTGGCATCCATGCTAGGTATTTTCTTAAGCTGCTTCCTATGTCCTAACAGGGGATAGCATGGATTGGAGTGTGGATGGGGTGTCATGCTTCGTAGGATGGTTGAGGCACCCGAGATCTTTGGGTGGGGTCAGTGCATGTTGGCCCATCTTTTTCATGAGATGCATGAGGTCATCTTCCACGAGAAGAAGACCATGGCAGCAGGTGTTTATGTGCTACAGATCTAGGCTTGGGAGCATCTCCTTGTATGTAGGCCAATTTTTGAGGATTCTTGGGAGCCCATGGAGCTCTACATCTATAGATATCGAGGGCATATTACCTAGGCCCACCTAGGTAAGACTGAGTTACCCTGGATGTTTAGTTCTTGACCGCTGGCCAGCAAGATGACATCAGTCATAGAGAGATTCATCATCTCACGAGTGTGGCAGTAGTACGATCGACCATAGGACATTTTAGCTGGGTACTATGTCTATGCCAGGGTGCAAAAGGATATAGAGCGGGGATGGCCTCCATGGATGGATCTAGGATGATCCATGATAGATATCCATAGCTTAGTTGCAGTTTAGTAGGACTACCTGCCAGAGGTAGTAGATGTCAAAATGACACCTACATATCAAGCATTTTTGATGAGCCATTCATTCCCATGCTTCACAGATCCACTAGGGATGGCAGGGCAGGTACAGGGACAGAGACAGGTGCCCCAGCAATAGCAGGCATAGCCATAGATGCCACCACAGGTCCAGCACTGGGTATAGTAGATACCTATTCCTCCATGTCAGATGGGATCAGACCCAGGTGTTGGGGGTAGTGGGGCAAGACATAGTCGATAGAGGAGGAAAAGGATAGAGGTGCAGGCCCCTCAATAGGAGTTCCCACAGTAGCAGGTGCCTCCACAGCCACAAGTACCTTTGCCAGAGATGATTGATGAGGATATGCTAGATTAGCTGGTGAGTGGGGTACAAGATGTGGTACGGTGGTACTGAGAGTGGGTTCGTGTGGCCTCTCGACAGTTGGGAGAGTTGCAGATTGCATTGGCAGTCAGGGATGCGCAGCTGGTAGAGCAACACTGAGAGACAGATCATCAGAGAGAGTGCGCGAAGGTTGCAGAGCGTAGGCTAGAGCTGGCACAAGATGAGATCCACTTCCAGTCTGCTCGAGCTACATATTATTATGCTACATACACTAGTGTTGTACCTGATGAGACATTGCAGGTGTAGCGATTCTCTTAGTATACGTGAGAGTCTGGAGGTGCACGACCTCTTGTCAAGCCAAATATGCCACCACTGCCTCCACCACTTGCTGCCCCTGCTCCTCTTGCTCCTCCTGCAGGCAAGAGTTTGGGATAGAGTTAGACGCTCTATGCCTAATTTCTGATTTTGATCTCTGGCTATGTATCGATTGGTGTGGCAGCACCACATGTATCATTTTTTATCAATTGTGCTCGAGTAGCGCCCATTTTGTACTGACCCACTCTTTGATATATATATATATACAAGATTTTGAGCCGAGTATTCTTGTGTATATGTCATTGTCTATTTTGTTTTGCTCTGATGTACATGAGATGTATGTTTAGATAGAATGCATATGTATGAACTGTCATCTGACGTAGTGTTGTGTGTTTTTGTTTGACAGTCACAGGTATTCCATTGAGGAGCGAGAATCAATGAACTAAATGCTTGTGCAACCATGGAAGAATCTGATACATGTAGAGTATAAATAGGATTACCATCAAATCGCGTGCTAATGCAAATGAAGTATGCAAGACTATGTTAAATGCAACCCTAGGTCTGGTTATCACGCCTTGATGATTTATCATCATTGGATATAAAATAAAGCTCATATGTTATACAATTTCCACTAACATTGCAATCATGAAAATATGAATATAACATACGTTATTGGGATGTCGGGATTAAATGTGAGCATTCAAGGCACAAGAAGCCAGAATGACCAGAACATTTGTCCCTTTTAATGTAGCAAGTTAACATAAGCATCAAAGCATGAATGCTAGGATGACCTGAATGTTGCTTGCATGACAGGCACACCAAACACATGGGAGATTCCTCTTATGCTAAGTATTTAGTATTCATTATGTCTGCAATGACCCTTGCATTCATAACTTGAGATAGAAGTGTGCTAGATATACTCGCAGTGACCCATACGTTCACTTAATAGGATGAGTATCAATATTTACTGTAGCATGAAGAGTTTACTCCAACAAACAAGGAGAAGAACCAATGTCATTGACGTATCTGTATAAAAGGAGTCGAGGTACACACGGCCATCCAATACAAGATGGAGGCTCTTATAGTGGACACCCCTCTTATAGGAATAGATCAACTTATTAGAACTAAATCGCAAACAGAAAGAAAAGAAAAAAATCATGCCCCCAGTCATTACCTCTCTAGTCAAAGATGACATCATCAAGTTACTCGAGGAGATATGATAAAGAAAAACAATGCAAACAAAGAAAATGCTCAACATATCCAAAAATGTATATCATTGAGTTTAATGTTTTTGGATTGATGTCAAGTGTCAATGTCCAGAATATGTAAGAAAGAAATCTCTTCAGTAAGGTGACAATAGTAGGCAGATGCAGTCAGAATGACTGGTGACTGAGGTCAAAGAGGAATCTTCACAATGAAGAACCTAAGAAGGACTAAGTGATAGTAGATAGACACAACCAGGATGACTAGTGACTGACACAAAAGAGATCTTCCATAAAGGAATCTTGAGACATGACCCAAGAAATGGTAGGCAAACACAACTGAAACAACTGGTGACCATTGTGAAAGAGATTCTATGAGGAGAATCTCGAAAAGAGTGACACTGGCGATCGTAGCCAGACATAGTTAGAATGACTGGTGACTGTCGCGTAGGAGATTCTATGAGGAGAATCTTGAAAAGAGTGACACTGGTGATAGTAGGCAGACGCGGTTAGAATGACTGGTGACTGTCATGTAGGAGATTCTATGAGGAGAATCTTGAAAAGAGTGACACTAGCGACAGTAGGCAGATGCAGTCAGAACAACTGGCAACTATCGCGTAGGAGATTCTATGAGGAGAATCTTGAAAAGGAGTGACACTAGCGATAGTAGGCAGACGCAGTCGGAACGACTGGTGACTGTCGCGTAGGAGATTCTATAAGGAGAATCTTGAAAAAGAGTGACACTAAAGGGGGGGTATGCCCCTGAGCTATGACAAGACTCAATCCATGGATATATGAGCAAGAAAAGCAAGAAAGCAAAAGCATGAAAGTGACTAACAAGAGGTGCCTGTTTACCAGGTTTTCACCTTCTTGGCAGGATTTTCTTTCTTCTTTTTTTTTTTTTTTTTTTTTTGAGGATTTTTCAAATTTTTAGGATTTTTTTCAAGACATTTAGATATATATAGAGAGCTTGCTGAGATTGAATCAACTGTAAAACCGCTTCATGTGGAGAGTTTTCATAGGCATTTTAAGCACTTCTCCTTTAGTTGTGGAAAGTTGATAGGTGCCAGATCCATATACTGCAGTAATGATGTAAGGACCTAGCTAGTTTGGTTCAAACTTTCCCTTTTGCATTCATTGTTGTTGATTCTCAGGATTCTCTCTTAGGACGAGATCACCCAGCTAGAAGTCACCTGGCCTAATTTTCCTATTGTAGCTTCGTGTCATTCTTTGTTGATATGCTCGTAGATGATCACAAGCCACTTGTCGTCGTTCATCTAGCAACACAAGCTCTTAAAGCCAGGCTATCCTATAGTCATCATCTGTGATAAGACCTTTCATAGAGATTCTCAAGGTAGGAATCTCGACCTCTATCAGAAGCAGAGCATCCGCCCCATATACCAACGCAAAAAGAGTTGTGCCTGTTGGAGTTCTAATGCTTGTTCTATATGCCCACAGGGCTGGATTGATCTAGAGATGCTAGTCTCACCCTAACTTACTAACTGTGCGATGAAGAATTTTGATGATCGCCTTATTGGATGCCTCAGCTTGGCCATTACCCTGGGGGTAATAAATGGAAGACCAATGTTGTGTAATTTTGAATTTCTTGCACAGTTCCTTAAGATCTTTATTTTTGAATTGTCCTCCATTATTAGTAATGATTGAGGATGGTATACAATATCTACAGATGATGTAGTTTGTGATAAAAAGTGCTATAGTTTTGCCATCAGCAATTGTGAGAGGGACTGCCTCTACCCATTTCGTGAAATAATCTGTAGTGGTCATAATGAACTTATGTCCATTAGAAGAGGTTGGGTGAATCTATCCCACCAAGTCAAAGGCCCATTGTTGAAATGGCCATGTTGTAGTAGAGGGAATCAACTCTCTAGCTGGAGCGTGAATGAGATTCTCGTGTAGTTGACACTGTTTGTAGGACCTAGCATATTTAATAGCTTCTTGCTCTATTTTAGGCCAATAGTAACCAGCATGAAGGAGTTTAGGAGCTAGTGTTAGGCCATTGGAATGAGATCCGCAAATGCCTTCGTGAATGTCAATTAGTGCATTTTTGGACTCATCGGGTTCTAAACACCTAAGGAGTGATCCGTCGAGACCTCTCCTATACAAATTGTCTGCAATAATGACATAATGTGAAGCATTACGAATTAGGTAACATTTCTCATTCTGGGTCAGACCTTTCGAAATGGTTTGATTATGAAGGTAGGAATAGATGTGATGGTAGCGGGATGATTCTTGTCCTATAATAGAATAGATCATCATGGAATAAAGTGTGTCATAGGCTGGGTAATGTAACGCTTCCACCAAGAACTCATGTCGGAGATCATTTTTTGGCATTTGTAGAAGGGAGGCCAGAGTGGCCATGGCATTAGCTGCTTTATTATCTGCGCGTGGAACCTATTGGAAGGTGATGTGTACAAAATATTTTTTCAAGTCATCAACCATGCATTTGTAAGGAATTAGTTTTTCATCCTTTGTTTGATACACATCATTTACTTGGTTGATGACAAGCTAAGAGTCACCGAAGATATCCAACTGATCTACTCTCCATTCAGCTGCAATTTTCATACCATTGATCAAAGCTTCATATTTAGCAATGTTATTTGTACAAGGAAATAGAATCTTGTATGCTTTGGGCAATGAGTATTTCTGTGGTGTGATGAAAAGTAATCCTGCACCTGATCCTTGTTGTGTGAAGGATCCATTGAAGAACATAACCCATGTATGGTGAGTGAGTGTTAGAATTGACTCATTTGGAAAATCACTATTTATTGGTAGAAGACTCTGTATTGGTGCCTCGACCAGCTGATCTACAATTGCTTGTCCCTTTATGGCTTTGCGTTCAACATATTGGATGTCAAACTCACTTAGTATCACAACCCATTTAGCCAATCTTCCTGTGAGAGTTGCCTTACTGAGAAAGTACTTTAATGGATCTATTTTAGCCACAAGTCATGTAGTGTGGGCAAGCATATAGTGTCTCAACTTTTGGGAAGTAAAGATAACTGCCAAGCAAGCTTTCTCAATAATACTATAATTTTTCTCATAAGATACCAATGTTCGGCTTAAGTAATAAATAGCTCTTTCTTTGTTTTCATTGTCTTCTTGAGCCAACAGGATTCTCAAAGATGTTTCAAGTGTTGAAATGTATAAAAGAAAATGCTTCCCATGCATAGGAGGCATCAGGATTGGTGGATTGACAAGATATTGTTTAATCTGTGTTAAGCTTTGCTCACAATCCTGGCTCCAATTGAATTTCACACCCTTATGTAAGGTCTTTGTGAAGGGTTGTGATTTATCTACCAATTGTAAAATAAATTTGCGAATAGATTGAAGCCTTCCCTGTAGTCCTCTCATCTGATTGATGTTTCGAGGTGGTGGCATGTCCATTATTGCTTGTAATTTTTCTAGATCTACTTCGATTCCCTTTGCAAAAATAATATATCCTAACAGTTTTCCTGATGTGACACCAAATGCGCATTTCTTAGGATTGAGCCGAAGACTAAACTTTTCCATACAATCTAGGATTGGTCCCAAATCTTGCAAATGAGTATTTCATTTAGCGCTTTTGACCAAAGTATCATCAACATAGTCCTCCATAGTTCTATGCATCATGTCATGGAAAATTGTAGTAATAGCCCGCTGATATGTAGCTCCAGCATTCTTTAAACCAAATGGCATCACATTCCAACAAAAGGTTCCCCATGCACATGTGAAAGCTATTTTCTCTTGATCTTCTGGCACAATTTTTATCTGATTGTATCCAAAAAAACCATCCATAAGTGAGTACATTTCATAACCAGCTGTCATGTCCATGATCATATCAATATTAGGGAGTGGGAAATTGTCTTTAGGACATGCCAAGTTAAGATCATGGAAGTCTGTACAAACTCTGATAAACTTATCATGCTTGGACACAGGGACAATATTGGATATCCATTCAGCATAATCAATTGCATGAATGAAACTAGCCTTCAGAAGTTTCTCCAATTCGGCTTTGACTAGTAATGCAACATGAGGATGCATTTTTTGAAGCTTCTATTTAACTGGTTTTATGCCTGGTGTTATGGACAAGTGATGCATAATAAGATTAGGATCCAATCCTGGCATGTTAGAATATGTCCAAGCAAAATTTATTTTCTTTCCCTTGGAAAAGGCAATGATTTTTTCCTTTTCTTCCATTGACAATGACTGAGCTAGATGTATCACATGAGGATGTTCTTCTGTGCCTAGGTTAATCGGCTGTGTTGGCTCTATTAACACTGATGATCTCTTGTGAAAGTGTCCTGGGAAGGACATCAAATATCTCATTCGCGGGCACCTCAGAGAGGTTTTCACCCTTGGATACGTCTTTTTTTTTTACTTTTTTTGGATCCAACACTGCCACAATGTGGTTTTCACCATCGGACCTCTTGCATTTTTTCTTTTTAATTATGTGACTGAGATATTTGATGTCAGCCTCAGTCATGTTGATGCTCTGCTCATTGGTGGAAGATGTTACATGTTCAATAGTGTTTAGGTAACATGCAAGAGTATAGTCATTTTGGAACATGGGGACTTTGTTAGATGCATTGGGGTTCCAGTCTATAAGCTTGGGATGTGCGAGTGAGAGAGTAGTGGCTGGTTCAATTGCATTCACAGTATAGTTATTAAATGCGTGGACCAAAAATTTGAGACCTATAGTAACCTCACCCATAGGTGTATTCAAACATCTTGGAGTATGAACGTTAGTAATTGACGACTCTAAGACACTAGTTAGATCAGACACTTGTGACCTATCCCTAGACATTTCGCTCACTTCAATTTGATTTTCATAGACATGCACTTGGTCAATGTCTTTATCAGTAGTCGATTCTAAAAGATTGTAAAATTCATATTCATGAGAATCGATGCTACATGGTGAGAGACTATAGAACTCCCCAATAGTGATAGGGACATACTCTCCTTCAGCCTCTAGATTCTTACACAAATACTCAATATGGCATGACTAACTAGATTCCCCCTTTTCTAAATGATATTTGAGTTGCTCAGTATTGTCCTCAGAAGAATCACTAGTATCATCCACAGTGCTAACACATGGCACAAATTCATCTAGCTCAACATAGAATTTAGCAAGATCATAAGGAATAGGATGAGGGTAAGAATCCTCATCATCAGATTCTTCCTCTCGAGTACCTGATTCAGATTGTGACTCATTTTGAGATGAACTCTCAGGTATGGTTATGAATTTATTGGATCCCAAATGGAAAGGGACCTTCTTGAACCCTAGGCCAGTTGTGTCACTGTTGCTTCGAGATGTTGCTTTGACAGGATCTATTAAACCATTGTTATTGCACCCGATAGGGCCAGTTCCCTTGTAGCCAAAATGCTTCATAAGCTTAAGACCAGGTCCATACTTCTTAGGAGTGATTTCTCGAGCTTGTTCTGTTAGGTCTACTAGAGACTCTTCTTTGTAAAGCCATGCAGCAATGGCTTTGTTTTCGCTTTCATCTTCTAAGGGAACTATAGCTTTGACAAAAGAGCCATTAAACTTGGTCTGAGGTGTCAACACGAATGGCTTCTTTGCTATTGAGGGTCTCCCAAAATGTTAAGGGGACTTTGGAATTGATGTTAATGATAACACTGGTTCCATGTGGTACTCTCCCATACTAGTTTCTTTCAATTTAAATGATTGCTCAATTTGTCTCAGCTTATTGTTGTGACAATCAGTAGACTCACGGTTAGCAGGGATGAAAGAATCAGAAACTTTGAGCATATTGCAAGTGTAGCTAGTAGTTGCAGGAATAGTAACTTCAGAGCCATGAAATGGGAATTTAATGCATTGGTGGTATGTGGATGGCATAGTGCACATCTCATGTATCCATGGCCGTCCCAACAGAATGTTGTAGGCCAAGGGAATGTCAAGCACCTGACAGGTGACATCCCTTTCAACAGGATCGACACGAATTGGTAAAGTCACAAGACCTAGTGACTTTCATTCTACTTCATTGTATGCTTTAATAGTGATCTTTCATCGAGGATCAACAGAGTCCTCAGAATAATCCAATTGTCTAAGAAAAGCCGCAGAAATAATATTTAGGCCAGCACCATTATCAATGAGTACCCGAAGAACATGTGTCTGGTGGATCATAACCTCAATGTGTAGAAGCTGATTGTGTGGGTGATTCAGTGAGTTGTCATCCTCCTCGGAGAAGCTCATAAGATGAGGTGAGGTCAGGTGACCTACCATGGATTGAAATCGTTCAAGGTCAAGATCTTGAGGAACGTTTTCCTCAATGAGGGCTTTGTCCAAAATTTTCCTATGAGCAAGTGAGATTTTAAGCAGCTCAAATATAGAAATGTGAGCATTGGTTCATTTCAATTGATCTGGAACACTATAACTAGTTGCATTCAAGTTTATCGTTTGTTTTGCACCTTTACCAGATGGACCAGCAAGGGCTTTGTGCTTGTGTTGTTCAAGATTTGAAGTAGGAGGTGTAGAGCCTTTAAGCACCAATTTCGCATGAGAGTGAGTAACAGTGTTAGCACAGTGTTGCAAAGATGCATTATCAATGTTATTGGAAGTAGGGCCTCTCAAGAAAAATGGTGTCTTGGGTTTATCGTTATCTTGCTTCCCCTTTATGGTAATAATGTCACAGTATTTAGAATCTATAGGTTCAACCATGTGAATGACATTGTCATCATTGGAATACGTATAGTTGACCTTATTGTAGGGTTCTGGTTTCGAAGTCTCTCCTTTTTCATAAGCTGGGAAAGGCTCTTTGAACGCCTTGTGGTCTGAGTTTTTGTTATGTCCATCTACCACAAGTTCACCAGCATCAATCATGTCCTAGACTTTATGACATAAGTTTATAAAGTTGATGGTTTTATGTCCCTTGTTTTGGTGATACTCACAAAATGAGGTCTCATTCCACCATGCTGGACATGGCTATGGATCATAGGGATGAGGGTTATCCATTGGTGAGATAAGCTTGTGTTGTAGAAATGTTTTGTAAACCACATCCAAAGGTTCTCCTAAAGGAATATACTCTCTCTTGGGTCGTGCTGCCCATGAGTTTCTCGATTTGTTCCCAGACGTTTTATTGTAAGGAGAAGGCTTCTCAGCACTTTTGGCCACTTTGAAGTAGTCTGTGAGATTAAATGCTGCTTTAGCAGGTTTTGGTGTGACATTATCAACAACCCCATCATGTACAATTTCTCGGTTCTTGTTGGCATGTTTGGTTTTATCCCTGTTGGAAGTGGAACCTTGTTTTGAGTCTCTCTGAAGAGTGAGCTCACCTTTCTTGACCATAAATTCTTTGATACAGAGAGCCTGTGTAATCATGTCTTCAAAGGTACATGGACCTTGTAGTTGGACTCTATACCCAAAATTAGGTAAGAGGTTATCAGTGAAAATGTCGAGCTTCTCCATTTCTGGGATTTTACGGGAGTACTTAGTATAAAGTTGTCTCCACCGTTGGAGGAAAGTGAGAAAAGGCTCACCAACCTTCTGTTTAAGGTTGCATAGATCTCAAATATTTATAGGATGTTGAATGTTATGAGAATATTTTTGAACAAATGAATTACAATTTTGTCAAATGTCTTGATACCAGGAGGTAAATGTGAGAACCACTCTAAAGCTTGACCACCTAGGCTTCTAGGGAATAAATGCATGAGGTATGTTTGATTGTGTATAAACTCCATAGACAAAGCACCAAATTCTCACAAGTGATCTTGGGGATCAGTAATACCAAAGTACTTGTCATATTTGGGTAGTTCTACACCTCTTGGGAAAGGCAGCATGTTTATACTTTTGTCAAATGGAAATGAACAAAGAGCGTCCAATGTGTATGTCTTTTTGGGTTTCTCTTTGTCATGCATCATCTGAGCCAATTGGTCTTGCATAATTTTTAGTTATTTTTGGAGTTTAGTGGTCTCAGTTTCTTCTTCACGTGTGATAATGGTCTCCACATTGAAATGTGTGGGCAATTTAGCTCCCTCTTGGGCGAGTTTGAGAAAGTACTTTTCTTTCTCTTCGTTGATTAGGATTCCCATGACCTTCTAAAAGTTTTTGTCTCTTTGACATCTTGCTATGTGTTCAGGAAGGATTTCCACCTCTTCTTGTTCTTCATCAGTGCCATTTTCTTTCTCTTTCTCCTTGTCATCTCTAGGTTGTTCTTGATATCGACTATGGCTACCCCGTTTAGGTTAACGATTAGTCATTATAGGAACTTGTTCAATTTTTGCACGTTGTGTTTCAAAAGGGTTTGTGGAGAAAGGGTCATGCATTGTGTTTGAGAATGCAGGACTCCTACCTATCTCAGTATCCTTTTGGTAAAAAGGATTCCTAATTTGTTGCAAATTGGAAAATGTTCGTTGAACTTGAGATGACCTTGCAGGTGAGGAAGACCGTGAAGACGCCTCACTAGCCAAACTAGATATAGATTGTGTAGTGAAAGGTAAGCTAACTCTGCCATGATTATGACCCCTAGCGTGACCACATCTAATGTTATTAGGATAAAACACGTTGCTACTTCTGGTTGTGACAATCATAGGCAAGGATAAGAAGCTAGAACCTGGACAAGAACTATAATAAAATTGAGTCTCAAAAAGGACAAGATAGTAGCAAGAATGATGTTCACTAAGGAACAAATGGTCTGATTTAAAGGCTAGAATAGCTAGAGATTATGACCACTGGGGCACAAAGTATGACAAGCATTAAGACGAGGACCAAGATTACGTATGAGATGAGACTAGTCAAGGTATAAGACACAAGTTTCAGTTAAGCAAAGTGTCACTGTTCCAGGACTGTTTGCAAATAGAGAGTGATAAACGAATATAGAAAAGGATAGCGTGCAAGCTGCAGATAGCTAGAACAGACCCAGATTGTAAATGCTGATACAAAATCTCATGCGAAAAACCTTTATGGGTCGTGCAAAGAAGTTTTACGGGCTGCGCGAAGATTTCTCTGTCTCGCGTGAAGATTAGTAATAGTTTTTAATTTCATGCAAGAATTTTTTTGGATCGCATGAAGATGCACAACATAACTTTAATTTCGCATGAGAGAAAATTGGCTTTGCACGAGAGCCAAATGATTTCGCGCGAGACCAAAAGATTTTGCACAAAAGGACAGAATAGTTTCACAACACCGACTAATTTTGAATTTTTTTTTGATTGATCCAATAACTAGGTAGATAAATAGGCACGTAGAACAGCAAGCAAGTGATTTCAAGCACATCTCAAAACAATGAGCAAGGGAAAAAGCAACCTTGCGCATGAAAAATCAAATGACTTAGTTTGTGCTAATTCTTAAGAGAGCTATTTGTGTACATTTTCAAAGAGTTTTTCAATCATTGCACACATTCCTAGAAAATAAAAGTTGGCTTCTCTAAGGTATTTAATAATGGTTTGACTGTGCAACTTTTATGGCTCACAGGGGTGACCTCCAATCCCGACACACCGAGGTTTTGACACAATCTGAGAACTTAATCTTCAAGAGCTGCTAGAGAGATCTAACAACCCACAATGAACCACACCCATGGAGATTTCTTCCACAAGGACATTTATATAGTAGTTGTCACTAACATGGCAAAAATGGCTATTACCACTTGAGGTTTTGTCATCATAGTTTTCCCTATAGAGGGATTGTTTGCTACAGTTAACCCTCTCTAAAGATGATCGACTCACAATAGTATACCACAAGGGGACTTAGCTTCTAGATTCAAGATTTTGACACCTTTTCACCTTTAGCCAATCAAAACAAACAAATTAATCCGACATGCTAGACTAAGATTATCTCTTAAAGATCTATGATATCATCTTCCTCTGATCTATCAACCTCTCTGGAGAAAGGATGCTTTAATCGACAAGTCAAAGATTCATCTATCTACGAGATGCTCAAAGTATTCTCCCCACCCATAAGGAATCTGTCTTAGAGAGGAGTTTCACTAGGAACCCACTCCTTCAAGATCCATGAATAGTGTTCATGGGGGCTTAATTACTATGTGTGTATAGATGTTAATTCCTGAAACTAAATCTATCTAAAAGTAATCAAAAAAAGCACAAGGTGGTACACTTAACGCTTTAACTAATGTGAGGTGAGTCCAAAGATGTGGAACATTTAACCCCACACACAAGCCAAAATGAGTCCACAACTCAGAAATTAGTGAGTTCTAAAAAGCACAAAAGGGTTGCCTTGTGGAGCCTTTAATGCTTATGTCCTATAGACCCCTCCCCTCTTTAACATGGTGCTGAGCTTGCAACCATAGGGTGGAACAAGGGGCCGGCAGATTAGCGAGTCCAATAACCCAAGATAGCTAATAAGATCTATCACTAAAGATTAAGCCTGCTAAATGAATACTAACAGAGATCACACCCTAGTATGAGTTTATGTATGTGTTGTAAAATGGAAATACAGAAGGAAACACACAGGCTCAACACGAAAGATGTTTTTTTTAGATCCAAATGAAATTTTATCATTTGATGAAGATTACTTGGTGATCCTCACAACGCGCTTAGTAGATTTTTACCTATTTCTGACAACTTTAACACGCTTTTCCCATTGTGCCACAAACCGCTGCTATGTTGTTCAAAAAAATTAGAAAACACAGAAACACTAGAAACCGCGAACAGTCAACAAAAAAATTAGAAAACATGCAAATCAATTCAAAAAAATTTGCCTCTATCAGCAGAGTTTCACTCGAATTCTTGACAATCCGTGCGAAGAAGTTTTATGGCCAGCGTGAAATCAAATTCGGCTTGCGCAAAATTAAATTTGGCTCACGCAAAATTAAACTTGGCTTGCGCAAAATTAAAATTGGCTCGCGTAAAGAAACAGGTCTCGCGTGAAGCTTCACGCACCAAAAAACTTTCTCGCGCGATGCGGAAAGAATCTTCACGTGAAGATTCTATATCCTCGCATGAAAATGAACAGTTTCGCGTGAAGATTCCCAAATCTGTATGAAATAGTACAGACAGAGAACAAAAAAATGATTTAAAAAATATAGAAAGAGGCCAGAAAAATTGATTTTTGTGCCCCACGATGGGCGCTAGAAATGTGTATGTGAAAATGCGGCCTATGCTAATACACACACTTCAACATGGTCCTTATTTGTGGATTCATTGCAGAATGAACATTGAATTGTTCATTCAAAATTTTCCCTGCAAAGTGACCTGTTGCCTTCTATCTAAAGGGATTTTGCCTGTTAATATCCTCAGAATCGAGGTACAGGCAACCAAACCCTCTAAGAACAAAGGATTTGACAATGGAATTAAGCTAAGAATGAGTATACAGATTAATCTAAAAAAATGAAAGATGCAATGTAATCTAAGAACAAATGAAGCAAACTAGATTAAGCATATGCATGATTAAACTAAGAATGAGAATGTATGCAAGAAATGTAAGTAAAAATGAGCATGAATTTCAATAGCAATTCGATAGCAAATGAATTCATCCCTCTAAAATGAAGAGATGAGGGTCTCTTAAATAGAGTCTCCAGGAATCCATCAACGATTGAGATCGATTCAGATCAACGGTCAGGATTGAAGATGAGGTTCAGTCATAAAGGGAGATTCCCAAATTAAAGGGAGTTAACAGACTTAATTTGAGTAAAATAAGGAGTTAATTGTTTTAATTTGAGTAGAAAAAGGAGTTAACTGAGTTAACTCATTTTTTATCAATAGTGAATTGGAAATTCCCCTTTTTGAACTGAAGAGAGATTTTGTTGAGATATTTAATTTAATAAAATGAAATATCCTCTCATAATTACTTTTTCTATTTAATTAAATAATCTTTAATTAATTAGAGACACTTTTGTTTAATTAAATAACTTCATTTAATTAATTGGGAATGGCTTCCCATTTAATTAAATAAATTTGTTTAATTATTTAGAAGTAAAAACTCCATTTAATTATATAATTTCTTTTAATTAATTTGAAATACCTTTCCCATTTAATTAAATAATTACATTTAATTAATTAAGATAAGCGTATTTATTAAATAAAATAAATTTAATTCCATAGTACATTAGCCTTCGGATATAATTTAATTTAATTAAAGTATAAATACTTTAATAATTAAATTAAACATTAATCAATAGGTTTAATTTGACTAATATGAGTAAATACTATAGGAATTAAATAATAAGTATGATGAATGTAGATTTAGGTTTTCTGCATCTGACAATTAAGTCAAGTAGCGAATAGCAGAATGAGAATTGCCTATTAGAATAGGACTTTGAAATTATCAAGAATAGACCAGAATTGGTATAATGGCAATGAGCCAATTTTGGGGTATTACAATGGGTGGCATGAAAATGTTCCTAGGGATGAGATGCAACAATGTTGATGGATGCCAAGGGGGAAGGCTTTTCTATGCAAATGATTTCTTGGGTTGAGGGAAAGCTATATGACAAATCTAAGGAGGATTGGGTTAGGGATTCTAACTTCAAAGATATGTCGTCAAATCATGAAAGGTTTGCTTTCCTATATGCAAGCTTGGTCGTGATTGTGTCAACTTAAGGATAGACTGATGATCCTTTAGGAAAAACATGAGATTGACCACTTGTGGATCCCAACCTTTAGCTCAAGGTGATGAGGGATAACAAGTGACAAAGCTAGATTACCCTAGACAAAGCTCTGTCAAAGGGATAACCTTGGTGAGATTGGTGGATTTGCAAGATGGTAGGAATGGTAGACTTTGGCAAGGTGACAACAATTTTGAAGGCTTGGATGTGAAGTTTAGAATTTTTAGAATGCTAGCTAGGTTTGAGGGGATTGGTTTGATTCTAAGGCAAAGACCTAGATGAGATGGATAAGCTAAAATGATTTAAAGGGATAACCTAGAATGGTTGGCTTTCCTACAAAGATGACTATAAAGTGAAATTTATGCAATAAGATGTGGAAAAATAAGGGGGCCTAATCATAGAAATCATGCCTAGTTGGTAAGACATAAGCAGGGTTAACTCCTGGATGCTTGCTAAATCTAATAGTGCGATCTAACCAGGTGTCCTGACAGGTTTCATCGACCACTTTGTCTTTTTCTATTTGGAGTTTGGCAATTCAAAAGCTTGGTGTTACTTCCTTTCTCTTGGCTAAAATTTCTTGTTATGCCTGAGAGGGCTTGAGTTTGGCTTTGTGAAACTTCTGTTTGGGTTTGGGTTGTTTTGACATAAATTCCTAAATCTTCTTGGCTTAGAAAGATTTTGGTTCTTTTGCTTCAACATGTTCAACTTTTGAAACAAGCAATGACTACGCTAAGTGTGCCCTAAGCTAGGATTGATCAAGTTTGGCAAACATTCATTCAACAAGTAAAAGATCAAGCAATAGATAGGAATAACTAGATAGAAGTTTTTGATTCTCAGAATGTGATACATGTGCCAAGGACTATGTATATTCTACAAATATTTCAATCAGTCACTTCAAACACATTAACATCTTAGATGGTTGTCTACAAGGCTGAAAAATGGTTTAGCTAGGGAGTCCTCAATATACCCAAGGTACGTGAGGCCCAAATCCGTAGATGAAACCAAAACAATGTCACACATCCAAGAGGAGCGGTAACCCACTTCTCCTCTTTCACTTCTCAAGGGTATAAAGTTCCTTGAGGCTTAGCCTGAGTGACAAACTTTTGATCCCAAGAGAGGTGTCTTTGATTCACCTCCCGATCTTTATACTCCATCAGAACGTTGGAGTTGAGGTCATCCCAAGGGGTGATGAAATCCCCAAGCAGGCCTCCTAAAAGCTAAGACAATATTTTGGATCCTAATCTTATGCACCCAAGATGGCCTCGAAAGACGACAAAGGGAGAGAAGACTTGTATGATCTTAGCCTAAAAGATAGAGTTCTTTTCCAATTGACACTTTAAGTTTTCTAATCTAGACCTTGCAAACACACATGTTTAGGATGTAAATGTTCAATTCCAACTTGAAGCATTAACAAAAGCAAAATTGATCAAATAATGAATACACCAAGAAGATTTAGGGTCAACAAAAGTAAACTCATGTGCCTGAAGGCCCTCCACATTAAGTATCAATTGATTTTTCTTTAAGGCATTCAAGATTGAGTGTGAGTTTTTTTTAAGCTCAAAATAAAGATGTGTAAAACTCGATTCCAAGCGCGTGCCCGGAGGCCCTCCACGTCAAGATTTTTTCAATTTTTATGCCCAAATGAAGTGTTAGTAAGACTAATGTGCATTCAAAAAAATTTCTATCTTAGAGAAACTAATAAAAACTCAAGTGAGTGGAATTTGATTTTTGTGGAGCACTTAACACCTTCTTAGGTAGACCCATCCCCATCTATGGTGCTGATATTGCAACCAATGGTTAGAATGATAGGTGATTAAAGAGGTTAAGTCCAACAAAAAATTCACTTAAAGCGTCTTTATTTGTTTTTATAACTTAGAAAGTTTCTAAAATGTAGATTCTTTTTATGCCCCAAAAGATGAAGTGTGAGATATTATAATGATTAATTGACCTTTTGCATTCAAGATTGGATTTGTTGTTTTAACCATGCATTCAAAAAAAAAAAAAAAGTTGATTTTAATCCATGGCACTCAAGAGTGATTTTAGCAACATGCATTCAAAGACAAGTGATTAAACATTCAAGTTTTTTCCTTTGAGCATTCAAGATTAAGATTTTGTGTGTTTTTTTAAGAACTTTGAAGTGCTTTGTTTTAACCTTAGATCATTCAAGATTGTTTTGGACTCAAAAGTGAAAATGACTCTTTGGACTTTGGTTTTCATTCAAGATTTTGTGTTCTAGTTTACATGTTTTAAGCTCAAAAATGATATTCCTAGATTGTTTTGATGCATGAAAAATCTAAGAAACATTTAAGTTTTTGCAACAAGACATTTGTTTGGCACAAATAACAAAGCTTTTAGGACAATTTTGGAAACCATTTAGGACTCTTAGTTTTCATGAGATTTTTAAAAGAACTTTAAAATATTTGCAAATGAGGTTCATTTTATCCTTGATTGATGCTTTGAGGTTGATTTAGATTTTAGTGTGCACTTAGTGTTGATTTTGAACCTTTTGAAATGGAAACTTGAAGTTCTTTTTAAATTCTCAAAAATGAAGTGTTCCTAACTTTGCATGAATGCATCTAAAACTTTGATGTTACAAGGATGCAAATGATTGGATTGGTTTAGTTTCACTTGATAAAAGTTTTTTTTTTTTTTTTTGCAAATTATTAATTTTTAATGGATTTAAGTATGATTTGGGGGTTCATTTTAAGCCCTAAAAAGAAGTGTGTATGATTTTGCTTCCTTAAAAAAAAAGGCCAAGATCTCCCACAAGAAAAAGAAGAAGAAGTAGATGGAATAAGAAGAATATATACAAGAAGAGGAAGAAGAACTCCAAGTGCTTTGTCCACCTATAAGTTTGAAAATCTTGCAAACACTATGAGATAGACTGAGTTCCTTTGTCTTCTTCATGCTCATGTGGACCTACAAAAATAATTTATACAATCCTACCAATCACAAAAACAAGTAAAATTAGCCAAAATTAGCAAATGACATACAAAACTTGACTAAAAAAGTTAATAAAGATGAACCATGCGGGGTCCCACTGGGCGTGCCAAAATGTATATGAGCAATATTAGTATGCTAATAGAAAAAAAATTTAAATAAAGCTTCTACAAACTAAAAAAAATTCATAAACTTCAAGATACACTAAGATGAGCTCTCATTTGAGAATATGAGCCATTAATGGGCTCTCTCAATGAGAAGCTCTCTTGTTGAGTGGCTTTGTCTAAATAGATAGGATGTATGCTCAAGCTTATGCTTCTAAGAGGGCTTCAAATGTAGTTGGAATTTGGGTGTGAGTGTATGGTTTTGATGTAAAATGGCTTCTTAAAATGGCATTATGACTTTACTTCATAGATTGTGTTCTTTTGCAAAGGGGAAGGATCCAATTTATAGGCAAGAGGCTTGAGGGATTGAGGGCTAAGATGTAAGGATGGGAAAAAACTCATGGAGGGCTCAGATTGCATGAGAGGAGAGCACATGGATTGTGCTTCCTTACAACCAATCATAGAGTGACACATGTCACAAGATGAGAGGATGGAGGAAAGGGGAAGGATGAGTCAACAGAGGAGGCTCAAGGGATAAAGTGTTCATAAAGACCCTCATAATGGCTTGTAAGAGAAATGAAAGGGCTTGGAAGAGTCATTTATGGCCTAGTGGGCTTCATAAAGTTTTATGGTTAGAATATTTTGAGGGAGATGAGAGGAATTTCAAATTGGGCTTGATTAGAAAGGTTTTAAGCTTGCTTAGGATTGTGCAAATGATTAGAGGATGGATTAGAATGGTTTAGGATTAGCTTAGGGATAGGCAAGTCGATGGCATTTAATGAGGGTGGGTGAAGGAGGAGATATTTGTTAACTTTGGCTTGGGTTAGCAAGTCTTAACCCATGTTTAGGGAATGTGAAAAGGTTGGGGGGGATTAGGATTAGGGTCAAAGATAAGGATTGACATCTTCTAGAAGAGTCTAGGCTTTGGATGAGGATGAAGACTTTTTAGAAGAGTCTAGAACTTCCTAGAACTTCTTAGGATGAGGATAAAAAAAGTTTTTAGGAAATAAATAAAGTTTTATTTATTTCAAGGGTTTGGATTGAGGAGATATTTATTACAATATTTTTAATAAACATGAGGATTAATATTTAATCTTGATTAAATATTTTGAGTTAGGATTAGGGGTAGGAAATGATGGGATTAGCCTTTAATCGAAATTAAAGAAGGACTAGAAGATTTTGGAAGAGGTTAGTGGTCTTAAGGAAATTGGCCAAGTTTTGGGCAAAAAAAAATAAATTATTTTTTTTTGAGATTTTTGGTCAATTTATTAATTAAATAATTAATAAATAAAGAAATAATGTTTAAATAAGATTTAAACATTTTTGAGAGGGATTCCTTAATTAAATATTTTTAATTAAGATAAAGGGATTTAATGGCATAAAAATAAATAAACTAATTAATTAATTAATGATGATGTCATTAGAATTTTTTTCAAAAAATAAAAATACTTTATTTTCTAAAGGATTTAGGTGTCTACAGGTATGTATGCTCAAAGGGCTTCAAATTTGCTTCAATGGATGTTGGGATTTGGATGTGGATGTATGTAAAAAGTATGGATTTTGGCTTCTCAAAATAACATTATAACTTTAGCTTAAGTATTGTGTTGAAATGCCTTGGGAGGGGATTCAATTTATAGGCTAAGGGCTTGAGGGTTTGAGGGTTAAGATGCAAGGATGGGGAAAAGCTCATGGACGGCTTAGATTGCATGAGAGGAGAGCACATGGATTGTGCTTCCTTACAGCCAATCAAGGAGTGACACATGTCATAGGGTGAGAAGATGGAAGAAAGGGCAACGATGAGTCAACAAAGGAGGCTCAAGGGATAATATCTTCATAAAGACCCTTCATAATGGCTTGTAAGAGCAATGAATGAGTTTGTAAGAGTCTTTTATGGCTTTGTAAGAGCATTTATGGCTTGGTGGTTGGGATATTTTGAAGGAAGACTTTGGCTTGGCTTAGGAAATTCTTAAGCTTATTTAGGATTGTGCAAATGATTAAGGGTAGGATTAGAGATGGTTTAGGATTAGATTAGGGATGTTAGAGATGGGAAAGTGGATGTCATTTAATGAGGGTGGGTGAGTTAGTGGCTAAGCTTGGTTAGTATGGGTGGATCGGGTGGATTAGGCTAAATGGAGGATTAGAGATAGGCTTAGGATGAGGATAAAGACCTTCTAGAAGAGTCTAGAACTTCATAGGATGAGGATAAATAAAGTTTATTTATCTTAAAGGTTTGGGTTGAGGAGATATTCATTAAAACATTTTTAATAAATATGAGGATTAATATTTAATCTTAATTAAATATTTTGAGTTGGGATTAGGGGTAAGAAATGATGGGATTAGCCTTTAATTGAAATTAAAGAAGGATTAGAAGATTTTGGAAGAGGTTAGTGGTCTTAAAGAAATTAGCCATGTTTTGGGAAAAAAATAAATAAATTATTTATTTTGGGATTTTTGGTCAATTTATTAATTAAACAATTAATAAATAAGAAAATAATGTTTAAATAAGATTTAAACATTTTTGGAAGGGATTTCTTAATTAAATATTTTTAATTAAGATAAAAGGATTTAATGACATAAAAATAAATTAATTAATTAAATAATTAATTAATTAATTAATGATGATGTCATCAGGGACTTTTTCAAAAAATAAAAAAACTTTATTTTCTAAAGAATTTTAGATGTTTACATTTTGCCCCTCTTTGATATGATGCCACAAGTGGCATGGAATGAAAGCTAAAAAAATAAGATGCCTAAGGCTAGAGCAGAAGAGGAGAGAATGGACTGCGAGATGCCCCGTCAAGAAGGCAACGGGGAGAGAAAGCAAGGTTCGATAGTTTCTTGAAAAAAAAACAAGAATTCAAGATGAGTAAGGAGACTCGGATTGGAAAAGAGAAGAGGCTAAATTAGCTCAAACTCTCACTACAAGAGAATGATAAAGGGAGAATTAGAGGCACAAGGGGAAGCAAGCTTAAGACTTTAGGGAAGGTGGAGGATGAAGGAGCCAAGTGCTATAAAAAGGAATCAAGGATAGGGAGAAGGAGAGACAGATGCTATATATGGATGAGGGATAATGGAGATGAAGGGAATCCATTGAAGCTTTTTGAGTGGGGGGATACTTCAAAAGAAGTACCACCATGTAGTTGAGTACTAGATTTGCTATAGGACTGTTGGTTAATTGCCAAGGTTACCAAGAACATCAAGGCCATGTCACCAACTGTCCAAAGAACTGACAGACTAACTCAAAACAAACACGCAAGGATTGTCCCAACATCACACATGATTCCCAAAGGAAGCACTGTAGAATTGACATTGGGTAACCCACAAGCAAAAAAGAAAAACAAAAAAAAGACCTGATCAAAACCTTATGCTTAGATTGCCCCATTTGCAGTATACCATGATATGGAAGATCGTGGCAACTTTGAGGAGGGAACTAAAAAGATTTCTTGGAAAAGATACTTCAAGACCTAAAGGGAAGATTCTAAATCAAAAGAAAGTGCAAATCCAAAAGAGAACCGTTTGCCAACGAGATGGGTAGGACAAGGTACTAACGGACCAAGATCAAACATGAGGAAAGCTATATCCTACAAGGATATATCGAAGAGCACCTAAGCTAATGGATATGGATGAGTGATGTATCTGGCAAGCTGAACTAAGAAGTATAACACCTTGGTGATAGGAGATCTAGCTAAAGGATGCATTGGAATAGTTAACCAAGGCTTGTCTGATGTGTGCAAGATGTGAAAGCTAGATAGAGACAATGGTACTAAGCTAAAGAGAATGTACAAGCTGACAGACAAAGATATGTTACAACAAGGTTGTTAATGTTTAGGTTGTGTGAGATAGAAATTTTTTAGAGTGTGTTGGATGTCTATAATAGTTGATAGGCGGATAGGTAAATGGTTTGCGAAAATCTTAAGTGAAAATGGGGTTCTTTGTGTGCATGTGATTGGATACAAACTAGGATACAAGCTTTGGTATATAATACAAGCTAGAATATGGTACAAGATTTGGACAAGATTTGGATATACAAGCTATGATACAAGGGATGATACAAGATTTACAAGCTAGGGTACAAGATTTTCAAGCTAAGGTATAAGATTTACAAGCTAAGGTACAAGATTTACAAGCTATACAGGAGGTATTTACAAGCTCCATTAGATTTTGGATATTTGGTCGGAACACCAAGGGAACAAGCAGGTGTTTTGTTGGATTGTGAGTGGATGGATGAGGGATAGGATAGTGATAGATAATGGATTAGTCTTAGTACACAGGGAATTTAAATTACCAAGTTTTCACCAAGGTACCTATCCAAGGTGCTTGAATTGCCAAGTTTTCACCATTGGACACTTATTTCTCTTTACTAGTTTTTTTGTTTGTATTTTCAAAAGCTAGGTATACCAAGGATCTTCAAGCATAAAACTTCTTGAGATGAATTATGTTAGTAGGATCATTAAAGAGTTCTCCTTCTAGTGTAGATAGTTGATAGGCTCCAGAGCCAAAGGAGGTAGTGACAACATAAGGACCAAGCCATGTAGGTTCAAACTTGCCTTTCTTTACTCAATCAGCTTGGACTTTCATATTTTCTTTGAGGACCATGTCGCTTGGCTGAAAGTGTCATGGAAGCACCTTTGTGTTAAAATTTTTTTGAGACAAGTTTGATAGACTATGAGATGATCATAGGCTTTTTGTTGCTTCTCATCTAATAGATTTAACTAGGTGAGCCGACCTACTCTGTATTCTTCATCTGATATTTTCCCTTGCAAAGATATGTGCAAGAGGAAAGTTCAACCTCTATGGGTTGTACTACTTTGGCACCATAGACTAAGGAGTATGGAGTTGTGCCTGTGGATGTACGAAAGAAAGTTTGATAGGCCCATAGGGCTAGATTTATTTGTAGGTGCCTATCACGACCGAAATCATTTACAACTTTCTTTAGGATTTTGAGGAGGGTTTTGTTAGTTGCCTCTACCTGGCTGTTACCTTGTGGGAAATATGGGCTAGAAAAGCAGTGATGGATGTAAAGGGAAGTGCATAGTTCTTCCATGTTGAGATTTTCAAAGTTACCTCTGTGGTCAGTAAAGATGGTGGATGGGATGCCAAAGCGGCAAAAAATGTGGTACAAGATGAACTTGGAGACCTAAACTCCTATAGTTGAGACTAGGGGGACTGCTTCCACCCATTTAGTGAAATAGTCTATAGCTATTATTATCCATTTATGTCCATCAAATGAGAGAGGTGTGATAGTTCCAACTAGATCAAGGCCCCAACAAGAAAAAGGCAAAGGTGGTGCAATAGGTTGTAGATCCTATGCTAGAGTGTGCACAAGATTTGTGTGCTGTTGACATGGGAGACACTTTCTAACAAAGTCACAAGAGTCTTCTTCGATTGTAGGCCAATAGTAGCTTGCTCTAAGGATTTTTCATGCTAGGACAATACCACTCATGTGGGCACCTCAAAGTCTAGAGTGTACTTATTTTAATGCCATCATAGCCTCATTTCTATCTAAACATCGAGAGAGAGTATTGTGATAATCCTGACGATATAGAGTATTAGCTGTGATAACATATCGAGATGATTTTTAGATGAGGTTTTTGTGTTGGGTTCCTGTGAGGTGAGGGGATATGATACCATCGTTAAGGTAAGCGTGAATCTCATGGTACCAAGGGGATTGGGGATCAATCAAGATACAAACACGATTTGAATCATCATTCACATAGGTGGGTGTGAGTTGCTACTCAACTAAAAACTCATATTATGTAGCTACTTGGGGAATTTCTAAGAGCAAGTCGATAGTAGCCATAGCGTCTACTGCTTTGTTCTCCATTTGAGGCACTTGTGTAAATTGAAGCTTTGTAAAATGCTGGGTTAGCTGATCAACTAGCTCTTTGTAGGGTAATAGCTTTTCATCTTTGGTTTGATATTCATTTAGGGATTGCTTGATGATGAGCTGAGAATCACCAAAGATTTGTAACTTAGTGATGTTCCATTCTGCAACTATCTTTAAACCTGCTATGAGAGCCTCATATTCAACTATATTGTTGGTGCTAGGGAATTTTAGCTTGAAGGCTTTTGGAATGTAATCTCTTTGAGGTGTGACCAACAATATTCCTACCCTTGATCCATGAGATGTGTATGAGCCATCAAAATAAAGTTGTCATGGGGGCTATTCTTCAATTAGATAGATATGCTCATTTTAAAATTCTATGATCAAAGGATATGTATCTATTAGAGGCATATCACCTAGGTGATCTACTATAGCTTGCCCTTTGATTGCCTTTCTTTCCACATATTGGATGTCAAATTCACTAAGGAGCATAACCCATTTGGCCAAATGGCTTGTAAGTGTTGTTCTGGAGAGCATATACTTGAAAGAGTTGATCTTGGAGACTAGTTCGATGGTATGACTTAGCATGTAGTGGCAAAGCTTTTGAGTTGAGAAAACAACTACCAAACAAGCTTTTTCCATAGGAGTATAATTGAGTTCATAACCAACTACGGTTCTATTGATGTAGTGGATGGCTCTTTCTCTTCCATAGTCATCGAGCTATGCTAGAAGTTCCCTTAGAGTAGTAGGCATTGTTGATCTATACAAGATCAAGGGATGACCAAGAACTGGTGGAACCAAGATAGGGGGATTGGCGAGATACTGCTTGAGATGATCGAAGCTATGTTGACATAAAGGATCCCACTTGAAGTTTTCATCCTTCTTTAGTAAATGTGCAAATGGTGTACACTTATCTGCAAGCTAGGAGATGAAGCGTCGAATGGATTGAAGCTTTCCCTGAAGAGTGAGAAGCTGTCGCAGTGTCTAGGGAGGAGGCATGTCTAAGATAGCCTTGACCTTCTTGGGGTCAATCTCTATACCTTATTTGGAAACTATAAAGCCTAGAAGCTTGCCAGATGTGACCCCAAAGACACACTTCTTGGGATTCAGCATGAGATGATATGTGGCTAATCTATCAAAGACTTTCTCTAGGTCAGCAAGATGATCCATGAAGGTATGAGATTTGACCAAGATATCATCCATGCAATCCTCCGAAATGCTATGGATAAGATCATGGAAAATGGTTTTCATAGCTCTTGATAGGTAGCCCCTGTATCATTTAAGCCAAAAGGCATCATGTTGTAGCAAAAGGTTCCCCAAGGGGTAGTGAATGTTGTCTTATGCTGATCTTTTGCTGTAATCTTGTTTTGATTATACCCAGAAAATCCATCCACGAGGGACAAAATTTCATGTCCAGTTGTAAGATCTACAATCATATCTATATTGGGCAAGAGAAAATCATCTTTTAGACAAGCTTTGTTAAGATCTCTAAAATTAGTGCAGATTTTGATGTCACCAGAAGGCTTAGTGACGAGGACCATGTTGGAGATCCACTTTGAGTAGTCGATAGGTCAAATAGCCTTAGCAGCTAACATTCTTTCTAATTTAGCTTTGACCAGTAATGCCACCTTGGGTTGCATTTTTCTAAGCTTTTTTTTGACGGGCTTGATCTTTGGATCGATTGCAAGATGATGAACTACAAGCTTTGGATCAAGTCCTAGCATCCTCTGGTATGACCATGCAAATTGGCCAATGTTCTCTCTTAAGACCTCAAAGAGGAGGTCAGCTTGGTCTTGTGAAAGGGATGCAGCAAT
Organism: Cupressus sempervirens; assembly: GCA_028749045.1. Lineage (NCBI taxonomy): Eukaryota > Viridiplantae > Streptophyta > Pinopsida > Cupressales > Cupressaceae > Cupressus > Cupressus sempervirens. The sequence goes on from CM053784.1 coordinate 230,680,087, forward strand.
GTGAACAAGTCTAGGGATCTCTGAAGAATCAATGTTGACTTCTCTAGTATCCTCAATTAGAATAGAAGACACCTCTAGTCGATTATCTTGAGGAGGCAATGCTAAATCCTCATGTTCTACTTGTGACTTTGGATTTTCTTACTAAGGGGCTCTCTTTGCTACCTTAGCTAGTCTTGAATTCACCTTAGTTCTAGTTTTGGGTGCATCGAAACTAGATTGGGGATTTTCTCCAAAATATGCTTTTGGATCGAACTTGTAGATATATATTGAGTCTAGCTTTGTTTTCTTGTGAGGTGTTTCAACTCCCATGAATCTTAGAGGCACTTCCTCTAATTTGAACTCATCAATGTGTATGTTTCTTGGTTGGTCCCAATCTAGGAGTTGTGGATGGGCGAGTGGTAGGTCAATGAAATGGATGGATAGTTCTTGGAGAACAGAGTCTTCGAGGAAGATTTGGTCTGGGATATCATCATAGGCTCTCTTTTCAACTTCCTTAGGAATGTCTTCAATTTTGACAAGGTCGTAGTGAATGTTCAAAAAAGCATGATTGTCTGTATTGGTGCCCCCAATTGTGGGTATGCCAAAGCCAAGACCTGACTTTGTTTCCCACTTCTGTGCTTTGATGGGGCACTGCATGCCTCTTTCTTTTGGTCCTAGACCACCACCTTGATAGTTCTATTTGTTAGTGATGAGCTTATGTTCTTTGGGATACTTCTGGCTGAAGTGATTAAGGCATGCTTGATTTCTTGGAGGTGCATCCTTATGTAACCAATTGTTGATATTTGGAGTGAGCTCCTCATGAAGAGGGATTTTTGAGGATACAAAGGTTGTTGGGCAAAACCATTTGTATTGAGGAGGTGGAATCTTCTTAGCTTTGTGATATGTCAGTCGTCGATGGGTGTGTGGATCAAGTGGAGTGCCCTGACAACAAATGCATCTACTAGACTATACTCTCCACAACCTTTGTTATTGATCTTCATGGTAGATAGGGTGGAGGCGAGGATGGTTTTTGGGTCATTACAAGTGTGGAATGAGTTGGCGATGGTTGTGTCGATATCAATTCCAGGGAAATGGTTTGCATATGAAGCTTCAATCGCATTGTAGTAAGAAAAGAGTTCTAGATCAGCATGGATGGTTACCTCAGTGCCCTGATGCAAAAATTTGATGCACTGATGGTAAGTGGATGGAACAGCTTTCATGGCATGAATCCATGGGTAACTGAGGAGGATGTTAAATGATAGGTTTAGATCAATAACATGGCAGAGTGTTTCTTGGATGACTGGCCCAACCTTGATTGGTAGCAAAATAATTCCTTCTATGGTTCTTTCCAAGTTATCATAAGCTTTGATGGTGACAACCTCACTGATGATATCTACCTTAGTATACCCAGCTTGTTTTATGAATTTTAGGGTGCAAATATTCAAGGTTGATCCATTATCTATCATTACTCTTTTTACAAAAAAATTGGATACCATGATGGTTATGCGAAGTAGAAGGGTGTGATCTGGCTCGACCACGGGTATGTCGGTGGGTTTGAATGATAGGGCACATGAGGATGAAAGGTGTCCAACAAGATTATGAAAATTAGTAGCATTGATATCTGAAGGGACATGGGATTCGATGAGAGCACTATCAAGGATGTTCTTGTACATAGGACTAGTGCAGAGAAGGTCTGAAATGGAGATTTGGGCTAGCATGTTCCCGAGGTGTTCCAAGATATTGTATTGGCTTTTGGATGGAGTTGATGATACTGTTGGGGTTGATAGTGTTGATGGGACTTATGGGGCTGCATTGTTCAACCGCACTCATTTGGTGGTGACCGCACACTCATTATTTGGGCCTTGGATATTGATAACATTGATAGAAGGCTCTTTTTCAGATATACAACCGATGAGGTTACCATAGTCTATGTAGGATGAAGTGTGGTCATTGTTCTTCCCATGCTATTGGTTTGGCTAGCGGTTGTTGGTGTTGTTGTTGGTTTGGATAGCTACTTTTCTAGGATTTTGGTTGTCATGAGGAGGAAAAGCATTTTGATAAATCTACAAGCCTGCATTGGGAGAGGTTTGTGCTCCAACTATGATTTCTTTCCGATCAATGAGGTCCTACACATAATCTTTTAGTTTCATGCATCTGAGAGTGGTGTGACCTTTTACTCTATGAAATTTACAGTACTCATTGTCTTTGTACCATGCATCTTTGGATTGGCCTGGGTCAATTTTCTAGGTACGAGGAAATTTGATGAGGTTTTTCTTAGTTAATTTCTCAAAAATGACATCCAATGGCTCACCAAGGGGTGTATAGTTTCTAGGTGCAGGTCGGAACTTAGGCTTTGGTCCTGTAGCTACATTGATGGCATTAGCTTGATTTCTAGACCCTTGAAAGTTGGGTCTTGGATTGTTGCTTTGATAGCTTTGGTGATTCTTCTATTGGTAGTTGATAGCTTGTTGATTATTTGATTGATACGGAGGGTTGGACTTATTTTGGGAAGGACCAACAATATTCACATGTCTCATATCATTAACCCCATTTGTTGCAACGTGCTTTTTTTTGTTCCAATACCTAGACTTGTCATTTGAATGTGTTTGATTTTGGTTGGCTTCTTTGTAAATCTTGATTGCACCATACTTAATGAGTCCTTGCTCAAGGATCATTCCTTTCTCTTTGATATCTTTTTAGGTCTGCAAACAGTTCATGGTCATGTGGTGAGCGAAGCTAGGATGGGCATTATCAATAAACATTTTCACCAAATGGCATTCTAGCAAGGTTTAAGATATGTGGGTGGTAAGGGTTTGCCATCTTTGCAAATATTCGAGAAGGCTTTCTCCACCTTTTTGTTTAGTGTGGACAAGATCAACTACTGATAGTTCTATTTTGACAAGATGGGCATATTGGGCTACAAATGCCTCAGATAATTTAGCAAAGCTTTTGATTGTGCCAAATGAGATTCTATAAAACCATTCAAGAGTTGGTCCGGCCAAGCTTTTGGGAAAGAGATGCAAGAGGAAGATGTCACCGTATGCCACTTCTTGGAAGTGCATGTAAAATTCTTTGATATGTGTGACAGGGTCTCCTTTTCCTCTAAATTTGTCAAACTTGGGTATCTCAAAGTGTTTGAGAAATGGTGTCATGGTAATGGCTCTATCAAATGGGTAAGGACACACATTCTCAAACTTGAAGGTTTTTGGATCATTTCTCTCTTGGATGTTCTTCAAAGCTTTCTTCATGGCTTCCCATTCTGAATTAATGGGTGATGGCTGGGGTGCCCCCAATGTAGGAGTGCCCTGAGGTAGGTATGTGCTAGATGGGGCAATGGAATATGGATGGCTTTGAGGTATGGGCTAGTAGGGATTGTACATGGCTTAGGCAACTAAATGGTGGATGATGGGTTGCTAAGGTGGAGGGGGAACATATTGTTGCATGTGTTGTGAGGCTTGTTATTGATATTGGATTTGAGGTTGGGATTGAGGAACATAAGTTGGCTATGGGATAAATGGATTTATTTGTGGAGGTAAGGTATAAGATGGTTGTGAAGCTTGGGGAAAGGATCAAGGAGCTTGTGGAACTTGACTTTGGATTTGAGGAGTTCAAACAATATATATGGGTTCTGCCCCCATTTGGGAAGGTATCTGCATGGAAAAAGAGGCAAAGTAATTGATGGTTGGTGGTGGTGGATTGCCTCCTAGAAGTGGCATAGAAAAATAGTTAGTAATAGGAGGTAATGAATTAGTTGGTGGTGGAGGTGGTGGGAATTGAAAGCTTGTAAATGGAACTAATGGGGTTTGATAGCTTGGTGGCTAGATTTGAAAGCTTGGTAGAGTGGTGGCAGGAGCTTGGGTAACTTGAAAGCTTAGCAGAACATTGATAGTAGCTTGTGGGGTTTGATAGCTTTGTGGAGTGAGGGTAGTAGCTTGTGGATTTGTGGCTGATGTCACTGAGCTCCAAGGACCTAGTGGAAATGATGGAATTGTGCTTTGAGTTGAGGTAAACAAGTTGGGGGTGATGAAAGGTTGATTAGTTGGCCCCATGGGTGGCATCCCAATTTTATATTGTTGAGGTTGGCCAAAGATGCTAGCACTAATTTGGGAGATGGGTGGATTTGGAAGGTTGGGTTGGAGTGCAGCAGCAACAATAGTGAAGGGAATCACTGATGAGGTGTTTTGGGCGAAGGGGGTTCAGGATGGAGTGGTATGGACCAATGGTGGAGTGGTGGTGGCTGGATTGGCTTGCAAAAGGGAGATTTCAACTTGAGTGGAGGCTGGTATGTTTGGGTTTGTTGGATCATATGGGGTGGGTTGAGGCTCTTCTTTTGGTATATACAAAGGATGACTTGGATCATAAGAGCCTATGGGTGGTAGTTGACTAAAGAATGGGTGAGATGGATATGATAAGGGAGGAGGTCATCCAAAGTCGAAGGCTCCTATATTTTACCTTTGAAAGATAGCCATGATTGTTTCTTTGTTCTTGTCTATAATGGCATTCACCAATACTGCATTTCCTGGTTGGTTCATGAAAGATTCAATATCAGTAGGTAATGGTATAGCTTTCTCTGGGCTGAAGGATGGTTGAGTGCTCAAGGGGAGCGATGTTGTTTGATCCAAATGATTGCGCTCCATTGTTTGTTTCTTCTTCTTGGCTAAGCAAGTGATGGGTGGTATGAAAATGTTCCTAGGGATGAGATGCAACAATGTTAATGGATGCAAAGGGGAAAGGCTTTTCTATGCAAAATATTTCCTAGGTTGAGGCAAAGCTATATGAAAAACCTAAGGAGGATTGGGTTAGGGATTTTAACTTCAAAGATATGTTGCCAAAGCATGAAAAGTTTGCTTTCCTATGTGCAAGCTTTGTGGTGATTGTGTCAACTTTAAGGATAGACTGATGATCCTTTAGGAAAAACATGAGATTGACCACTTTTGGATCCCAACCTTTAGCTGAAAGTGATGAGGGATAACAAGTGACAAAGCTAGATTACCCTAGACAAAGCTCTGTCAGAGGGATAACCTCGGTGAGGCTAGTGGATTTGCAAGATGGTAGGAATGGAAAACCTTTGTCAATGTGAAAACAATTTTGAAGGCTTGGATGTGAAAATTAGGCTTTTGGGATGCTAGCTAGGTTTGAGGGGATTGGTTTGGTTTTAAGACAAAGATATAAATGAGATGGATGAGCTAAAATGGCTAAAGGGGTAACCAGAATGGTTGGCTTTCTTACAAAGATGACTCTAAAGTGAAACTTATGCAAGAAGATGTGGACAAACAAGGGTGTCTAATCATAAAAATCATGCCTAGTTGGTAAGGCATAAGCAGGGTTAACTCCTGGATTTTTGCTAAATATGATAGTGTGATCTAACTAGGCATCTTGAAGGGCTTCATTGGCAGCTTTATCTTCTACTTTGTGGAGTTTGGTAATTCGAGGGCTTGGTGTTACTTTCTTTCTCTTGGTTGAAATTTCTTGATATACCTGAGATGGCTTGAGTTTGGCTTTGTGAAACTTCTGTTTGGGTTTGGGTTGTTCTGACATAAATTCTTGAATCTGTTTGGCTTTGACAGATCATGGTTGCTTTGCTTCAACTTGTTCAGCTTCTAAAATAGGCAGTGACTACACTAAGTGTTCCCTAAACTAGGATTGACCAAGTTTGGCAAACATTCATTCAACAAGTAAAAAATAAGCAATAGATAAGAACAACCAGATAGAAGTTTTTAATTCTCAGAATGTGATACTTGCACCAAGGAGTGTGTATGTTTTAAAAATGTTTCGATCAGTCACTTCAAACACATTAACATCCTAGATGGTTGTCTACAAGGCTGACAATTGGTTTAGCTAGGGAGTCCTCAATATACCCAAGGTACATGAGGCCCAAATCTGTAGATGAAACCAAAACAATGTCACATAGCCAAGAGGAGTGGTAACCCACTTCTCCTCTTTCACTTCTCAAGGGTATAAAGTTCTTTTAGGCTTAGCTCGAGTGACAAAATCTTGATTCCAAGTGAGGTGTCTTTTGATTCACCTCCTGATCTTTATACTCTGCCAAAACACTGGAGTTGAGGTCATCCCAAGCGGTGATGAAATCCCCAAGCAAGCCTCCTAAAAGCTAAGACAAGATTTTGGATCCTAATCTTATGCACCCAAGATGGCCTTGAAAGAAAACAAGGGGAGAGAAGACTTGGATGATCCTGGGCTAAAAGATAGAGTTCTTTTTCAATTGATGATTTAAGTTTTCTGATCTAGACCTTTTGAAAACACACGTGATTTAAGACACAAGGGTTTAATTCTAATTTGAAATGTGCCAACAAAAGAGAAGTGATCAAAGAATGAATACACCAAGAAGATTTAGGGTCAACAAAAAGTAAACTCGTGCACCCGGAGGCCCTCCACATCAAGTATCGATTGATTTTTTTTAAGGCATTCAAGATTGAGTGTGAGTTTTTTTTAAGCCCAAAACAAAGATGTGTGTAAAGCTCGATTTCAAGTGTGTGCCCAAAGGCCCTCCACGTCAAGATTTGTTCAATTTTTATTCCCAAATGAAGTATTAGTGAGACTAATGTGCATTCAAAAAAATTTCTATCTTAGAAAAACCAATAAAAACTCAAGTGAGTGGAATTTTATTTTTGTAGAGCACTTAACACCTTCTCAAGTAGACCCATCTCCATATATGGCGCTGATATTGCAACCAATGGTTAGAATGATGGGTGCTTAAAGAGGGTGAGTCCAACAAAAAATTCACTCAAAGTGTCTTTTTTTTTTATAACATAGAAAGTTTCTAAAATGTAAATTTTTTTTATGCCCCAAAAGATGAAGTATGAGATATTGTAATGATTAATTGACCTTTTGCATTCAAGATTGTGTTTGAGTGACATACATTCAAAGACAAGTGTTTAAACATTCAAGTTCATTTTAGAAACATGCATTCAAAGAAAAGTGTTTAAACATTCAAGTTAATTTTCTAAGAGCACTAAACCATGTAAGGAGAACCTGCAAGAAACATGGTTAGTGGTTTCATAGATGCTCCAATCTGCAAAGCTACAAAAGCCAATTTGATTAGTCACTCAAAAATCTCAAAAATTAAAGCTTAACTATGGGAAAAATAAAATCAACTTTTTTATTCTTTTTCATAGGTGTAAAAATTCTTAAAAAAACCTCTACTCTATGGAACCACCAAAAGTTAAAATTTGATTTATACTTTTTTTTTAAAAAAAAAATTAAAAGTGCAGGGATTAGTAAGCCACAAAGATGCTAAAACATAAATGATGATGGTGTACAGCTAGGCAACAATAATAGGCGGAGATGACAATTCACTAAGAAAAGATACTAAACTGTAGAGACGTTGAACTATGGAGACACTAATCTGTGCAAATGACAGAGAACCAGGCAGAGACAATAGTTAATCTGGTAGTGCAGAAAATAAGAAACCAGACAGAGATGTTTAACTGCAGAGATGACAGTTAGGTTGGAAGAGACGATAATTAATTTTGCAGCATAGACAATAGGAAACTAGGCGAAGACACTAAACTATGGAGATGACAGGTTCTCAGGTAGAGATGACATTTAATTTGGCAACGCAAACAATAGAAAACTAGGCGAAGATGCCAAACTGTGGAGACGACATGTTGTTAGGCAGAGATGACATTTGATCTAGCAGAGACAAAAATTCACCAGGCAGAGATGCCAAACTATAGAGATGATAGTTTGTCAGGAAAAGATGACAGTTAATCTAGCGAAGATAATAATTCACCAGGCGAAGATGCCAAACTGTGGAGATGACACTGCACGAATAGAATTGATGGGCGCAGGTTTTTCCAAAAAAATTATTATTTTTTTGGTATTTTTTGGATTTTTGAGGATATGTTTTCTTTCCAAATGTGTCCTTCAACCTAAAAAAATAAGGAAAACACCCTACAACCCACTCAAACAACAACAAACATTAGATGGTTATTTTATAAGAACAAAACATGGATTAAAATGGATGAATGAATGACCCATAGTGGGGTCCCATCGGGTGTGCCAAAATGTGTACACTAATATGTTAGCAAGAAAACACTAATCTATTTAAAAATCAAAGTATTAACTAACAAGATCAATATAACATATATGAGAGACTAAAGAGGAACCCCTAATTCGGAATGTGAGCCAAATGAATGGACTCTCCCAATAGAATTTCACTCTTTGATTGGTAGATGAGTCTAAGTATAAGATTGGTATGTATGCTCAAAGGGCTTCAAATTTGTTTCAATGGATGTTGGGATTTGGATGTGGATGTATGTAAAAAGTATGGATTTTGGCTTCTCAAAATAATATTATAACTTTAACTTAAGGAATGTGTTGAAATGGCTTGGGAGGGGATTCAATTTATAGGCTAAGGGCTTGAAGGTTTGAGGGCTAAGATGCAAGGATGGGAAAAAACTCATGGAGGGCTCAGATTGCATGAGAGGAGAGCACATGGATTGTGCTTCCTTACAGTCAATTAGGGAGAGACACATGTCATAGGGTGAGAGGATGGAGAAAAGGGCAAGGATGAGTCAACAAAAGAAGCTCAAGAAATAATATCTTCATAAAGACCCTTCATAATGGCTTGTAAGAGCAATGAATGAGTTTGTAAGAGTCTTTTATGGCTTTGTAAGAGCATTTATGGCTTGGTGGTTGGGATATTTTGAGGGAAGACTTTGGCTTGGCTTAGGAAAGTCTTAAGTTTGTTTAGGATTGTGCAAATGATTAAGGGTAGGATTAGAGACGGTTTAGGATTAGATTAGGGATGTTAGAGATGGGCAAGTGGATGGCATTTAATGAAGGTGGGTGAGTTAGTGGCTAAGCTTAGTTAGTATGGGTGGATGGGTTGGATTAGGCTAAATAGAGGATTAGAGATAGGCTTAGGATGAGGATGAAGACCTTGTAAAAGAGTCTAGAACTTCCTAAGATGAAGATAAATAAAGTATATTTTTCTTAAAGGTTTGAGTTGAGGAGATATTCATTAAAACATTTTTAATAAATATGAGGATTAATATTTAATCTTAATTAAATATTTTGAGTTGGGATTAGGGGTAAGAAATGATGGAATTAGCCTTTAATCAAAATTAAAGAAGGATTGGAAGATTTTGGAAGAGGTTAGTGGTCTTAAAAAAATTGGCCAAGTTTTGGACAAAAAATAAATTATTTATTTATTTTAGGATTTTTGGTCAATTTATTAATTAAATAATTAATAAATAAGGAAATAATGTTTAAATAAGATTTAAACTTTTTGGGAGGGATTTTTTAATTAAATATTTTAAATTAATATAAAGGGATTTAATGACATAAAAATAAATAAATAATTTAAATAATTAATTAATTAATAAATGATGATGCCATCAGGGACTTTTTCAGCAAATAAAAATACTTTATTTTCTAAAGGATTTTAGGTGTCTACAGTAAATACTATAAACAATGTTGTAGATGCATTGATGAAACTAGTGGGCACAAAGAAGTTCGAATGGTGTTCAGAGTTTATGGGCCTTTCGGCCTATAGCGGTTAGTTCTTGTTATGTCCCGGTTGCTCTTACAAGGTGTTTGACAAGTGGGAGAATGTTAGGAATAAGGTAGTTAAGTGTGAGTGTATATGTCTAGTTGGCATGTTGATGTGTCACTCCACTTGCATGTGTCGGCATCTTGAATTATGATGGATTCCTATGATGCATAAGAGTTATCTTTGGAATATTTAATTGTGTGTAAGGAAATCATGACTGAAATGGTTATGATGGATTCCTATGATAATTAAGAACTATTTTTGGAAGATTTAATTCTGTAAGGAAATCATGACTAAAATGGTTATGACAGATTCCTATGACACATAAGAGCTATATTTGGAAGATGCCCTAAAAATGGAAAGTGCATTATATAAGCACTTTGAGAGCAGTAGATAGTAGAGAGTGTGAGTAGTGTATTGTTGGTTTCTACTAGATAATTCTTCCATTTCTTGAAAGAGCTTGCACTGCAAGTATGTTGTAACCTTTTAGCTTAGGATAATACATTGTGTAGGTTTTGGAGGGGTGGTGTTGTTTTACTGAAAGATTTTTTCCCACCGACATATCTTTGTGTTTATGTGTTAGTATTTCTCTATCTATTTTTTTTATTCATGGTTGATTGCAATTTTATATTTACGTAATATCGAATCTAAAATTGTAAGGATTTGAAAGAATTTACACAATATTTTCCTTAAGAGATTAGTATAGGAACTTGCTTCCTTACATAGAAGATTCTTTTCCTCCTTGCAAGGTCTATAGCAAGGTGATCCTTGATTACCTTACCTATTCATCATTGTGGTGGAGGTCTTAAGCAAAAATTTAGTGGCCATGGATAAGTCTAGTAGAATAAAAGGTGTCAAACCTGCGTCCCTATGCCCACCATAGATTTCCAACAATTTCTTTTATGACACCTTCTTATTTGGCATCTCTTTAGTCCATGAAGCCAAGGGCTAGAAAGAGATTATGAATCAATATCAAATGGTTTCCAGATAATGCATAAACTATCAAAAAAGAAAAGTGTATTTTTTCAATACGGACACTAGTCTAAGAGAAAAGATGACCAAAATACTAGAATGTTAGGAGGCTAGTCTCCTTGATACCTATCTTGGCCTCCTTCTCACAATTAGAGAAGTCTCCAATTAGTTTTAGAATGGCCTAGTTGAACGCTTTCACATAAAGTTGGCAGGCTAGAAAGGAAAGATCCTGAATACTGTAGGGAATCTTTAGCTTCTCTTAGCCTCTTTGCAAGGTATTCTAGTGTATTTTCTCCATTGTTAAACTCCCAGGTAGATATAGAGATACTCTTGAAAAAATCCAAAGAAATTTAATATGGTTAGGTTCTAAAGAGAAGTCTAGGATGAGCTTAGTGAGTTGGGAAAAAGTCTGTCAACCTAAGGTTGTTGGAGGTTTGAATATAGGACATATATATGAATAAGGCCCTTCTAACTTAGGTTTACTGGAGATTGATAAACTCCCTAGGTATTTGGTGCAACATTGTGAAGGCCAAGTATCTTGGAGGGGACCCATTCTATCACTTCCTATGAACCCATGTTCTCCCTTAGGTTTCTAAAATTTGGAACAATGTGGTGCACACCCAAAAATTTTGAAGATGGGTACTCACTAGATTGTGGGGGATGGAAACAACATTGACTTCTAGGAAGGCCAATGGATCCCAGAAGAACCCCTCATGCACACTAGGTTCCAACCCTTGTATGAGGCTTATACTAGACATAATGGTACTTTGACTCGAAGCTCTATCAGCTTCTATTGTCAATAGAAAAGAATTTAGAATCAAGAGTTTACTATGATGGGCCTTGCTCTGGAACTACAAAATCTTCTCTAGTATTATCAAATTCCCTCCATCTTGGTTGATGACATTTTGGTTTGGAGACTTATGTTGGATACAATTTTTAATTGTGTATTGTCTTTGATGTTACACAAATGTCATATCAGCCATTAGATAGAGTTTACTGAGCTCAGACGGTCAGCAAAGCAATTTACAGTGTCTATCAAATGTTCCTAAACATTACACAGTAAGTTAGCTCTTACCGAGCTCACTCGGGCATCAAAGGATCTTGTAGCAGAAAGTTAATGTTAACCGAGCTCCCAACGTTAACAAAGAAAAAGTCAATTTTTACCGAGTTCAATGTCTATCGAGTTCACTCGATCATCAAAGAGAAAGTTAGCTTTTACTGAGCTCACTTGGTAAGAAAAGGAAGGTTAGCTTTTACCGAGCTCACTCGATAAGCGAAGGAAGGTCAGTGTTTACCAAGTTAACTTAGTCTCCAAAGGAAGTTGCAAGGTTTGTAGTGTTTACCAAGCTTCACTTGGTTAATACTGGGGAAACCATTCTGGAGCAGTGGTCACTGAGCTGGGTCGGGGAGAAAAGAATTTTATTGTTCTAAAGAATTAAGTTTAATTATTTTATGCAGCCGACTAATTTAATGATTTTTAGTTGTTGTAACTTGTAATTGAGCCGAGTTAATAATCTATAAGGTATATATGGAAGGTCAAGAAGTGAATTCATAAGAAGTAAGAGTGTGAATGAATAAGAGTGCGAATGTATGGATATGGAATGAGCGAATATTGAATATATGAGCGAATGTTGAAGAAGGATTAGATATGCTTATAGAGTTGCAAATTTGTATTCGATCAGTGAGGATCTAGTGAAGCAGAATAGAGATCTATATTCAACAAAGATAAGTTGCATATATTTCAAATCACTTCATTTTTTCTTTCTAATCATTGCAACACTAATTCAAAACCTCTTAATAGAGTTGGTTTGATAGCCATTTTGTAAATTCTCTAACAAGGTGACAATTTAGTTGAATTATTTTAAAGACCTCTGACAAGGCCACTTCTAATAGGGTGATTAAATCCTCTAACAGGGTCACACCTAATAGTGTGTTTTGTAACCTTTAATAGGGTTGGCTCCTAACAGGGCTCACTTCAGAAGATTGAAAATTGGTAACTAGTTACTTGGTGATTTTTTCCAAATTAGGTTTCCACGTTAAATTTGGTGTCTCTTATGTTTATGCTATTTCTTTATGCATGCATGTTAATCATTTTTAATGCTCAATAAGTTAACAAAACATCTATCAAGTTTTAGCATTCATTTGTGTGGTTACTGAGTATCAGTAGCAACTATATTTTAAAGACATCTTAGGATCTGTGGATTTATTTTTGTGGTAACTGATTCTCCCCTCCCCTCTAAGTTACTCCATCTCTATTTCCAACAATTGGTATCATAGCTTTTGGTGCTTGTAGGAAAGATTTCAAGGATCTAAGCTAAAGATCATAATGTCTTATGAGAGAAAAATTCCAAGTCTTAACTAGAATAACTTCTCAGCATGGCAAGGGTTGATGAGACTTCATCTAGCTTCTATTGGAGACACAGGACTAAAATACCTTGATGAGAAATATGCAGAACCAGCTGGTACACTATCTGTTAATGATATTGCTGAAAAGAAGACTCACAATATTATGATGATAGATATAGCATCTGCTCTAAGTTATGAAGAATTTGATGATATCAAGGATTGCAAATCTGCCTTTGAAATGTGGGAAAAGCTGAAAGAGATCTATGGAGGAGATGATAATGTTACAAGAGCCAAAGAAAAAAGTCTGACAAGATAATTTGATCAAATGAGGATGAGAGAGGATGAAAAGATTGCAAAATATGTTAAAAGAGTTAAAGCTTGTGTCAATGCAATCAAAGCTTCTGGAGGAGATATCAGTGAAGAGACAGCTATAAGTAAAGTTCTCAGAACTCTACTTCCCATTTATGCAATCAAAGTTTTTGCAATTCAAGAAAGAAGATGTGAAGCAAATCACAAGATAAATCTAGAGGCTATAGTTGGAAGATTGACTACATTTGAACTGGACAACTTTGATAACTATGTTCTAGCTTCCAAGAACATTGAATCAACATTTGAAGCTAAACTTTCACTCAAGGAGAAAGGCAAAAAGAAAAAAGAATCTTAGTCAGAAAGTGAAGATGAATTAGACCAAAGTTCAGACAGTGATCTTGAAGTAATTGAAGCCCTTCTAGCAAGGAAATATTCTAGAGGCAGAGGAAAATACAAAGGTAAAGTACCCCTAATCTATTTTTCATGTAAAGAAGTTGGTCATATTGCTGCTAGGTGTCCAAGCAAGTAGAATAAAGATGAAAAGAAAGATCACAAATGGAATGGCAAGAAAGATTTCAAATCATTCAAGGATAAAAGTAAGAAAACATTTTTTATGGCTAAAGATTCTAATGATTCTACTGATGAAGAAGAAGATGAAATTGTCTACATTGCTGTGAAAGATGAATCTGATAATGATGAGGAAACGACACTCATTTCTCATATGAGAAAAAATGATACATGGATCATAGATAGTGGTTGTTCTCATCACATGGCTAGCGACAAAACTAAGTTTGAATACTTTGAAGACTATGATGGTGGCAATGTAAGATTTGGTAACAATAAACCTTGTTTTATAAAAGGAAGAGGAAGAATCTCTCTAACCCAGGAACTTATATGTGGTAATTCCTATTGGGTAGAAGGACTAAAGCATAATTTGTTAAGTGTGGCATAGCCACTCAATAATGGATTCAAAGTAGATTTCATGCATGGTAAAGCAAGACTATTGGATGACAAAAGAAAGCTAATTGGATTAGGTACTCAAACTAAAGGTAACTTGTTCTATCTTGAACTAGGTGAATGTTCATGTTTCATTGCTCAAGTAGAAGAAAGTTGGTTATGGCATAAAAGGTTGTGTCATGTAAATTTTGATAATTTGGTAAAAATAAGCAAATTCAAAAAAGTAAGAGGCATTCCTAACATAAAAAAACCTAAGGTCAGTCTATGCAAAAATTGTCAGATTGGAAAGATGGGAAAGACTAGTTTTAAAAGTAAAAACTATCAGTCTGAAGATATATTAGAAATTGTGCATACTAGTTTATGTGGACCCATTGGAATTGAAAGCTATACTAGAGAAAAATTCTTCATTCTTTTTGTTGATGATTACTCAAGAATGATGACAGTCATGTATCTAAGAAATAAATCAAAAGCATTTGAAAAGTTCAGATGGTATTTGGCCAGAGTAGAAAAGGAAACAAGAAAAAGATTAAAATGCTTGAGGTCAGACAGAGGTGGATAATTCATTTCACATGAGTTTAGTAACTTTTTCATTGAGAGAGGAATCAAAAGATAGGTATCAGCCCCTGGAACACTCCAGGAAAATGGAATAGTTGAAAGAAGAAACAAATCCATCATAGATTGTGCAAGAACTTTAATGATTGAAAAGAGCATTGCTATCAAATACTGGAATGAAGCTATCAGCACTACATTTTATACCTTGAACCAAGTATAGTTGAAGAAAGACTCATTCAAAACCCCCTATGAGTTATGGTATGGCTATAAACCTAATATAAGTTACCTTAAAGTATTTGGAAGTAAATGTCACATTTTGAAAGAATCTAGAAAAGGGAAATTTGATGTGAAAAGTGATGAAGGTATATTCTTTAGATACTCATGCAAAAGTAAGGCATATAGATGTTTGAACTTGTTTACTAACAAAGTCATAGAAAGTGCACATGTGAAAGTTGATGAGTTTGCAAAAAGGACTGAAGAAGAAAGCAAAAGGGAACTAGAAGATTATAAAAGGTTTGTCTTTAGTGAACTTGATATAGTACCAGTTACATCAGAGAATTAGGAAACTTCTACTCCTGAGTCATTTGTAACCAAGTTACAAGAAGTTCAAATTGAGCCACAGCAAAACAAGTTAAATTCAGTGTTTACCAAGCAAGTGTCTACCGGGCAAGTATCTATCGAGTCAGAACAAACAAAACCTAAAGTTGAAATGAAAGAAGATAATAATGAAATCCATTCAAAAGGCAAGGAACCTGTATTAGCTAAGTATGTCAAGAGACATCATTCAATAGATCAGATCATTGGAGATAAATCTAAAGGAACCATGATAAGAAATAAGTTGAAAGGTACTGGTTTACTTGCTGATTTTGAACCTAGAAATGTCAAAGATGCATTGGAAAATGATAGTTTGATTGAGGCTATGAATGAAGAGATAAAGAAAATAGAGAAAAACAAGACATGGACTCTTGTACCTAGGCCTAAAGATAAAAATGTGATTGGAACCAAGTGGGTATTCAGAAACAAGTTGGATGAAGATGGTAAGGTATCAAAAAACAAAGCTAGACTAGTATGCAAAGGACATGCTCAAGAAGAAGGAATAGACTATGGAGAAACTTTTGCTCCTATTGCAAGATTGGAAGGAGTCAAAACCTTACTAGCATATGTTGCTCACAAAGGATTCAAGGTTTATCAAATGGATGTCAAGTTAGCATTCCTCAATGGTATACTAGATAAAGAGGTTTACATTAAACAACCTAAAGGTTTTGTTTATCTAGATAAGAAGAACATGGTCTACAAATTACACAAGGCATTGTACAGTCTAAAACAAGCCCCTAGAGCATGGTATGAAAGATTGCACAACTATCTTATTCAGATTGGTTTTCAAAGAACTAATGGTAATAGTAGCTTGTATATTAAGGAAGGACCAGATAATAAGATTGTCTTGGCAGAAATATTTGTAGATGATACTATTTTCATAGGGAATGATGATCTGTGCAAAGAATTCTCAGAAAAAATGAACAAGGAATTTGAAATGTCTATGTTTGGTGAGATCAAATTATTTGTTGGTCTTCAAATTCAATAGAATAAAAATGGTATCTACATTACTCAATCAAAATACATCAAGGAGATATTGAAAAAGTTTGGAATGGAAGATTGTAAACCAGTTGGGACTCCTATGTGTACCAAATTAAAACTTACCAAGGAAGATGAATCAAAAGAAGTAGATCAAATATTGTATACATCTATGATTGGAAAGTTGTAGTATGTAGTTCATACCAGGCTAGATATTGCCCTTGCAGTTGGTATTGTAGGAAGATTTTCAGCAAAACCAAGAGAAAATCACATGATGACAATCAAAAGAATAATAAGATATTTGAAAGGAACTAAAGAGTATGGTTTATGGTATAAGTTTGGAGAAAATTTGGATTTGAAAGTGTTTACTGATGTTGATAGGGCAGGAAACCTTGATGATAGAAAAAGTACAAGTGGAGGTGCATTCTTTATTGGAAAGAGGTTGGTTTCTTGGACAAGCAAAAAGAAAAATTATACATCTCAATCTACAACAGAGGTAGAGTATGTTGCTGCAGCAGTAAACTATTCTAATATTGTTTGGTTTAAATAGTTGTTCGAAGGCATGAAGATGGAAATCAAAGAACCAGTTGTTATGTTATGTGATAATACAAGTGCAATCAACATATCTAAGAATCCAGTGATGCATTCCAAAACCAAGCACATTGCAATAAAATATCATTTTGTCAGAGAATTGGTGCAAAATAAGGAGATTAGATTGGAATATGTTCATACAAAGGAACACATTGCTGACATATTCAAAAAACCATTACCTAAGAATGCATTCTTATATCTAAGAGATAAGTTAGGGGTCACTCCCCTATCTAAAGTTCACTAAAATAAAGTTTTAGTGATGCATCAACTCATACCAGATTGAAGATCTATTAGTTGATGCAACATAACTAGGAAATATTGCATATGAATCAATACTAAAGGTACACTAAAATTCATTTAAGTTGAGTTGTCTTTGCCATGTGTTGTCAAAGAGGGAGAGTTTTACTGTCATATCTCTCTGAAATTTGTTCAAAACATAAAGAGGTTGCTATGTAATTCCTTCACAGAGGGAGATTACTGTAAGAGGGAGAGTTTTCTATCTTAGAGGGAGAATTTTTATGTTGACATGTTGTGTTTCCATATAAGAGAAAGACTTGTTTTCAAATTTTATTTCTGCTATGACATGTTGTCTTGCCATCAATGCCAAAGAGGGGGATTGTTGGATACAATTGTGTATTGTGTATTGTCTTTGATGTTACAAAAATGTCATATCAACCATCAAACAGAGTCTACTGAGCTCAGGCAGTCAACAAAACAATTTACAATGTCTACCAAACGTTCCTGAACATTACACAATAAGTTAGCTCTTACCGAGCTCACTAGGGCATCAAAGGATCTTGTAGCAGAAAGTTAATGTTAACCAAGCTCCCAAGGTTAACAAAGGGAAAGTCAATGTTTACCGAGTTCAATGTCTACTGATTTCACTCAATCATCAAAGAGAAAGTTAGCTTTTACTGCGCTTACTTGGTAAGCGAAGGAAGGTTAGCTTTTACCAAGCTCACTCAGTAAGTGAAGGAAGGTCAGTGTTTACTAAGTTAACTCGATCTTCGAAGGAAGTTGCAAAGTTTGTAGTGTTTATCGAGCTTCACTTGGTTAACGCCGAGGAAACCATTCTGGAGTAGTGGTCACCGAGCTGGGTCAGGCAGTGAAGAATTTTATTGTTTTATAGAATTAAGTTTAATTATTTTATGCAACCAAATGATTTAATGTTGTTTAGTTGTTGTAACTTGTAATTGAGCTGACTTGACAATCTGTAAGGTATATATGAAAGGTCAAGATGTGAATTCATAAGAAGTAAGAGTGTGGATGAATAAGAGCATGAATGTATGGATATGGAATGAGTGAATATTGAATATGTGAGCGAATGTTGAAGAAGGATTGGATATGCTTATGGAGCTGCAAAGTTGTGTTCGATCAGTGAGGATCTAGTGAAGTAGAACAAAGATTTGTATTCAAAAAAGATAAGTTTCATATATTTTAGATCACTTCATTATTTCTTTCTAATCATTATAACACTAATTCAAAACCTCTTAATAGAGTTGGTTTGATAGCCATTTTGTAAATCCTCTAACAAGGTGACAATTCAGTTGAATTGTTTTAATGACCTCTAACAAGGCCACTTCTAACAAGGTGATTAAATCCTCTAATAGGGTCACACCTAACAGTGTGTTTTGTAACCTTTAACAGGGTTGGCTCCTAATAGGGCTCACTTCAGAAGAGTGAAAATTGGTAACTAGTTACTTAGTGGTTTTTCCCAAATTGGGTTTCCATGTTAGATCTGGTGTCTCTTGTGTTCATTTTATTTCTTTATGCATGCATGTTAATCAGTTTAAATGCTTAATAAGTTAACAGAACATCTATCAAGTTTATTATTCATTTGTGTGGTTATTGAGTATTAGCAGAAACTATATTTTAAAGACATCTTAGGATCTATGGATTTATTTTTGTGGTAACTAATTCACCCCTCCCCTCTAAGTCACTCCATCTCTATTTCCAACAAATTATCCCCTAAGGTGACTTCTTGGTGAAATTGGCTTATCTTTTTTGTCTAAGGGGGGATGTGGCCTAGAGGGATTGGAGGAAGGTCTGGGACCCATGGATCCTACCAAAGATACATTTATTTTGGTGGATAGTCTTACATGGGACTATCCTCACAATTGATAATCCACAAAGGAGAGGGTGCAAGCTATCAAATTCTTGTGTTTATGTTACCAAGAAGTGTAATCTATCACACACGTTCTCATCTACTACCCTTTCGCATCGGATGTGTGGAGAGGGATCCTTGCATTGTAGGAGGTCTAGTGGTGTGCTAATGTGAATTTACATCAATTTTCTCACTAGGATGGGCCATCATATCACCCACATCTCAAAACCCTACAGAGAATAATCCCCTTGTATGCCTTGTGGAAAATCTAGAAGGAGCGAAATAATAGAATCTTTAGGGACAAATTCACTACAAATTTGGTAGTGGTCCAATATGTTACTAGACTCCTAAAGGAATGTAGTGGGA
Source organism: Cupressus sempervirens (assembly GCA_028749045.1). Classification (NCBI taxonomy): domain Eukaryota; kingdom Viridiplantae; phylum Streptophyta; class Pinopsida; order Cupressales; family Cupressaceae; genus Cupressus; species Cupressus sempervirens. The sequence continues at coordinate 230,699,349 of CM053784.1, forward strand.
TTTGGTGATGGAAGACCCCCCCCCTTGCCCACCCCCACAAGAAGACTTGATATGAATTGGGCATCCACTTGAGACTTAGGCCAATGGTGGCACAATTTGATAACTCCAAAGCTATGGCTAGGCATAGAATGGTGTGGCACGCCCCTCTTGAAACATGGATAAAACTTAATTTTAATAGATTAGCCATGGCTAGAAGCACTGCAATCAAGGGTGTCTTCAACAATAGTATGTGGGAGTTGGTTGTCTCTTATACTAGGAACTATGGAGGGGGTTCAAACAACAAAGTGAAAACCTTGGCTTTTTTGTGGGGAATGAAAATTGTGAGAGCTAGAGGAATTAACAAATTAGAAATTGAGGGGGATTCAATGTTAATTATTAAAGTAGTTAAAGGAGAGGGCCAAAAAAGTCGGAAGATCAAAACGATAATATACTAAATTCCCAAGTTGATGGAGGGGTGTCAAGAGATCCATGTGGACCACATTTACCCACAAAGGAAATAGAGTGGCAGATGAGTTGGCAAAATTTGGAAATCATGTCATGTGAATAATAGAATAGGAGAATGTCAACCAAACTCCAACATCAACTCAAGTGATGATGGGATGTGAGCATACTACTCATAAAACTATACAAATCATTACAAAAAGTGGTGCACCTTTATGAATCTATGTGGGTGGGTAGGCCAACATATTTTCTTTCATAAAGTTAAATTTTTACAGGATTACATGAGAATTTTATTTTGTGATCCTCTCTTAATTATTTTTGGAAAAGGATGAGTGGCATGGATTTGTCTAGATATAAAACACTAACAAATATGGATGATAAGGACACATTAATCAAACCCAACTCCAACTATAGTTGGCGACAGTTAATTTCAAAAGGAAAGGTATTGATCACACGTGTCATTGAGAGAGGTTTTTTAAAATTTTTGGGAAACCTTGCAATCTTATGATGGGTTTTTATTGCCTTAAAATTTTCAACTTGGGTGCAATTTATTTAAACTACCATGATTGCCAAAATTTGGTCTGCAAGGTGATGTCAAAAAAATATGAGAAATTGGTGGTTGAGGTGGGTGAAGAAATGGATGTTAGTGACTATATTGAGCCAATGGGGATTGAGGCTTGCATCCTAAAGAGTGAAGTTGTGGTGGCTTATCTTTGGGAAGCAGGATTAATGTCATTCATGCAAGGAATGGAAAAACATGACAAGCACATCTCGATGCAATTTTTCATCTCTTGGAATGACATGAAAGTGAACATGACATAAGCAAAGGGGTGAATAACTAGGGTGAAAGGCTCACTGAGCTATCCAAACCACCCTATAAGAGTTAACACAATGGAAGAAAACACAAGAACAACAACCAAAAGAGGATGAAGAGTAAAATACTTTTAGTGATTCATCAAAATATCTTCATACATGCCCAACTATAAGGCCTTCTAGGTTACAACCAAACACAAATAAATTCACATTCAAAGATCATTCACTAGGTTTTCATGCACAAATTTACAAATACCCCCTTTCCTTAAACTCGCTACTTCTAGTCAACCCATTGGCTATTGTTAGTCCCTAAATCTTCATGGACCCTAGCCCTAGCTCAAGCCACAAAAAATTTATAAAAAATAACCCTAGCTTTGAGATAAAATTAAGGCTCATTGAGTAGGATACAGACATGAGAAGTGAGAAAATTTCTCAAACAGCTAGTAAATGACTCCAAATGGAGAAATTTGAGTTCCCCCTAAACAAGACTTTGTCTATGAGTCTACCAAGAGTGGGAAAATTCCCACCAAGAGGAAGAGGCCACACCAAGACACTAGAAGGAAGCCTATCTCTTGCCTACTTAGTTCCTCATAGATCTTAGATACCCTGGAAGTCATCCTATTCCTGAGTAGAAGCAGGGTGGAGGACATCACCTCCCTAATCAAAGGCACTCCTAAAGGTGGGGGGAAGAAAGGAAAATATAGCCATGGCCAGAGTCAAAAAAAGGCTCAGCTCGAGAGGCTGCAATATTGTATGAGGGAAATGGGAGATAACCACATTGGCATTTGCCAAAACTTTGACACCTTAGCTGAATTCTCCATGAAGTTCATGGACTTAGCTACCACTACATTCTATTTTCTATAGGTGAATAAGAATGAGAAGGATTTAGGCAAGGAGAGCAAAACTACCTACTCCATTTATAGCTTCCTAGAAGAGGATTGGTTGAATATTCTCTTGTACAAACCTATCAAAGAGGAGGGAGCAAAGTTAAATAGGAAAGAGCCTGAGGAGAAGAAGAATGAGGAACCGGGAAAGAATATTAGCAACTAGCCCTATCTATGTTTTTTTTTTTTTTTTCTTAATTTTTTCGATCACTTAGAACTTGCTGCCCTACATGGTTTTTTTATATATGTATATAATTAGGTACTACGCTAATAGCAGTAATATGTCCCCTTGTTGCTGGTATGTTTTTATGTTTTATTTTATGGTTAGTAATAGGACTGATGGTAAGGATTGCTCTATTTTGGAGCTTCTCTTTAAATTTTTTTTGAAGTATAGAACTTGTACTAATTGGATAAGTGAGAGATAACCTTTGACTTATCCTTTAGCCTTTTTGTACTCTTAGATCAGCCCCCCTTTCTTTTGGTTTCTATCTAATACTTCAAAAACATTATAGATATTCACTAATTATGAAGGAACGTCAAAGATATAAAAGTGGAGATTGTAAAGTTAACAATTGGATTAATCCAAAATAATAATAATAATAATAATAAAAGGTATAATAAAAATTGAAAGAAACATACAATTAAGTAATGAGTAATATACTATAAGAGATCAATATTTGTGCATAATGAGAGAGGGAGAATACACTATGCTTAGACAATGATATGTCATATATTGGAGGTATGATACCTTACTAAGCAATAATGAAACAATATAGGATACCTTCTATAGATGAATTAATTTAAAATGAATTTACAATAGATTAAGAATTGGAATGATTTGAAATAAATATGTAGTAAAAGTACAAAGTTGTGTCACCTTTTAGGCTGACTTATCAAAATGACTGAATTTGAGTATTTCTATCAAAATATCAATTTTGTTCAAACATATGATCTTCATAAATTAATTCTAGCTAAGTCATATATGATATCACACTTTTCCAATTGGAAAATTCTATTAAATGGATTTTTTATACTAGTTAGTATCCAATTACTAAAGAAATAAAATTATTTCAGAAAACTAATGTTTCAGTAACACTTACTATTTTTTATGATTATTTTTTAATAAAATATAAACACCATTTTATAGACCTCAAAGTCATGAATATTCTCATATAGAGTTTATAGTGTTTTGATTAGATATAGTATATTATAATTTAAAAAAATTACAAATATGTATTTTAACACTCAAGAAGATGTCGAGTTTGAGAAAGAAAAAAATATTAAATCATACCAAAAAAATATAAAAATTATATAACGTTCTAGATGAGAGAATCCTCTTCTAGAATTGATAAATTTTAATTTTTCTTGGAATAGATTTATTTTGAAAAATGTGGTGGGAGGTGAGAACCATCGATTTGAATAAGTTGAAATTTAAATTGTTATAAAAGAGAAAATATAGCTCTAAAGCCAATTTTTATTGTCTATTGTTCTAGCTACATATTTTATCTATAATATAATCTAAGATCATAGGAAAATAAGTTTATTTCAATGTCATTTTGTGGTGGGAACTAGACCCTTAATTTCCAGCATTTTTCAACAACTAACAAGTTATCTTTAGAAAATAGAAAAATATATCATTTCTTATTCCAAATAATTACTAAAAAATATAATCCTAAATTTCATCCATTTCGACACATTTCATTAGTTTACTTCATTTTCAAATTATAAATAATAATACCAATTTTATGTCATTGAAGGTGAATAATTACACTTTTGTTAGCCTTTTCCTTTGTAAAAGGGTGACATAGGTTTGACATGAATAGCATCATCATTTAATAATAAAATCTTTTAAATCAGAAATTTCCTCATTCTTAAAAGGATTTGTATGTGTTTTTTATTAATAAAATTATACTAACTTCAGTTATATTGAAATCTCAATCTCATAACCAGGGAACATCCCAAGATAGTTTCTTATAATTTTAGGAGTTTCACTACTTTAAAATTATAGGGGATGGTAATGTAATCTAGATAGGGATCCTTGTAATGGTTATACATTTTTTAATTAACAATAGAATATCAATTAAAGTAACAAACAATATAATCTTCAAATTTTAGAGGCTTTCATTATAGTAATTTATTCTTAGTCTCTCCACTATTTTATTCTATCACAACCTTTTTTTCTTCAAGTAGAGCTATACTTACTTGAGCATGGAAGAAATTTTCCAACCACTTTACTATCTCATGCCTATCACTTGGAGCCCCCACCATCCAAAATGCAAATCACCACCTCCTTCTTTAATGAATAAAAATTGATGAAGAAGAGACAAAGAACCTAAAATAATAGATGGAAAAGCTAAAGATAACAATGTTGGAGATGGACCTAAGGTTCAATAATAGGGAGGATTTGTATATCAAAGTCATGCATATGGTGACTGCCTCTCTCCATTTTTTGTAGGAGCACTGAAACACCATTAACAACACATTAACAACAAAAGACTATCACCAAAACTAACCTTTCTTTAATATAAAAAACATAGTGCTCCAATAAGTAAACTTAACCAAGATTTCAAGATACATATTCACATATATAGGTCAATAATAGTCACAAAATTACTAGCATGTAGTATAGTTAAAACATAAGTAACAAATTATCTATTACAATGAATGAAAATCTTCAATAAAATAAAAGACTATCCTACGAAGGCATCTAGAATAAAAAATGTATGTTTAAAACAACACAGACAATAATACAACTATTAGTATACATTTTTTTTTCATTTAGTCTATCAAAGTGGAATATATTGAGAAAACTCTCTTGACAAGAAGATTTAGCAATATTCAGAAGAAATTGTATAACAAAACAATGATATTATGATAACATAAACTACTAACAAGAAAAGATAACCAAATTGAAAGAACACTCATCCAATACCAACATCAAGATACCAAATTTAAAATATAGTATTAGCTCAAGATAAATTCAATGAAAGGTATCCACCTTAAGTCAAAGGCACATGCCCAAAAACAATAATCAACAAATAACAACCATCATCAATAAAAGTAAATCACCAACAATAAGTACACCACCAATAAATAGTGGAGACTCGTCAATAAAAGTCAACTGTCAACAATAAGTTACATCCAATCAATGAGTAACAAGTCACAATAAATACACCATCAAAAGTAATATCCGTCAAGTACACAACTAGAGGCAAATATAGAGAAACCATGAAGGAGACTCAACTACATACTATGAGATCAAATGAAATTTGAAGTTCATCTTAATGAGATAGATGTATATTAGATGGATAGTCTAGGAATAATGGGATAATAGTGTATTGAAGAGATGGATAGAGTGACAATTCCCTCATTCTTCAAAGGATTTGTATGTATTCTCTAATTAGACAATTATACTAAATTCATTGACATTGAAGTCTCAATCTCATAACCTAGATAGTTTTCATATACTTTTTGTAGATTAGTCAATGATGTGATCTTTGACATATTCTAAAATATATTAAGAGTAGATAGTTTTATATATATTTGAGGAATACTATCTATCTCTGAGGCTCTATATGGTTATTTTTCTATGAACATTATGTTAATGGGTGCCAATAAATATGATACAATAATATCTTTTATAGAGTAACCAAGAATTTTTAGATGGTGTTGTGTATATATTTTCTTAGTCTTTTTGTTATTTATTATTGTTACAATACTAACATAAGAAATCATTTGGAAGAACTAAACTAAGATTCACAACATATATCAAGTGAACAATAAATATGGACTATCATTCATAGAAATCTTTTCTATATCATACAATTATATTTGATATAAAATATATTTTCTACATAAAATGTTATTGTATTTTATATATATTATATATAGGAATATCAAAAAGGTTACAAAATTGTAGCAATGGAGAGTCCAAAAGAGGAGGCCCAACCTCATCAAAAATAATCTACATCCAAAATAGTATACTAAAAGAAAAGTATGTAATGTAGAATTGTTGGAAATATTCAAGATAAGGTAGGTTACTGAGAGGGGAGGGGTGAATTAGTAACTTATAAAACTTTTATCCTATACAACATTTTAACCATTCATCATTCATTTATCTAATCTACTGCATAATTGAAGAAAAAAACATTCATTGCCCATGTACACGGAGATTTGGTGACCCATAAACCTTCCAAATAGAAAGTAAAATTGGAGTGGGGATGATACCCACAAAACTTCAATACTGCAGTATAAAGTTGACTTGTTAAGGCTTACAATGATCACTTCTGGTAATCTGCCCTATTAGGAGCAAGTAGGACTGCTAGATCCACCTTGTTAGAGGATTTACAAACATACAATGAAGTATGCACTCTATTAGGAGATCTACAAAAAGACTATTAGGTCCACTCGGTTAAAGGATTTATAAATTGATTCACCCATTAGGATGAAGCAGTGGATCTACTTGCAACTATTTGCTGATAAGATCCTTGTTGCATTGATCACCTAATGTGATAGGTATAACTTTTCTGCTCCTATGTTGACCTTGCTATATTCCCTTTTATTTTGTTGTTCATTCGCTTTTTACTTTTCTCAAAAATATATCATACCTTCTTCATATGCAATTGTTTTTTTTTTTTTTATACACCCTACCATGTTACAAATGATATCATACATTACATATATACCATTTAAATATTTACAACTACAAGGTCGGCCAAAACACAAGTGAACAAAACATTACTGAGTCGGCTAGATAGTAGAAAACTCAGGTTTCTCAAGTTGACTCAGTGACCTTCTGATACTCAGCATCCACTAGATTACTCAACATCTTCATGCACTCAATAAAAGTAGAGGCTTATTCATACTAGCCACACAATACTACTTGGAACTTGGTAACCATTGGTGACTCGGAAGATATAGTGTCACTCGGTAAAAGCTAACTTCTTCGATGACCTTGCTGTGCTCGGTGAACACTGAGTTCTTCATTTACCTTCCTTTTCTCGGTGAACACTGAGTTCTTCATTTACCTTTCTTTGCTTCGTGAACATTGAGTTCTTCATTTACCTTCCTTTTCTCAGTGAACACTGAGTTCTTCATTTACCTTGCTTTGGTCAGTGAACACTGAGTTCTTCATTTACCTTGCTTTGCTTGGTGAACACTGAGTTCTTCATTTACCTTGCTTTTCTTGGTGAACACTAAGTTCTTCATTTACCTTTCTTTTCTTGGTGAACATTGAGTTCTTTATTTACCTTGCTTTTCTCGATAAACACTACTGAACTGCCCATTCACTCAGTATCCTTTGGAATGCTTGGTAAGAATTGTTTACGTACTGAACTTATAAGGTAGCCACCAAATTCTTGATATACACTATAGACTAATTGATGAGCTTGGTAAGCATTCAAAATCAAATAAGTTTTTGCACTAATGACAAAAATATCATAATTCCAACAATCTCCCCCTTCGGCATTAGTGACAAAAACACTTATGAGCCAAAACTTATGTGCAAAATTTGACATCCTAATTTACATATATCTCCCCCATACAATATGCACATAGTATTTACAAATATCTCTTATCTATACACATGGCTTCATTATTTACATATGTCTCTATCTCTTCTTTGGTAATCTATCTCCCCCTTTTTGACAATAGTGCCAAATTAAACAATATATATTTACACAGAAACACCAAAATGGGAGATAAACTCAGAATGAACCTTGAGAACAAGAGCCAAACTCTTATCCCAATTTTCTTGCAAAATTTTGTAGGTGGAGAGTGCTATCTAAACTTTAGCTAAAAGTTCAATGACATGATCTGCAACTGAGAAATTGTTGTCATGGATCAATGTTTTTGAGTAGGCAATATGTTTCTGCATTGTGTCCATGATAGGAAGAATCATATTCTAAATGTCAATCAATGTAGATATGATCCTTGATTCCTCTCTCAAAAATTATGCCTGCTTTTCTGACAAAAATCTAATTTTGAGATGATGGGATGAACTTGAATTGGGGTCAAGTTGCAGCATTTGGGCACTGACCTTCATATCCTCATCAATTTTTTTCAATTTTTCTTTGATCTCCTTGGTATATTCAGTAACATCACAAAGTTTGGCAAAAAGTGAAGTTACATTATTAAAAGAATTTTCAAGATTGACCAAAATTGTGGACAATTCTATTTGTTTTATTGCAATCTGCTGAGCAATGTGCTCAAGCACCTTATTATCAAATTTTCTTTCAGCCTTTTTAATCAAATTTTCTTCACCGGAGGTGTCCTCATTGAATTTATTTATAGCCTCTTCTAACTAAATCAAAATGTGTTTAGTTGAATCTACTTCAACACCTATAGCTTCTGTAATTATATTTTTGGCATTCACAATTATTCTGTACTCCTTATCCCTTTCAGACCTTAACTACTTTTGTGTAGCCTTCATCTCTATTAGTTGACTAGCATACCTCATTTCTTCAATGGTAGCATTTTCGTAGTCAATTTTTGGAATCACTATTTCTGCGTCTAGGTCAATATCTTCAGGAATTTCTTTTCTAGTGAGCAGAAGTATTAATGGTTGCTTTAATTTATCTTCTGTGATGATTGATTTGACCTTGGGAGTGGGCACAATAGTGGAGATGGAAGGACTAGTAGTGAAGACTAGTATACTTAAGTGTTGAGTGCCAATAGGAGTATTTACCAAATCAAAAATTGGAGTACTTTCCAAAAATGGTGATACACTCAGTAATGCAGTATCTGATCTAACTAGATTTGAAGTAGATGTAGATAATGAAAAAAAAATATAGAACAAGCTGGAATATTTATAATGAGAAGACTAACTAGTGCAAAAATTGGTGCTAATGTAGCTAACAAAATTGTGGAACTTATTGTTATACCAACTGAAGATGATGGAGCTAAGGAGGCTGGCTCAGTAGCTGAAGGAGAGGGATGTAGCTCTGTAGATGAAGTGGTAGACACTTCCATTGATGATACCTGGAGCTGTGATGTGGCAGGTGCAGATGATAAATCTAATGTGGATGCTATCAAACCTACTGAATCTGACTTCAACCTTGATGATGTGACAGTTTTAGGTGGAGAGTGAGGAAGGGATGCAATGACTATTGTTGCAATTTTTACTGGATCATCTTCCTCCTTATCTTCCTTTTCAGCTTCTTCCTCCTTGTTTTCTCCCATTAATGCATGAAGCTCACCCAGTGAAACTATGATGGATGGAGTGCCATCAATATCATCACTGTTACTATTGTCATCATCTTTGATTTCCACTGGGTCTTTACTGGGCTTATGTAGATGATAGATGTTTTTCCACATTTTTGTAGCATCATTTACAACATGCTCAATGTCTTTGATCAAAATTAAACATGTGTGGAATCTGATCATCGTTTTACCTTCATAGTTTTTCATTGCTGTTTTTACTTCTGCTCTAGTGAGACTTCGTTGAAGATTCTTTGGGGATTGCTCATAGATATCTTTTACCATTTGGGTTGTTGATTCCCATCTCAGTTGCAATCTCTCCAATAGTTCCTTTGAGATTTGGGAGGCAAGCTGGTCCGGGGAGTATTTCCATTTACCCATCTTTCTTAGTACCAGTTCCTCTATCTGCATCTTCTCAACATCTGTTCTAGTTTCAAATTTCAATGCTTTGAAATTTGTGATGCCAGCTCCTTCTTCCAATTGTTTGAGCCTTTCCTCAAATGTAGGTGCAGGCCTAACCAATATAGGCTCCTGCTTACCTTTTTTGGTCCTTTTGGTAAATACTGTAGTAGGTTTATTTTTAGGTTTGGTAATTATTACCTTACTCTTATTCTTTGAAGGTTCTTCTTTACTTTCTTCTTCTTCTTTTTCCTCTTCTCCTCCTTCTTCATCATCTCCTTCATCCTCACCTTTCCTTCTATTAGCATAAGAGGGCCAGATGCAGTTTTCAATTTTACTATTTTCCTCTTGCCTTTGCTTATGGCCTATGGTAGCTTGATTTCAAGCTTAATTCTGGCCTTTGCTTCATCATAGGTTCCAAATATTTGTTGCCTTGGGTCTACTGGCTCATTTACTAGTGCTTCTATGATGTCCCTAGCTTCATCAATATTTACCTCATAGGGAAGAGGTTTTACCCATGCAACTCGGGGTCTGACTGCCTAGATGTGCACCTTATCATAGTCAACCATGAAGCATACATCATCCTTATAATCCTCAACAAGCTTAGGAGGAATCCAAAACCTATTATTCATTCTTTCCTTGAAATCTTAAAAATAGTTTTCCATGATGCTATCAAAATTCTCACCCATCTCTGCTACAAACTCATTTATTTGATACAAAATTGGAATGTCTTTTCTCCATACGACAATTCCTTTTGACAAAAAGAATTTTTTGAATATTGAAAAATAAAAAAATCAACAGAGAACCAAATTTACAAGGGTTATTCTTGGAAGTCCTTATACTAGCCATATTTTTATTCAATTGTTTCAACAATACTTTAGACAGATCATGTTCAAGGTTTTTCTTCACAACCTTGAGGGCCAAATCGAAAGCTTCACAAGGTACACTATTCAGTCTACTGGAATTGTATAATTTATATGCAATTACATGAATGTTGAATCTTAGTTCGACATCAGATACAGTGTTTACCTTTAAACCTCTACCATCCCATTTGGCTAGGGATTGTGAGAAATATTAAAACAAAATCAAAACTCACAACCCTAAAACCTAAAAAATTTTCTTAGTACAAACTATTACCGAGTGGCAGTTTTTCTCGGCAAACATTAAGAAACTGAGTGACAGGAGAGTTTATTCAGTTAGCTTGGTAAATGAAGAGCAACTCGGTAAACACTATTATCAAGTGAGTATTTTGCTTGCTCGCTAACCAAAGGAACCGAATGACAGAAGACCTTACCAAGAGAACTCGATAACCAAAGAACAACAACTCGGTAGCCAAAAGATACTGAGTGAGCTCAGTAACCACTACAGGGTGGAGCTTGATATAAGGAAGCACCAAGTGAACTCGGTAGAAGAAGGCACCGAGTGAACTCAATGACCACTGCAAAAAATAAAGACTTTAACAAGACTTCACCGAGTGATGATTTATAACATGAACAACTTCCACCATTTAAACTAGAGAGCTAGTATTTGAAGCTTTCAAATAAAACTTTTCAAATGCAATGAATAGAGGAAGAAAAATGGATTCAAGTATGCCTTCTTGCTTTCTATTTAACTTTGAATCAAACTAATACAAGATCTAGGAGCATTTGGCTTCAACTAGAAAACCTTAAACTTTAAACTGATAAAACTTCAAACGTCTAGCTCTAATGGTTGCATACTACGATGCCTAGAGCAATCACTACTTCAACGGGTCAAATGAAACAATACACTATGAACTATAAACTTACAGAATGACTGGTAGAACCATGTGCAACTATAAGCATGACAATGATTCCTTCTGCCTCTGCAATGACTGATCTTCTGATCACTTTTCCTCTCTGCCTTCTCTTCTTTGTAACTTATGAGCTCTTCAACTTCTTCTCACTCTACTAGGTTGAATGAATCTAATCATTCCTTTTTTTATACTTGCAAAATGTTTTCCCCCTTATTTTTGAATTCAAAAATTTTCACCTACCATGCAATAAATTTATTTGATTATTTTGCAAGCTATCACGAAGGTAGGTGGGCATTTGGCTCCAGGGAGAAATGACCAACCATAATTAATATTCCAACACTCCCCCTTTATCCCGAGCCAAACAAACAAGGATCACTACTAATCCAAATCAACTACACCAAGACACTCTCTTAGGTTTAAAAAACTTCCAACACCTAATAGCTTAGTAAATATGTCTACTAGTTGTTGCTCAGACTTGCAAAATTTCATCTTGATATCCCCATTCTCCACCAACTCTTTGATGAAGTGATATCTAATCTTTATGTGTTTGCTTCTCTCATGGAAGACTGGATTCTTGGACAATGCAATTGATGAGATGTTTTCACAATAAATTGTGGTTCCATCCTCTTGCCTTTCATTCAAATTTGTCAAGATCCTCCTTAGCCAAATTTCCTGACATGCTGCTACATTTGGTGCTATATATTCAGCCTCTGCTATATATTGAGCAACAATAGGTTGCTTCTTGGATGCCCATACAATAGCACCTGATCCCATATGAAACATATATCCGAAAGTGCTCTTCCTATAATCTAAACTTCCATCCCAATCACTATCTATATACCCCACCAACCTAAAATCATTTACTACAATGTACAAAATTCCAAATCCCTTGGTACCTTTCACATACCTTAGGATCCTCTTTCTCACTTGCCAATGGAAATCCTTTGGTGTTTCCATAAATCTGAATCAGACTTACTGCATGCATTAGGTCTGGTCGGGTTGCAGTCAAATACATCAAACTTCCAACCATACTCTTGTATAGTGTTGGATCCACTCTCTTGCTAGAGTCTTCCTTGCTCAACTTCAGACCTATTGCTATTGGTGTGCATGTTGCCTTGCTATTTTGCATTTTAAATCTCTCCAAGATCTGACCTACATATTTTTCTTGAGAGATGAAGATGCCATCATACATTTGTTTTACTTCTATGCCTAGAAAGTATTTCAAGAGTCATAGGTCTGTCATTTAAAATCCACTTTTCAGGGCCTCTTTGAACTCACCAACTAGAGCTTTGTCATTACCAATAAAAATTAAATCATCTACATACAAGACAACAATCAACACATTTTCATTTTCTGCCTTGGTGTAGAGATTAGGCTCATCATTGCTTTTGCTAAAGCCATTGCTCATCAAATATGAGTCAATCCTACTATACCATGCCCTTAGAGCTTGTTTGAGCCCATAAAGAGCTCTCTTCAATCTATATACTTTGTTCTCTTCACCTACAACTTCATAACTAGGTGGCTGCTCCACATACACTTCTTCCTTCAATATACCATTTAGGAAGGCAGACTTCACATCCATTTGGTATAGCTTCCATTTGTGTTGAGCTGCAATTGCTATGATAGCATGCACAATTTTCATTCTTGCAATAGGGGCATATGTCTCATCATAATCTCTTCCATACTGATGTTTTTAGCCCTTGACTACCAGCTTTGCCTTATGCCTATCAATTTTGCCTTCAGCATTACATTTGGTCTTGTAGATCCATTTCACTCCAATCACTTGCTTCTTGGGAGGCAAATCAGTTAACTCCCATGTCTCATTTCTTTCTATAACATCTATTTCCTCATTCGTGTCCTTACACCATTTCTTCACCTTAATAGCTTCTTCAAAATAAATTGGATCACTATGAGAAAATAATGCAAAATTAACACTCTCATCATAATCTTCATACTTTTCATCTTGGTATATCTCCCTAAGACTCTTGGTCTTTCTTGATCATAGGGAGGAGAGTGTGGGATTAGAATCTTTGCTACTGCTACTTGGCACTGACACTTGATCATGCATAGAGGAGCTCGGTAATGACTGAGGCTACTTGCCTCTTCTTCTATCTGCTCCTTGTTCTTGCTATTCATCAGCATCCTCTTCACTCATAATTGGCACTTTACTTGAAGTGCTTGATGACTGATCAGTTGGACCATACCAAGACTAATTTTCAAGAAATTCCACATCTCTTGAAAGCATCATCTTTTTGTTCAATGGGTCATACTATCAGTATGCCTTTGATTCTGAGTTGTACCCTATGAAAATTCATTTCACACCTTTATCATCAAATTTTTTCCTTTGCTCTTTAGGCACATGTGCATATGCAACACATCCAAACACCCTTAGGTGTTCAACTGTCCATCTTCCTTGTGACCATGCTTCCATTGGAATTCTATCACGGACTGCCTTTGTAGGACACCTATTAATTAAGTAAACTATTGTTGCCACAACCTCTCCCCAAAATTTAGTTAGGAGACCTTTCTCTTTCATCATGCTTCTTGCCTTTTCAACAATAGTCCTATTCTATCTTTCAACCACTCCATTCTGCTGTGGTGTATAGCTGGTTGTGAGCTCTTTCTTTATGCCATGTTTCCTGCAAAAATTTACAAAAGAATTGGAGTTATACTCCCCTCCTCTATTTAATCTTAAGACTTTGATATAGTGTCCACATTCTCTTTTAGCCTGGGCTTTAAATTCTACAAATTTTTCAAATGCTTCAGATTTATTCTTTAAGAAATACACCCATGTCCTATGACTGAAATCATCAATGAATGTCATGAAATAAGTACTCCCCCCAATGGAAGTAACTTGCATAGGACTGACTAGGTCAGTATGAACTAACTCTAATGGATATCTTGCCCTCCTAGAATTTCTAGAATTAAAGGGAAGCCTATGTTGCTTACCCAAAATACAAGCCTCACACTTGTCACATGAATTTTTTATGCATGGAAAACCTTCTACCATTCTTTTATTTGACAATAAATTTAAACCAGCATAGCCAAGATGTCGTAGTCATGAGGGGTCTTCAATCATAATTCTTAGAGCTGATTAGGTGGGAGGTGTAGCACAAACTTGATATGAGAAACATGTCTCAATCCTCAAGGAAAACATTCTATTCTTGGTCATTTGAACTTCTGCAAGTAAATTCTTGCTCCCATCCTTTTCTTGAATGATACACCTATCACTCTCCATTAGCACTTTGTATCTATTTTGAATGAGCTGACCAATGCTCACCAAATTGTGCTTCATACCAGGGGAAAAATATACATTTTGTATTTCCCTTTTCTCACCTTTCTTGGTGCGGACCATAATAGATCCTTTGCCCACAACTAGTAGGGTTCCATTGTTACCCATCTTAATTTCTGATTTGAAACTCTTGTCAATGAATGAAAATAAGGTTTCATTACCACTCATGTGGTTGCTACATCCACTGTCGAGGTACCAAACCTCAGGGCTTCCTTCTTCACCAACATTACACATGATGAAGGTAGTGGTATTGTTTCCACTTCCCATGTTCACATCAGCCACATTTGCTTGTCCTGATTGATCATTTTGCTTCTTCCATCATTCACTTTCATAATGCCCATATTTATGATATTAGTAGCATTCTACATTACTCTTATTTGAGTTGTAGTTTTCCTTACCTCCTCTTGAAGTATTATGTGAGCTACTTGCTCCATCTGCTCTTCCTAAGCTTTCTGCTGCAACATTCCTTTGTCCTCCATTACCTCGGCCTCTGCCTCTGGAGTTTTTACTTGAGCCATTTCTTCCTCTCCCCCTTCCTCTTGGATTTGACTAAGCCTTGAATGCTTTCTCTTGGAAAGAAGAAGATGTGGATCTATTGATTCTATGCTCATGGGTTTGAAGTGTACCCATCAACTCATCCATTGTCAAAACAGTGAGGTCTTTTGCCTCTTCTATGGTCATGACCAAATTGTCATATTTATAAGGTAAACTCCTCAATATCTTCTCCACTATCCTCTACTCTTGATAGTCTTCTCCATTTGACTTCAGTTGGTTAATCACATTGGAGGTCCTTGAACTAAAGTCTGCAACTGGTTCATTTTCCTTCATCTAAAGATTCTCAAACTCCCTCCTTATATTTTTTAGCTTTACTGCATAGACTTTATCAATCCCCTTGAAGTTTGTCTCAAGGATATCCCATTCTTCTTTTGCATAATTTATTGCTGCAATCTTTGGGAATACTGCCTCTATCGTTGTTGCTTCAATAAGACTTAATGCCTTAGCATCCTTCCTTCTTGACTCTTTTAAATGAGTCTTTTGTGCATTTTTTAGAGTAGCATATTGTGTTGTATCAGTTACATCATTGAATCCATTAACCAAAAAATCCCACAAATCGTTTGCAACCATAATGGTCTTCATTTTCTTTGCCCATGTATCATAATTCTATCCATTGAAGGGTGGTAGCTACTGCCATATCTTTCCTGCATCTGCTGCCATAATAAATATCCCAAGAAAACAAATTCCCTAACTCACTATGGATGTGGGGCCTCAAAGCTCTGATACCACGTGAGAAATATTTTTAAAAAGTCAAAACTCACAACCCTAAACTTAAAAAATCTGCTTGGCACAAACTATTACCGAGTGGTAGTTTTTCTCAGTAAACATTAAGAAACTAAGTGACAGGAGAGTTTACTGAGTTAGCTTGGTAAATAAAGAGCAACTCAGTAGATGAAAAAATAACTCAGTAAACACTATTATCGAGTGATAATTTTTCTTGCTTAATAACTAAAGGAACTGAATGATAGAAGCCCTTACCGAGAGAACTCGATAACCAAAGAACAACAACTCGATAGCCAAAAGATACCGAGTGAGCTCAATAACTACTACAGGGTGGAGCTCGGTAGAAGGAAGCACCAAGTGAACTCGGTAGAAGAAGGCACCGAGTGAACTCAGTGACCATTGTGAAAAATAAAGACTTTAACAAGACTTCATCGAGTGATGATTTATAACGTGAACAACTTCCACCATTAAAACCAAAGAGCCAGTATTTGAAGCTTGCAAATAAAACTTTTCAAATGCAATGAATAGAGAAAGACAAATGGATTCAAGTATGCCTAATTGCTTTCTATTTAACTTTGAATTAAACTAATACAAGATCTGGGAGCATTCAGTTTCAACCAGAAAACCCTAAAATAACCCTAAACTTTAAACTGATAAAACTTCAAACTTACAGCTCTAATGGATGCATACTACAATTCTTAGAGCAATCACTACTTCAACAGGTCAAATGAAACAATACACTATGAACTATGAACTTATAGAATGATCGGTAGAACCATGTGCAACTGCAGGCATGACAATGATTCCTCCTATCTCTGTAACAACTGATCTGCTGATCACTTTTCCTCTCTACCTTCTCTCCTCTACAACTTTTGAGCTCTTCAACTTCTTCTCACTCTACTAGGTCGAATGAATCTAATCATTCCTTTTTTTATACTTGCAAAATGTTTTTCCCCTCATTTATGAATTCAAAAAATTTCACCTACCATGCAATAAATTCATTTGATCACTCTGCAAGCCATCAAGGAGGTAGGTGGGCATTTAGCTCCAAGGAGAAATAACCAACCACAATTAATATTCCAATAGGGTTTGCCTTTGTAACTCTTCCCGACTTAGGGTATTGGTGGTTTTGGCTTTGCTAAGCATAGGGAGACCCATGATTTTGTGAATCATTTTCTTAGTGATTAGCACTGGCTGATCTAACCAAAATTGTCTATTATGTACCCAACTTAGGATATACCTAATCCATTTGTTTAGGAAGTTTTTAGGAATATGCGAGATATGTGTCAAGCCTTTGGTTTCAAGATGCTTGAACTTAGGTTTTAGAGAGCCATCTACACTCATTTCACCTAGGGCACTGTCCATTTCTAGGTTTCTAATTTCTTGAATAGAACATTTGAAATGAGCACGAATATCATTGATAAGAAGTACCTTGGGAGGTATTTGTGATTGAGCTCTAGTTGGGTCGAGTGATTTAGCAACAGCTAGAATAATCTTAAAATTGGGCACTTTCCATTCTGTACCCTTTATTAACATCTTTGAACCTCTTTTTGCCTTGTTGCTGCTGGTGCTTGCGGATGCCATTGCTGCTTGGTAAATATAAGAAAATCTTGAACAAATTCTTTGTAGAAAATTCGCTTCAAATCACTTGGAATTTGCTCAAGATTCACTGAAAATCTTTTAGCTCTGAGTATTCTTAAGTCGCGGTGAAAAATGAAATTGAATTCTGCCCTTTTGATGGAAATACTATCATTAATGCTTGATACAAAGGTAGATGAGATGACATAGTGCTTGCCAGTCTATCATCGCTCTACTCGATAAAGCTTTGCAACTCGGTGATCAAACAAAATCTTTGATACTCCCGGCCTCGCTCAGTAAAGTCTTTAACCAACCTTGCTCAGTAAATGTAACACAATGAATGATAACTTTCCTTTGGTTCTTGAACCTAAAATACTAATTTGATCATTTGCACTTTTTCATTCTAGAACTACTTAAGATATGGCTTGATGATGCAGTTATTGATATTTGTTAAATTTAATTGGAAATGGTGGAGTCACCCATTTCTTGAGTGACATAACCATCATTTGAACTGTCTTGCTTGGTCGATTTAGGAATCTATTATTGTCTCATCTACTTTTGAATGTTATCAACTTTAGCTTTCTTTCCATCTTCAATTCTTTCAATATTCATGCAATTCTTGGCTATATGACCAAGTTCTGTACATGTATAGCATCTTACTGTTGTGTCTCTTTTCCTTAAATGATGCCTTGAATACTCTTTTCCAACATGGCCATATTCTCCACAATAATAACATCTACACCAAGTATTGTAGTCCCATCCAAAGATTGCTTTGACAAGTTTTTCAATTGGATTGAATGATTTGGATTTGCATTAGAATGCCTTGTGACCATGTTTCTTGCATTTGTGACATTTGCCTTCAAATTTTGATTTTTCTTTGCATTCATTATCTTTGTGACCATGTTGATTATAGTTGAAGCATTTACCATTGAATTTTTCCTTTCCATTACTCCAACATTTTTTTGATGTATGATCTATCTTGCCACAGTGATTGCAAGTGGGTCTTTGATTCCTTTGGGCACTTTGTCTAGAGGATTCACCTTCTTCCTTATATCCAAGACCGGCTTTACCTTTTTGTCTATGAAAGTTTTTCTCACTTTGATGATTCAATTGAGTCATGTCTACTTGAGATTTCATCATTCTCTCATTGACTTGCCTTTCAATGATCAAGTCATTTTCCAAACTTTCATTGATTTTTCTTTCAGATCTTAGATCACTTTGTAAGCTTGCATTGATTTGTCTTTTAGTAATTAAATCATTTCTCAAACTTTCATTCTTAGATCTTAGATTCATAATTTCTTCATTTGCATTAGAAAGTTGACCTACAAGATTTTCATGCTGAAGGGATTGATTATTTCTTACCTCTAGGTCTTCATTTGCCTTGTTTCTCTATTCCAAAACTTCACATAGCCTGATGGATTGAATTTCTTGTTCTCTTTTAAGCTTCTTTACTTCTTCCTATAGAGAACCATTTTTAGCTAGGAGTTCCTTGATTGCTTCATTAGCTTCATTTAAATTGTTTGATGGTAAAAGGTCTTCAATCTTTTCTTCAACATACTGATGATCATTCATTTGTCTTGCAAGTTCCTTCCTTCTTTTTAGATATTGAGAAAGATGCTCCTTTTCTTCCTTGAGTTGAGCCATGGCCATTTCTAGATCTAGCTTTTCATTTTCAATAGATTTGTCAAGTATGAATATCTCCATTGTCCTTGATCTTTGCTCAAGCTGTCAAACTTTATCTTGAGAGCCACAAAGCTCTGATACCAATTGTTGGAAATATTTAGGATAAGGTAGGTTACTGAGAGGGCAGGGGTGAATCAATAACTTATAAAACTTTTATCTTATTCAACATTTTAACCATTCATCATTCATTCATCTAATCTACTGCATAACTGAAGAAACAAACATTCATTGCACATGTACATAGAGATTTGGTGACCCATAAACCTTCCAAATAGGAAGTAAAACTGGGGTGGGGATGATACCCACAAAACTTCAATACTATAGTATAAAGTTGACCTGTTAAGGCTTCAATGATCACTTCTAGTAATTCTCCCTGTTAGGAGCAAGTAGGACTGCTAGATCCACCTTGTTAGAGGATTTACAAACATACAATGAAGTATGCACTCTATTAGGAGATTTACAAAAAGACTGTTAGGTCCACTTGGTTAAAGGATTTATAAACTGATTCACCCGTTAGGATGAAGCAGTGGATCTGCTTGCAACTATTTGCTGATAAGATCCTTGTTGCATTAATCACCTGATGTGATAGGTATAAATTTTCTACTCCTATGTTGACCTTGTTGTATTTCCTTTTATTCTACTGCTGATTCGCTTTTTACTTTTCTTAAAATATATCAATACCTTCTTCATATGCAAATTTTTTAAATTTTTTTATACACCCTACCATGTTACAAATGATATCATACATTAAATATATACCATTTCAATATTTACAACTACAAGGTCAGCCAAAACACAAGTGAGCAAAACATTACTGAGTCGGCTAGATAGTAGAAAACTCGGGTTCATCAAGCTGACTTGGTGACCTTTTGATACTCGGCATCCACTAAATTACTCGGCATTGTCATGCACTCAGTAGAAGTAGAGGCTCAGTTCATACTAGCCACACAATACTACTTGGAACTCGATAACCATTGGTGACTTGGTAGATATAGTGTCACTCAGTAAAAGCTAACTTCTTCATTTACCTTGCTATGCTCGATGAACACTAAGTTCTTCATTTTTCTTCCTTTTCTTGGTGAACACTGAGTTCTTCATTTACCTTACTTTGCTTGATGAACACTGAGTTCTTCATTTACCTTCCTTTGTTGGGTGAACACTGAGTTCTTCATTTACCTTGCTTTGCTCGGTGAACACTGAGTTCTTCATTTACCTTGCTTTGCTCGGTGAACACTGAGTTCT
Source organism: Cupressus sempervirens (assembly GCA_028749045.1). Lineage (NCBI taxonomy): Eukaryota > Viridiplantae > Streptophyta > Pinopsida > Cupressales > Cupressaceae > Cupressus > Cupressus sempervirens. Next base: position 230,719,930 of record CM053784.1, read on the forward strand.
TTATTTACCTTTCTTTGCTCGGTGAACACTGATTTCTTTATTTACCTTACTTTTCTTGGTGAACATTGAGTTCTTCATTTACCTTGCATTGCTCAATGAGCACTAAGTTCTTTATTTACCTTGCTTTTCTTGGTAAACATTGCGGAACTGCCCATTCACTCAGTATCCTTTGGAATGCTTGGTAAGAACTGTTTACCTGCTGAACTTATAAGGTAGCCACTGAATGCTTGGTATACACTATAGACTAATTGATGAGCTTGATAAGTATTCATAATCGAATAAGTGTTTTCACTAATGACAAATATATCATAATTCCAACAAGAATATCATTGTGAGTGTCAATCCAAGTAGTCCGAACCAAAGAATCCTCCATCCACATGATGCTTTTCCTTTCTTGGATTTGTGTCAGAATGTATATCTTATCCTTTTTGGATTGGATGTTCTTCCTGATTTTCTTTTTAAGCCCTACGCAAGTCCTCTCAAATGTTTGCAGCTCATCCAAGATCCTTCTCTAGGCATAACCATGCTTTAACTCGTAAACAAAGAAGGTGGAATGACCATCCTTCAGAAATCTACTAACCTTCTCCTTCATCATCACCCTGGTATGAACCAACATGTAAATTTTTAAATGAGTGAGTTTCTAAAAAGACTCAGTAAGAACCCTAGGGATATTATGAAACCTTTCTTCACTCCTGCATTTCCAAATATATCAAAGGATGTTAGAAGAGAGGATATTCCAAAAGAGATTAGAGTCTTTAATAATACCATGAATATTACCAGTGATAATTTCAAGGATATTAACCTATAAAGGATGCAAGGATGCAAGGATAATTTTAAGGATATTAACCAAATTTCTTTAGCAAAGATGCAATAAAAAAGAATGTGTCTGCCAGATTCTAGCAATCTACAAATATTGTAGAGCTCCTGCATGGAAGAATCTCTTCTAATAGGAAGTCTATCAAAAATAGTAAGCCATTTAAAGCACTTGGTTTTTGGCTCAATGTTACTTTTCAAAAGGATTTCAAAAAACTTCTTCCAACTATTGTTATCAAGAGTGGAATACCAAACATAATTAACATGATGAATAATAGATTCATTAACACCAGTCACATTGTAAATATTCTTAGCTTTAATCTTTGATATAATGGTTTTTTCAGCCCATTTGCACTTTAGATATCTATGAGAGTCAACATGAAAAACAATAGGTAGATTGTTAGCAGCTTTGAGGATCATTTTGTAAGTTTCTTTTGAGAATCAGGGATAAAAAAAATTCTTTTAAACTCTTCCCATTCAATAATTCTATCTTTATCAAAAAGATCAATCATTTGAGTAATGTCACGATTGGACCAGTGTCAGGTAGAGCAGCCTTTAGAGAGGGCAAGGGTTTGCCAAATAGGCTGAGGTTCCACCAAATGGACATTTATCCAAAGAGATGCTTATCATCATGGAAGTACCTATTACGGATATGTCTTTTAATTTGATCCCAGGCTTTCTAGATAGATTCAAAAATAGGAGAGCCTTGGACCACCACAAGGAAGTTTCCAAAAACTAAATCAGCAAAAGGAAGATTCTTCCAAGATTTTTATTTCTTAGGGAAACCCCTCTCCATATTGTGTCTAACAAGGACCTTTCAAGGGCCATTACCATCCATTGAGAGGAAAATCCATTAGGCAGTGAGGGTAGTACTCTACAACTTGAGATCCTTCAACCCTAGTCCCCCAAGAAGTTTATATGACTGGCACCAGTCCCATTTAACAGTGTGCATTTTTCTGTTCCCTTTCCCATTAGATGTTTCAATAATTTTACTATATTCAATATTAATATATAGTATATATAGATGACCCATAAATTCATTTAAAAATAGATGAAATTAAAATGATATATCAATGAAGTAAAGTAAACCATTGAATTGTTGGAATGTGTAATTTCCCCTCAAATGAAATGTAAAGTCACAATACAAGATTCTAGAAACTGTTGAATAGGGTTAGGTAAGGTTTTGGAAGTCATAGATAATTCTAGAAAAGTATTTTTTTTTTTTTGATTAATTTAGATGTTTCTAGAAATGATCTAAGACCTCTATAAATAAAGGCATCATGTAATGTAATTGATATGGGAAAAACAATGAATGAAATATAATTTAGTTTATTGTGCAGCAACACATTGTGTTGTTCTATGTTACATCTATCAAATTGGTATTAGAGCCTGGTTAGATAAAAGGTTGTACAAAATTTTAGATTGTGATAAAAGATCAAGTGGTGTGTTGTACTGCTAAATGGTGGAGGATTGCTTGTGACCATGGAGGAAGTGTTGACTAGAAAGAGGGCAAGTTGGCAAAGAAAAGGTATGATCAAAATTCTTAAAATTATTTAATGAAATTTGATAAATTATCCTATTGTTTTTAAAAGAAAGGAAGATCATAGTATTTAGAATTTTCTAAAAGACAAACCAAAGTGTGTTAAATTTTTGTGTTTCAATGGGGAAAGATAGAAAAAGAGTAAAGAAAGAAAAAGATAGTTTGGAAGAAGAATTTATGAATGTTAAAGAATCAAATTCAAATTTGATAAAAGGGTTCAAAGAAGTTGGAAAAAAAAATTATGAGTATTTGTGTCAAATTCAATATTTAGAAGAGGAATTGATCAAAGCTTAACAGAAAAATGAGAAATTAGAAGAAATGTTAAAACTTTATGATGATGTTAACAAAAGAAATGAAGAATTAGAGGACAAAATGAAGAGACTAAAATAAGAAAATAACATGTTAAAGGATGAACTAAATCAATCCATCATTGTAACAAATGTATGTGTCAAAGAAAAATTAGTATGTAATGTTTCATGTAGTATAGATGATTTGAATTCACCACTAGAAAAGTGTGACTCTCTTGAGGTTGTTTGTGATAAACATTGTAAGAAGGAGTATGAAAATGTGGCATCAAATACTACCAGTTGCAAAGATAAGAATGTTGGATGTAATATAATGAAGAAAATGGGTTACAAAGGTAAAGGATTGGGAAAACATCAAGGAGGAATCATAGAGCCTATTGAGCCAATCATGAGACCAAAGTATAAAGGACTAGGATATATGATAGATGAAAGAAATGATTATATGGATACAAAAAAAATTGTTCAAAGTAAAAAATATATGAAATGTTCACATTATAACAGAAAAAGACACACAAAAGACAAATGTTGGGATCTTCATCCATGTAATATTTGTGGCTTAAAGAGTCATAGTGAAAAAATGTGTTGGAATAGGGAGTGTAAAAATATTTTTGTGGAGAAGTGCTTAAAAATGGACTTTGGATGGAGCTATGGATTGAGTTGGTAGAAGATTATAGGTATGATTAAAAATTTATTTAGGTAAAAATGTTCAAGAGTAAGAAGAAATACATCAGCATTGGGAAGTAGATTAGAGCAAGGCATCAAAGAGGAAAAAGGTTATCGACATTTGTGATAGATGAGGCAAGCGATAGTCATGTATTAACAAAGGCATTAACAGATATGAAGATTATCAAAAAGTGGCATTTTGGCATTAGGCAAAAGAAAGGATTTGGCATTTGTATGTAATAACATTTGAGGTTGAAATTAAGGGAGAGTGTTGGAATGTGTAATTTTGCCTCACATGAAATGTAAAGTCACAATACAAGATTCTAGAAATTGTTAAATAGGGCTAGGTAAAGTCCTGGAAGTCTTCTAGAAAAGTCTATTTGCATTTTTTTAGTTAATTTAGATGTTTCTAGAAATGATCTAAGACCTCTATAAATAGAGGCATCATGTAATGTAATTGATATGGGCAAAATAGTGAATGAAATAAAATTTAGTTTATTGTCCGGCAACACATTGTGTTGTTTTTTATTACATCTATCACGAAGGAAACTTCTTCAAAACCTATTGCATTACAACTCAGATAAAAAAAATCATCTTTATGAAACTTAGTATAGACCAAAAACTATTTCCATGAATCTAAAAGTGCTACAAATAAAGTATAACTTTAAATGTAACCTAGCAACATGAAGTGACTTAAATCAAGGGTATGTAGAAACTCCACAAAAGAGTTTCCAAAATCCAACAGTGAGAGAAGGAAAATCTCTACCACCACCATTCATTCTAATCAGGTCCATTTGCAAATTGTAGAGTCTAAGTCTAAGCATAAGCTTGACCTTGTGCTTGACATGAGCATTTTGATGAGCATGAGCTTGAGGATCATGATGTTGATCAGCACGAGTGTTAGGATTACAATTTTGATGAGCATGAGTGTCAGGATTATGATGAAAATGAGCTTGAGGATTACGATGTTGATGAGCATGAGCATGACGATTATGATGTTGATGATCATGAGATTGAGAATCATGATGTTGACAAGCTTGAGGATTATGATGATGATGAGGTGCATAAGTGTGAAGAAATATATTACCAATAAATTCACAATATTACCAACCCTAAAAATCAATTTCACAACCCTAAATAATGCTCAGCAAGAACTATTGTCAAGTGCCAGATTTACTTGGCACCCTTAATAATCGAGTGGCAGGAGTGCACCAAGTGAGCTCAGTAGATGAAAAAAAAACAACTTGGCAACAATGGATGTCGAGTGAGCTTGGTAGTGTGGATGCCAAGTGAACTCGATAGCCACTGGAGGGTGGAGCTCGATAGAAGCAGGTACTGAGTGAACTTGGTAGCCACTATAGAAAATGACTTCTACCAAAGATAATACCGAGTGACAGAACTATAACATGAACTTTTCCACCATTAAAACCAGAGAACCAAAACTTGAAACTTCCAAAAAAACTTCTCAAATGCAATGAATAGAAGAATAACAATGGATTCTAGTATGTATGCTTGCTTTCTATTCAACTTTGATTAAATCATTACAAAATCTAGGAGCATTCGGCTTCAACCAGAAAACCCTAAAATAACCCTAATAACCCTAAAACTAGTAAAACTTCAAACTTCAAAACTTTAAACTTGTAACTCTAATGGCTGCATACAATAATGCCTGGAGCAATCACTACTTTAATAGGACAAACTCAACAAATAATAAACTTATAGAATGACCAGAGAAGAAACACGTACATCTGCAGGCACAAAATGAACTTCCTTACTGTCTTTGCACTCTATTGACTAGATCTGCTGATCACTTCTCTTCTCTCTACAACTTCTAATCTCTTCAACTTCAACTGCTTCTCTCTATCTTATCGAATGAAGCTGAGACATTCCTTTTGTTTACTACCACACAAGATTTCCACCTCTTTTCCAAATTTGAAAAACTCACCTACCGCATTCATGTTTATGACTATTGTGCAAGTTGTCAGGGATGATAGGTGGGCATTTGGCTCCAAGGAAAATGACACTCTTGAATTTAATATTCCAACACTCCCCCTTTTTTCTAAGCCAAAAAAACAAGGATCACTACTGATCCACATCAACTAAACCAAGACACTCTCTTAGGTGTACAAAAGGTCCAATGCCTAAATGGCTTTGTGAAAATGTCTGTTAACTGCTGCTCAAACTTGCAAAATTCCATTTTGATATCCCCATTCTCCACCAACTCTCTGATGAAGTGATATCTGATCTCTATATGTTTGCTTCTACCATGGAAGACTTGATTCTTGGAAAATGCAATTGATGAGATGTTGTCACAATAAATTATGGTTCCATCCTCTTACCTTTCATTCAAATCTATCAAGATCCTCCTTAGCCAAATAGCTTGACATGTTGTTGCATTTTCTGCTATGTATTTAACCTCTGCAATAGATTGAGCAACAATACATTGTTTCTTGGATGCCCATGAAATTGCACCCAATCCCTTATGGAACATGTATCCAGAAGTGATCTTCCTATAATCTATACTTCTAGCCCAATCACTATCTATATAACCTACCAACTTGAATTCATTTGTTGTAGTATACAAAATTTCAAATCCCTTGGTACCTTTCACATACCTTAGGATCCTCTTTCCTGCTTGCCAATGGGAATCCTTTGGTGTTTCCATAAATCTAGAAATCAAACTTACTGCATGCATTAGGTCTGGTCGAGTTGTAGTCAAATACATCAAACTTCCAACCATACTTTTGTATATTGTTGGGTCCACTCTCTTCCTAGAGTCTTCATTGCTCAACTTCAGACCTATTGTTGTTGGTGTTGGGGCTGCCTTACTATTCTGCATTTTGAATCTCTCCAAGATCTACCTTGCATATTTTTCTTGAGAGATGGAGATGCCATTATGCATTTTTTTTACTTCTATGCCTAGAAAGTACTTCAAGAGACCTTGGTCTGTCATCTCAAATTAATTTTTCATGGCCTCTTTGAACTCACCAATTAGAGCCTTGTCATTACCAGTAAAAATTAAATCATATACATACAAGACAATAATCAACACATTTCTATTCGATGCCTTGATGTAGAGAGTAGGCTCACCATTTCTTTTGCTAAAGCCATTGCTCATCAAATATGAGTCAATCCTGTTGTACCATGCCCTTGGAGGTTGCTTGAGCCCATAAAGAGCTCTCTTCAATCTATATACTTTGTTCTCTTCACCTGCTACTTCATAACTAGGTGGCTACTCCACATATACTTCTTTTTTCAATATACATTTAGGAAGGCGGACTTCACATCCATTTGAAATACCTTCCATTTGTGTTGAGCTGCAATTGCTATGACAACATGCACGGTTTTCATTCTTGCAATTGGGGCATATGTCTCATCATAATCTTTTCCATACTACTATTTGTAGCCCTTGACTAGCAGCCTTGGCTTATTTCTATCAATTTTTCATTCAGCATTACATTTGGTCTTGTAGACCCATTTCACTCGAATCACTTGCTTCTTGGGAAGCAATTCAATTAGCTCCCATGTCTCATTTCTTTCTATAGCATCTATTTCCTCATTCATGGCCTTACATCATTTATTCTCCTTAACAACTCCTTCAAAATATATTGGATCACTATGAGAAAATAATGCAAAATTAACACTCTCATCATAATCTTCATACCTTTCATCTTGGTATATCTCCCTAAGACTCTTGGTCTTTCTTGGTAACAGGGAGGAGAGTGTGGGATCAGAATCTTCACTACTGCTTGGCACTGACACTTGGTCATGCCTAGAGGAGCTTGGCAATGAGTGAGTCCGCTTTCCTTTTCTTCTATTTTCTCCTTCTTCTTCTTATTCATCAACTTCCTCTTCACTCATAATTGGCACTCTACTTGAGGTGCTCAGTGATCCATCAATTGGTCCATACCATGACTAATTTTAAAGAAATTCCACATCTCTTGAGAGAATCAGCTTATTGTTCAATGGGTCATACAATTTGTATGCCTTTGATTCTGAGTTGTATCCCATGAAGATGCACTTCACACATTTTTCATCCAATTTCTACCTTTTCTCTTTAGGCACATGTGCATATGCAACACATCCAAACACCCTTAGGTGTTCAACCGTCCATCTTCCTTGTGACAATGCTTCCTTTGGAATTCTATCATGAACTGTCTTTGTAGGACACCTATTAATTAGGTAAACTATTGTTGCTATAGCCTCTCCCAAAAATTTAGTTGGGATACCTTTCTCTTTCATCATGCTCCTTGCCATTTCAACAATGGTCTTGTTCTTTCTTTCATTCACTCCATTCTGCTATGGTGTATAGCTGGTTGTGAGCTCTTTCTTTATGCCATGTTTCTTGCAAAAATTTACAAAAGAATTGGAGGTATACTCCCCTCCTCTATCTAATCTTAGGGCCCTGATATAGTGTCCACATTCTCTTTTAGCTTGGGCTTTAAGCTCAAGAAACTTATCAAATGCTTCAGATTTAGATTTCAAAAAATAAACCCATGTCCTACGACTAAAATCATCAATAAATGTCATGAAATAAGTACTTCCTCCAATGGAAGTAACTTGCATAGGACCGACTAGGTCAGTATGCAATAACTCTAATGGATATCTAGCCCTCCCAGAATTTCCAAAATTAAAGGGAAGCCTATGTTACTTACCCAAAATACAAGCCTCACACTTGTCACAAGAATTTCCTATTTGTGGGAAACCTTCTACCATTCTTTTATTTGACAACAAATTTAGACTAGCATAGCCAAGATGACCATACATGAGGTGCCATAGCCATGAAGGGTCTTCAATCACACTTCTTAGAGCTGATTATATGTGAGGTGCAGCACAAACTGGAGATGAGAAACATGTCTCTATCCTCAAGGGAAACATTCTGTTCTTTGTCATTTGAACTACTGCAAGTAGGTTCTTGCTCCCATCCTTTTCATGAATGACACACGTGTCATTATCCATCAGCACTTTGTATCCATTTTGAATGAGCTGACCAATGCTCATCAAATTGTGCTTCATACCATGGGCAAAACACACATTTTGTATTTCCTTCTTCTCACCTTGCTTGGTGCGAACCATAATAGATCCTTTGCCCACTACAGGTAGGGTTCCATTGTTACCCATTCTAATCTCATATTTGAAACTCTTGTCAATGAATGAAAAAAAGGTTTCATTACCACTCATGTGGTTGCTACATCCACTGTCGAGGTACCAAAGCTCAAGGCTTCCTTTTTCACCAACATTACACATGATGAAGGTAGTGGCATTGTTTCCACTTCCCATGTTCACATCAACCACATTTGGTTGTCTTGATTGATCATTTTGCTTCTTCCATCATTCACTTGCATAATGCCCATATTTATGATAGTAGTAGCATTCTACATTACTCCTATTTGAGTTGTAGTTTTTCTTACCTCCTCTTGAAGTATTTTGTGAGCTAGTTGCTCCATCTGCTCTTCTTGAGCTTTCTGCTATAGTATTTCTTTGTCCTCCATTTCCTCGGCCTCTGCTTCTAGAGTTTTTGCCTGAACCATTTCTTCCTCTCCCCCTTCCTCTAGGATTTGACTGAGCTTTGAATGCTTACTCTTGGGAAGAAGAATATGTAGATCTTTTGATCCTATGTTCATAGGTTTAAAGAATACCCATCAACTCATCCATTGTCATAACAGTGAGGTCTTTTGCCTCTTCTATGGTCATGACCAAATTATCGTATTTATGAGGTAAAATCCTCAATATCTTCTCCACTATCCTCTACTCTTGATAGTCTTCTCCTTTTGACTTCAGTTGGTTAATCACATTGGAGGTCCTTGAACTAAAATCTACAACTGATTCATTTTCCTTCATCTAAAGGTTCTCAAACTCCTTCTTTATATTTTGTAGCTTTAATGTATGGACTTTATCAGTCCCCTTGAATTTTGTCTCAAGGATATCCCACGCTTCCTTTGCATAATTTGCTGTTGCAATTTTGGGAAAAATTGTCTGTCATTGCTGCTTCAATAAGACTTAATGCCTTAGCATCCTTCCTCCTTGACTCTTTCAAATGAGTCTTTTGATTATTGGTAAGAGCAGCATACTAAGCTGGGTCTATCACATAATTGAACCCATTACCTACAAACTCTCACAAATCATTTGCAACCATTATGGTCTTCATCTTCTTTGCCCATGTATCATAATTTTGTCCATTGAAGGGTGGTGGTTTCTGCCATATCTTTCTTGCACCTCCTACCATGTCAAATATCCCAAGAAAAAATTGCCCTAACTCACTTTGGATGTGGGGCCTCAAAGCTCTGATACCATGTGAAGAAATATATTACCAATAAATTGACAATATTACCAACCCTAAAAATCAATTTCACAACCCTAAATAATGCTCGGCAAGAACTATTGCCAAGTGCCAGATTTACTTGGCACCTTAATAAACTGAGTGGTAGGAGTGTACCAAGTGAGCTTGGTAGATGAAAAAAAAACAACTCGACAACAATGGATGCCAAGTGAGCTCAGTAGTGTGGATACCAAGTGAACTCGATAGCCACTGGAGGGTGGATCTCAGTAGAAGAAGGTACCGAGTGAACTCGGTAGCCACTGCAAAAAATGACTTCTACCAAAGACAATACTGAGTGACAGAACTATAACGTGAACTTTTCCACCATTAAAACCAAAGAACCAAAACTTGAACCTTCCAAAAAAACTTTTCAAATGCAATGAATAGAAGAAGAACAATGGATTCTAGTATGCCTACTTGCTTTCTATTTAACTTTGATTAAATCATTACAAAATCTAGGAGCATTTAGCTTTAACTAGAAAACCGTAAAATAACCCTAAAATTGGTAAAACTTCAAACTTCAAAACTTTAAACTTGCAACTCTAATGGTTGCATACAATAATGCCTAGAGAAATCACTGCTTCAATAGGAAAAACTCAACAAACAATAAACTTACAGAATGACCAGAGAAGAAACATGTGCATCTATAAGCACGAAATGAACTTCCTTCTATCTCTGCACTCTGATGACTGGATCTGCTAATTACTTCTCTTCTCTCTATAACTTCTAATCTCTTCAACTTCAACTGCTTCTCTCTATCTAGTCGAATGAATCTAAGACATTCCTTTTATTTTCTACCACATAAGATTTCCCCCTCTTTTTCAAATTTGAAAAACTCACCTACCGCATTCATGTTTATGACTGTTGTGCAGGTCATTAGGGATGGTAGGTGGACATTTGGCTCTAGGGGAAAATGAACCTCTTGCTTTTAATATTCCAACAATAAGCACAAGAAAAGGCATCTAATCTCTTTTGGTAATCAGACTCGGTGATGCCAATGCTATTTCGATTTGGATTAGCATTTTTATTCGTTAACCTAGTGCAAGAGCCAAAATCATGAATTTGTTGAGTGAATTAAAGATTTATTTTTATAGAATTTGCAGATTGCAATTTACATTGATAAAAAAATTGATATATCATTTTTCTTTTACTTTGAATCCTTTAGTGCTACACAAAACCAAAGTTGGCAGTCTTTGATGCTTGAGATGGATGTTCTATTGTTTTGTTTAAAATCTTCCATGCCATTGTTGTTGTTTGGGCAGCTTAATGTCTACTTCTTTCTAGACCTGCACCTTGAGCAGTGAGGATTTGATGCTACCGTGTAAGGTCTCAAGTTTTTCAGTAATTTGAGGATATAATCTTATTGACATTCTAAGAAATTTATGTTTTATTGTTAGCCAAGCTTTCCTTCAAAAAGTAAAAAATTATCTTTCGAATTGAAGTTCATCTAAGTAGCACAGTTTTTATTGTGCACATCAGACAAACACATGGCTTTCACAGACATTGGCTAAATTTTTTCTAATGCACAATTTATCACATATGACCTCATTAAGGCTTACATGAGAAGGCATCATTACATATATTACAATAACATTTCTACATGATACAATACAAGTAGCACATTATTCAATAAGGATCAAGTGAATTCCTAAACTCTATTAATAGTCAGTAAAACATATTGTACATTTACATTCATAACCTTTCCAAAATTATCTCTATGATTTTCTAACATGAAAATAGTATAAAAATATTTCTTCAACCATGATCCAATCTCATTAAGCTTAATTCATGTTCATTGATAAGATGGAATCAAATTTTAAGCAACTATATTTTACAATATTTTTTGCACACTAGTTTGCTACAAGTTTTTAGCAAATGAAATGTAACTCATTCAATACTCAATAATGATGTAAGAGATGATAAAAAAACAATGATGTAAGAGATGATAGATGTTTTATGTATACTAAAATATTAATTTTTATGAATTAAAAATATAAAGTTGTGTGATGTTTTAGGCTAACTTATAAGAAAAATTGATGCCAATATTTTTATCTTAAAATTAATTTTGATCAAACATATTGCTAGCTAAGTTATATCTATGCTCACACTTATCCAATTGAAAATGTCTCTTAAAAGCTTGTGTTATACTACTTTGTGTCAAATTTCTAAAGAAATAAGATTATTTACATTTCAATAATTTTTTCTCTTTTTAATGATATTTTTTTAATAATATATAAATAACATTTTAAAGAACTCAAAGTAAATAATATTCTTATACGGAGTTTAAAGGTTTTAAATTAGATATAGTATATTGTAAATTAAAATACTACTAGTACATATTTTAAAACTTGAGAAGTTATTGATTTTGGGAAATAAAAAAGTAGTAAATCATATCTAAAAAAATTAAAAAGCATATGATGTTTAATAGGAGAAAGACCAGAAAGACCACTACAAGAATGTTTTATTTTTCTTTTGGTTAGGATAGATTTGTGTTATAAATGTGGCGGAAGATGAAAATTATTGATTTCAAGTAAGCTGAAATTTGAATTGTTATATAAGTTAAAGTATAGGTCAAAAGATATTTTTTATTAGTAATTGCTAGTAGGCTAAGTACTATTGTGACACATTTTGAATTTTATGCTTTAACTAGCAATTAAATTTTTTGGTTTGTACAAGTCACAATTAGTTGATTTTAACTTTTGTTATCAAACTAATATGTTGCATAGCATAGATGCAAGATTTTAAACTTTACGATTTTTAGAAAATATATTTCTAAGATTTGATTTGGTGAATTCATTTTAGTCTTATATTGGTCGGATTTGATGGATTATATAGTTATTTTTTATTAAGGTAAATGTGATTCATTTTTAATATTTTTAATGTAAGTGGGTTGATTTAGATTTTTATATTTTTATATTGTATTTTTTATAATATAACTTTTGTCATTCAATTAAAAATACTAAAAAATGATATTTTTGAAGAAATGTTATTATATATTATTATTATAAAGATATTATTATTTATTTGTAACATAATAGTACTAAATGATATATATGCAATAAAACATATATATCAATAATTATATTAATAAATAAAATTTAAATTTAAAATATACTTTAAAAAAATAAATTGATTGGTAAGAGGCTGAAGCCAAGGTTAATTATTATTATTTGTTGTGATTCATTATTTTGATTATTAGTTAAGCTTGAGTATATTTGAACCCAAGACCTCCCAATTAAGAGGCTCACAATTTATTATTGTGTTGTAGGCTCTTGCCTAATTTAAACTATAATTAATAATATTAGAAAATTATAAATATATAATACTTTTATTATTTAAGTTATTTTATAAACTTTAATAAATTTATTAAATTAAAACTATATTTATATAAAAACTAAAGGCAAGTACTAAGCCACTATCTGGCACTTGTTTTTGATTGATCTAGATATATATATTGTCAATAAAATAATTTGAGATCAAAGGGAAAAAGTTTTATTTCCATATAATTTTGTGGTGGGAACTAGACCTTTATTTTTTTAGTGTTTTTAACAACTAAAACATTAACCTTAAAAATTAGAACAAAATATATTGATTTTTTTTTTTCTAATTGATCAATTCTTATAATTAAAAATACTTAAACCTAATAATCCTAAACTTGATTAATTTCCAAACATTTGATTAATTTCCTTTATTTTTGAATTCTAAATAATAATATCAATTTTATGTCATTTAAGTTGAATAGTTATACTTTTGTTAACCATTGTCTTTTATAAAAGGGTGATTTTGTGCTTGTATCCCTGAGCATTAATATGAAACATCATTATCATAAATGTGTGTCAACTAAATAGTTATTCCTAATAGATCTTATTGATCAATTGTGATCAATAGAATTCTCATTTCCATTCCACCCAAAAGTTGATCCTCTTAATTTTTCTTGAGAGCTCTCCACCATAATAAAATCCCATATGTACCCAAGGAAGACCTCTTATCTAACACATCTAATTCCAAAGTGAAATTATATCACTATCCCTATGAGCATAAATATAACCTATCCCTACCTCTTTTCCATTTAAGTTCAAAATAAACCACGTCATTTTTTGTAAGTGGAGGATCCCCAATCAATAATAAATATATGTCATCTATGCCCTATAAGAATGGAGGAACCCCCTTTACCTTTATCATAATAGGTAAAATAAGTTTTAGCTTATTTCCAAATGAACTTAAGAGAAATGCTAAAATAGAATGTTCTTTCATTGATTTATTGGATGAATTCAAAGACTACATTCTTATGGTTCATTAGAAATCTCTTAATCAAACATTTTATATTAGGGGGCTCTAGTGTTGTAATATTATAAGAAATAAATTTAGTATTCATTAGATAACAATCCAAAGTTATCTATCTATAACAACTTAAATCTCTTCAAACATTTATTTAGTTTTCTTATGGTGATCTTAGATGATTGTATACTAGTGACCACATTGATGGGACTACTCTTTTCATCTTGGCTCAGCGGGGAAAGAACCAGGAAGAAAACTCAGCGTCGTTGCCACTAAAAAAAAAAAGGTTTGAAATACAAATTGCATAGGATTTCAATCCTAAATTACAACAATTTAATTGAATTTCCTTCATGACCCTCATCAAGGGTTCCATACCAAATTTTGCAACACATTTCTACGAACTGTGGAGGAAATAGAATCTAATCAAGTGACAACAAGCATGACCCAGAAACAAATCAAACATGTATATTCATACAAGGTTTTCACAATAGGATTCACAATGAATCCAAAACTAGGGAAAGGTGGATTTTTTCAACAGGAGATGTTAGACACAACACCAAACTAGGTGCCCAATCGAGGCTATAAATCAAGAACTTTCGTTCTTCCATTCTTACATGCCAAAACTCATATGTGGTTTGTGCTGACACATAGGGGCCCATAACACCCTACCCTCTCTCCCTCTTCTCATCCTGAGAAGAGACTCTACACTGTTGGAGTCCAACTAAAAGGACCTTTTTCAAAATTGGCCACTTTTTCCCTCTCCAAGGGTGAGTAATGCCAAAACACCCATGCAAGAAAATCTCAAAATTCAAACATAAACAAGAAAGGAAATCATTCAAAAAAACATGGTTTTCAAATCTTCCCAACATACCCACAATCATACAAGCATTCAAACATCAACAAGGTAGCATGAGCATGAAACAAGAATGAAATCTGAATAAGGGAGAAGAAAAATTCCTACCTTCACAAAGAGGTAATGGAAATGAACAAGTTTGAGTAGAGCTTTCCCCTTCCTTGCTTAAATCTTCCAAGACTCTTCTCTAAATGTAGAGATTGGGTAACAACCTCCACTACTCCAAGAAGGGCCTCTAAATAAGCCTCAAACTCACCCACCAAAAGGAGCAATAACTTCTCTCACCCACCTACAAATCTAGAGCCTCCTAACTCAACCCACACTATGGTTAACCACTAAGTGGAGGTGAGGTGAGACAACTCATGGTAGCCATAGTCAATTTTCGCACAAAGGCAAAAAGAGACTTTTTGAGGGACCTAAAAAGTCAATAAAAGGGGCTTACGGGTTGGAAAAGACCCCCAACCCATACCCATACCCCTTGGGTACATTTATTTCATGTTTTAAAGCCTTAGGAATAGGTTTAGAGCCAAACAAAAGCTAGGAATTAAATAGGACCATCTAACAACTCTAACAATGCAGATTAAGCACTAATTTGGATTAGGGATGACTAAACTCAATTAAGAACCAAATTAGCAAACTGGCAGTAACTTAGTTTGACTTAGGTCCAAGGGTTACACAACTAACCCTAAAAAGCACGCTGAAGATCCCAAATAATTCACGAGTGTCAAGCGACACTAAAAGAACATAGTTACAAACATAACTTTCACTGATCATAGGAAAATACATACATACATCACGCAAATAAAATACATAAATTACGAACCACAATGTTTCCAAAATCAGCACATAGGGATCAGTTATGTTCCTCCGTCGATTTCTCAGCTAAAATATCTGCACACTCATTGCGCACATTAGTAGTCCCATAAAATCACATGCACATACATATATACATATCAGGAAATCACATAAATTAAAACATACATCTATAAATTAGTTAGGTTTTCTCTCAATTCTTAACCATTAAAATCTCTTAATCCAAGTTTTAATCCTACGTTCTACTTAATTCATCAACATACATATACATAAAACATTAAATGACGAACATCAAATATCTAAAAATAACATCGCACAACATGAAATAATATGATATGTTCAAAGCATCAGATAATGTCTCGGCATCTTGAGTCGTGAGTATCAAAATAATAGTAATGTAACAACTAAGGCTACGAAGGGTCAGGGCGAGGCCTCACAAACTTTAGTGGAAAATATTCACCAAATGAATAATTTCACTTGTCAAGGACCCTCAATTTTGTGAAAGTTTTTGTACTTTCAAGGTAGCTATGTCACCCGCACTTTATGAAAATTGGGTATCATTCTTATAGTGATTGCCAATAATGATACACAATTATTTTTATTTCGGTGATGACTTCACAATTGAAATTTAATCTTTCCATATAGTAAATCAAATAATTTTACCTTCAATTTCTGAGGTTTTTCTTATTCAATGGACACATTTGCCAATATATAGTAAATCTTTAAGTTAGGTTATATGTTATGTACATATACTTCATGTGTATTTCTATTCCAAAGATATTTGAAGTAAGTTCTAATCCTTTAAATTTTTGGCTTGAAATAGGTTTGATTGTGGACAAGTGTCATTATTCTAGAGACATTCTTTAAAACTTTTTCTCCTTTAACATTTTGGCTAGAAATAGGATTAACACTATTGATTTACAATTGCTAATGATTATTAAATATAGGTAATGTGTTTAGATGATATTAAATTATGGTTTCTAGGTAATTGCATTTCTAGACACGAGTTTCTTTAATAATTAAAAATTCGTCAAGGTTTTACAGAATTTTCATGTGACAGAAATAATATCATCAATTAAATTAATATTCTTCCTAGGTTGAAAAATAAAATTCTAATAGAAATTAAATTCTCCCCTTTAATTTTTTTGGATTCACCATGCTAGTTAGCCTCTGGCTCTATGCATGGTTATGGTCTAGTTATGTTTTGTATATGGTGTTTAGGTAATGTTGTCATCTAGCATGTTTGTGTCTTTTTGTTTTTACTAGTTTTTTATGGTTTTGTCTTGCCTTCCCTTTCCAACTCTTAGTCTTAGATATATGGCTCTGGTCATAATGGCTATGTGAGCCAACTTTCTCTTCATTAGCTAGTTGATAATTTTGTACTTGGCTCATATGTCTAGCTCAAATCATAGTTGGCATGGTAACCTTAGATAGTATCAGTCTTAGTCAAACTATATCAAATGATCATAAAGATCTACATATATATTGTATATATAATCAAATATAAATGAAAAAGAAACTCCTAATTGAATTCATGTTTCATTGGATTCAAATGTATGAATAAATTTATTTTTATGAACAATAAATCTCTATGAGATGGGAGATCTAGTACAATTTATAATTGTGTACAAGAATAAAGGTAAGATGGATGTAAAATTATGTTCTCTATGGAGAGGAACCCATAAATATATTATGAGATTTAGCATACTCGAATTTTTTATTCACCTCAACAATTAAATGATGAGAATTCATGGTAGAAGTGATGCTAAATCCATAGCCAAATTTAAACTAGATCAACTTCAAATTAAATCAATCAATTAAGGAGTAGTAATATCTATAATGATGTGTTGGATTAAGTAAATGGTTCAAGACATAACATGATAATTTGGTTACCCAAAAACACTTCAAGATAAAGGTAAAACATGGGTAGGGCTGAAACCCACAAATCTTTATTGTTGCAATAATAAAGTTAAAATTTTAGGGTTACAATGTTTGACCATAAAATATGATCTACACTATAAGGAGTCTACCCTATTAAAAGCTTAAGAGACTATTAGGTCTCACCTTATTAAAATATTTTACACTCACAATGAATTAAAGACTTTGTTAGGAGGTTTTCATAGGCCTGTTAAGATCACTCTATCAAGAGATTTATCCTATCTTAATTAACAATAATTGATTTAGTACCAAACCCTTGGTTTTCTCTACAAGCTAATCTTGGGTCTCTTCTTTACTGTATCATTCATCTAACTCTCCTAATTTGATAATTCTACTCAATCCTTCACTACTTTGATTGCTCTTTTGTTGGGTGATGCGACGCACTCCCCTGCCCATAGGTGGTTAATTATGTGGTGTTCCATGTTCACTAACAGTCATGGCTTTTGGTGCAATGGCAAATGGGCCTTACAAATGGTATCAAAGCCTGGTTTTGGCCTGGTCATGGGTTCAAATCTCTCTGGTGCCTTCCCGACCCGCATAAGCACCTAGTATGCACGTCAAGGGGGAGATTGTTGGGTGATGCGACGTGCTCCCCTGCCCACAGGTGGTTAATTATGTGGTGTTCCATGTTCACTAATAGTCATGGCTTTTGGTGCAACGGCAAATGGGCCCTACATCTTTGTATTCATTTTTGTCATACTTTACCTTTTCTTCTTCACATTCACATAAGAATACTTGTCCTAATATCTTCTTTATATGCTCACAGTATATTTCTCCTTCTCATCATAATTCTAGGGTTAGAATCATCCTTAAATAGGTGTTTTGTGAAGGTTCTAGAACTTGATCAATGACTTACACTTCATCATCTTTTTTCATTTACATCGCTTTTTATAATTGGTTGAATCGTACATCTTTAGATCATTACCTTTTGCAATGATGTGTAATCAACATCTTAGTTGGCTCTTTAAATATTAAATATCATAGAAAAGTTAGCTAAAATGGTTTACATATGAGTTTGTTTCATTGCAAGCTCTAATGTAAAAACTAAACTACTTGGCACTTGAGAGTTCTAACACTCAGTCTTGTAAACATGTTCATGTTGTTACTTATCAATATGCTTGGTCGTCATTATATTTCTTAGCTTGTATATCTGCTTGGTCTCTACAAAATGCCTAAAATTCTCTATCTTACTTGGTTTAAGCACTATATGCTTGTCCTTTACTAGATAACTCAGTCATAGTGATGAACTTGCAATCTGGCCTTGTGAATGACTAAGTGTTTGGACACTAATCGGCAATATAGGATTAGAGATCAGAAATCTCCCCCTTTGATATTAGTGGCAAAAACACTTTGTCATGAAATTATTTCATTTCAAGATGTATACTCCCCCTTAGACCATAATATAATCTGATCCATGATTTTCATATTGACTCGACCTATCCTATTCTTTCATATCCCCTTCGATCATCTTCATTTGTCATCATTCCATTCACATTTTGTCTTTGTAAAAATGCAAGGGGGTAAAAATACCTTTGACAATATGCAATAGATGTCTTCTCTTCTGGTCTCTTTTCCATTATTCTTATGTTTTCTTACAACTCAACAACATTTGCAATTCTTGCATCTATTCTATTGTAATATTATTCAAACCATAAATAATGTAATTACCTCATCAAGGTTCACTAGCTCATCATCTTCCTCTTATGTATGAGTCACATCCTAGATCTTGAGGGTGTATCACTTGGAAATGATAGTTGTAATTGCTTTCCCCTTTCACTTGATCTCACCTTTGGTTGTTGCACTGGTGTAGAAATCACTTATTGCATATGTGTCACTTTTTCTAGTTCTACAAATTTTGTACTTGATAGTTGAATAAGAACTTGAGTAGCCTCCTTCTCTTTCAATTTTATTTCATCATCTACCAATTCAATGCATGAATATTTATCAATATTTGCATCCTTTTGCAAAATTGGCATACAAGTCATTGGTGTATATATATAATTAATGCATTACCAAGTTGCTCAACACTTTTAGCCTTTGTAACTGATATGATTGTAACATCATTAGTCTTCTTGACTTCAAGATTTGGATATTCAACTATCTATACCAAAATTAGGTTAGAACAAAGTTTTCTTGAGTCCTTCATTAAACCTTAAATTTCTTCTTATACCAATATGTTAGGATTAGGTGGAGGGGTGTTAGTGTCATCTTCAATTATTATAGTATCTTTCTATTCATACCCACTAAAAAGTTACTAAATTTCCTCTTTCAACTTGGCCACTTCTTGCTTATATTCATCTTCAAATTCAATAGCATCTCGACCTTTGCTCACCTCTATAGATGGAGTAAGCAGTCCAAATGCTTCTTTTCATATTTGAATACTATCTTGCTCAATTTCAAGAGCTTTATTATTGAAACCTTTGTATGCTATGTCCCTTGGCATAAACTTTTTAACAAAATCTTTAAAGGATATAGACATATGTGTCTTGCCTAAATCTAGCATAACTTGTGCTAATATTGTCTCTCTTATTTGTTTTTCAGTGGATAATGCCCATTTCCACTTGACATCCACTATTTTGTACAATCCCACTAGAAATTTGGTTCCTAATTCCAAAGGTGTGCACCTAAATTTGATCATCATATCAATCATTTCACATTCAAGCTTAACTTGATCATCATTGTTCAAAGAATCATATTGTATGTCTTCAAATCCTAGAATACTTTTTAGTTCTATCAGTTTTGCACATACCTGTGTCACAATCATTAGAGGGACTCTTTACTCCTTGAAGTTAGGTATTCTCATAAGACTTGGTCTTTTCTTCATCTTCCTCCTCCTCTTGTATATTGATTAAATTCCTCCTTGGCTAAGCTTGATATTCTACATGATTCCTTTTCTTTGATGGACTTGTAGCTAATAGCGTGGTAGGAAGTTGTGCTAACCTCTTTTTGGTGACGATCACCTTTCCCTTATGAATTTGAGGTGTCATTATTTCTTTCATATTTTTTTAGAGGTCTACCTTAACCTTAGGTTCATTTAAAACAACTTTCTTTTTTTGTTTTGTGGCCTTTGGCTTCATAACTACAAGGTTTCTTCCTTTTCCTTCCTTGGCCACTATAAGTTGTCTTGATCCTTCTCATTGTTGCTTCTTTTGGCCTCAGTAGCCTTTGTTTTCCTTTGTTTTCTAGCCTTAGGTTTGTCGACTTTAGTATTCATCTAGGCAATAATAGTCCCGTATGTGTCAGACTACTTAGCACTAACATAAATTTCTTCCGCTAAGAGTACAATAATAGTTATTGTTACATCATCTACATTTACCTCATAAAGAATTGACCTTAGCCATACTACCGATAGTAATATTTCCTATGCATACACAAAGTTTGTCTCAACAATAAAACATATTTAATGATAATTCAACACCTAACTTTGTATTTCTTCTTCATTTTAACTTTGAACTCTTCAAACTAGTTGTCCATTATTGCCTCAAAATTTTCTCCCAACCTATTGATTAGGTTGATTAGTTGCTTCATAGAATTCCTATTCCTATCCCATCCAATCCTTCCAATTTTAGGAAAATAATTTATTATATAGAAAAATATACAAACTAGTAGGGAACCAAACTTGCAAGAGGTGTTCAACTACAACACATGGCATGATGTTTAATCTGCTCAATTGATAGAACTTGTGTACAATTGAACACGAATAGAAAACTCAATCAATGGATCCTCGATGCCATCAATTGACAAGCCACAATCATTCTACTTCACCCTAGTTACATTTCCAAATTCATTTCTTATTTTTCTCTATATGCTCTTTGGTCAATCCAAAGTAGGGTACCCAATTATCATGCAAATTATTTCTTTCTTAATTTTGATTGGCCCACCTTCCAACCAAATTTTCATGTCATGAACTCAACTGAACATGATTTTAAACTTGAAAACTTTAGGAAATTCTTAGGCATGGGTAAGCCCTTTGTCAATAATGATTTTAAATTTTTCTTTCATAATTCTGTCAACACATAGCTTCTCATATGCTTCTCTAATCTTGAAATCTCTAATTTCTCCAACTTTGTATTGATAACATGATCTTAAATCTTGAACTATCAAAACTTTGAGTGGAATTGATGATAATACCCTAATATCATCCACAATGTTATCAATGTTCACTAAATTTCTAAAGTTGGGTGGGAGACTTTGATCATTCCTAATTATCTAAGCACTTCTATCCTTCACCATCTCACTTCCAAATGCTATTATGAACTAGGGTTTTAAACAAAACTATTTACAACTATCTTTACTAAATATGTTGCTTGATATTGAGAGTCAATACTTACTTCACTTCCCAAATTCACTAATAATCTATTGAGATTCTTTGCGTTGGTCACTAAAATCCCTTTGATCATCTTTAAATATTCTCATGAGATCTTTGATCACTTGGTGAGTAAAAATTAGTGTTCAAGTTCAATAAGTTATACCTTCAATCTTTCATGTTAGTTCTTCAATTAATGTCTTTGTACTAAATTAGTTTATGATAGCTAACCTAATCTCCATTTTAGCTTGGTTAATGTTATTCACTCGGTCTATATATTACTTTCCTCATTAACTCGGTCTAAATAGTAAAGGCTCGATCAATATAGATTGTACCACTAGTGCTTGGTAGTTTATAATTTTCAATTTCTAACATTTCATAATGCATTTTTATTTATGTATATATCACTTTACATCCCATCTATGCTAAGAACTAATGAAAAAATATATCATTTGAGTATATAGTTCCTATGTACCTTCTTTCTTTAGTGAGATATGGCATAATCACCTAAACCATTAGATTGGGTGAAAATAACTTCTTTATTGCTTCCATCTCTTACTATCTCTATCCATGTTTTCTTCCCTTCAGGTTTTTCATCTCCATTGCTTGATGCTATTGTTGGTGTTCTAGTTTTGTAATTCTTGCTGACATGTCAAATTTTGAGACAACTAAAATATATTATCTCTCCATTTTTACCATTTCTTTTAATTTCCTCTTAAATATATTTTTATGCAATTCTCTAGAATGTGTCAATATTCTCCACAGCAGTGACCACTCTACCATGTATTGCAATCCCAATTGTAGGAATTGTCTTTTCTTGTTGTATAAGTTTATTTTCCAGGGGACCAATGTGACTTCTTAAATCAACACTCATGAGCTCTATTTCCATACTTTTGATAGTTGTAGTAGTGAAGGTTTGGGATTTATATATCATTCTGGATGTATCATTGTTCTTTGATCTGCATTCATGTTCTTGATGTCCTACTTTCTTGTAATTAAAAAAATTACCACTTGGTTCAAGTTTAGGTATTTGGTTTCCACATTTGCTTCTACAAATGTTGGTTGTATGGCCAATTTTCCCATAGTAATGAGATATAGGTTTTCCTTTCTGTATTTTATCCAAGTCCATAGGTGTCTTTTACTCTAGGCGACTTCATCATGTCTTCAGAGTGTGTAATTACTTCATTTGGTTTGTTCATCTTCTCCATGAGTTTCCTTTCATGCCTTAGGTCACTTTTCAAATGCTCATTTTATAGCTTTAGATATGTGATCTCCACATCTTTTATGTTTTCTTCCTGATTTCCAATTACTAACTAATTTATCAATTCCAACTAATTGTTTGTAAGCTTCTATGCACTTCAAATGATCTCTCTTCAAGTCTACTAGCCATCTACCTTTTTCCTAGTTCATCCATGAGCTTATCTTCCATTTCTTTCTTCTTTTGTTTAATTGCTTCACAAGGTGTAACTAATTGAATTTCTTTTTTTGTCTTGACATATTTTACTTTGTTCACTAGCACACTATTCTTTTCTAGAAATTTTGTCATTGGTTCATCGTTGTTGTCAGTCTTTCCAATATCCAATAGTCCTTCATTGTCAAATTCTATATACTGAGTATCATTTAGCTAAATAGCTATCTCTATCCTTCTCTTTAGAATTTTCCTTAACTCCTCTCTTATTGCTTCTAATTGTTGCAAAATAATCTTGATGTCAATCATCTGATTCTCAATGCTTTTTCTCATATTGTATACTTGCATCTCCATAATCTTATCCTATCAAGGTAGTAGGCTTCCTAAAATCAGCACTATGCTCTTATACCAATTGTTGGAATAAGTAAATGGGAAATAAGATACTGAGAGGGAGGTGAATCGAGATCTTAAACTTTAGACTTCAAAACCAATTTCATTTATTAATACCTAATTCATCTCTCAGATCTACCATTAAAACTAAAATGTTGAAATATAAATAAAATGCATCACATCCATAAATAGTTCAAGACATAACACAATTATTTGGTTACTTAGAAACACTTCAAGATTATGGTAAAACTAGGGTGGAGATGAAACCCACAAATATTCACTATTACAACAATAAAGTTAACTTGTTAGGGTTACAATGTTTGACCATAAAATATGATCTACCCTGTGATGTATCTACTCTATTAAAAGCTTAAGAGAATATGAGGTCTCACCTTGTTAAAGGATTTTAAACTCACAATAAAGTGAGGAATCTATTAGGAAGTTTACATGGGCATGTTAAACCTTGACTCAATTTTTAAAAAAATTGATTTAGTACCTAGCCCTCTGTTTTCTCTGCAAGCTGATCTTGGGTCTCCTCTTTACTATATCATTGATTTGATTCTCCTAATCTGATAACTCTATTCAATCCTTCACTGCTATGATTTCTCTTTGTTCTCTCTACTCTCATACTTTTCCTTTTTTTCTTGACATGAACATGAGCATACTTTCCCTTACCTCTTATTCATATACTCACGATCTCTTTCTCCTTCTCCTCATGATTCTATGGTTAGAATCCTTCTTAAATAGATATTTCATGAAGGTTCTAGATTTTGATAGATGAGCTACCTTTCATCATCTTTTTTCATTTACATCCATTTTATGATTGGTTGAATCACACATCTTGAGATCATTACCTTCTTCAATGACACATAATAAATATCTTAGCTAGCTACTCAAATATAAATTTAATAGAAAAGTTGGCCAAATGGTTTACATATGAGTTTGTGCCATTAAAAACTCTCATATCAAAACTAAACTACTTGGTACTTGAGTCTTTTGACACTCGGTCTTGCAAACATCTTGGTGTTGTTACTTGGCTTCTATATAATTTTTTTCTCAACTCTTGATAACTTATCAATATGCCTGGTTACCATTGTATTTCTCAACTTGTATATCTTCTCGGTCTCTATAAAATTCTTAATAATCTATATTTTTCTCGGTATAAGTACTATATGCTTGGCCTTTACTAGATAACATGGTCATAGTGATGACCTCGTAATCTTGCCTTGCAAGTGACTAAGTGTTTGGACACTAATTGGAAACATAGGCTTAGAGATCAACAAGATATTCTTAGGATCTTCCTTCTAATGTGTGGTTGACTACTTAATAAACACTATCTAAAGCAACAAATGAAGACATTTAGAGTAACCTAATGTATTTAGAGTATGATATTTAAATAATAAAAAAGAGCTTTATAAAAATACTCATTGTGTATTAAGCTAAAAATGCCCATGGTGGAAATTTTAGTTATTATGCATATTAATCATGTTATAAGAAATGTTTGTATTATAGGTTGTTGGTCCCTTTTATGGCATAGTATTAATGGTAAGGGTAGTAAAGTGTATACTAGTATTTTGACGGTTAATAGTTGAGGGTTAAATGTTAAGATGTTTATGATGTTTATATGTCTATAAAAGGTATTGGTTAGGCAGTAGGGGGGTAACTTCCAGTTGATCTCTCGCCCTTTATACTACTGGGTCAGTCCCCCTCTTTTGGTTGCTATATTAATACATTAAAAAAAATCAGCTATATGAAGTTAAAAAATAGTGTTAAGAGCAAAATGTTAACTTTTACACACAAAGAGATGTATAGAGTAAGAAAAACTAGTTTTTTGTAACAACAAACATTATGAATAAGAGATCACTATTATGAGAAGTGTGAAGTACACTTAATAGTGCAGAATTCAAGTAAAGTATTGAAAATTAAAATAGCCCTCAGATAACTTTTCTAACTAAAAACCTTGAGTTTAAAATTATAAAAGCAACACCAATGTGACCAGCATTAATGCGTAACCAAATCAATAGTAAAAGAAGGAAGGGATTGAGTACTATAAAGAAGGAAAATTATCAAAGAAAATACTATAAAAAAATTAATTTAAAAATAGAATTCATTGTCACATCACATATGATTCCTTCAAAATTTCATCCAAAAGTAAGATCAAATCTTTAAAATCCAAGAAGTACTTAAAGGTAACTAAAAAAAGGAATTTCAAATTAAACTTGTGGAAATAATACAAGTCTAATAGATGATTTAGTTAAACTAAAACTAATGATGTGGATTAGATTTTGTATTTTGATGATTGGCAAACAATGTATAGAAAGTACACAAAGATTGCCAAAATCAGCAAAGCAAGAAGCTAATCAAAAAAGGGGAGGATTCAAAAAATTACAGATCTTTTAGGAGAGTTTTTGACTTGAATATTAAATAGGGTATGCCCTTAAAATTATGCAAAGGAGGGAATCCTCCCCTAAAGCCCCTAATAAGGGAAAATGTAAGTAATATATAGGACTTAGGTCCCAGGCCATATGAGGGGTTTTCTTGACCTCATTCTTTTTCCCCTAATGCTTGTATTTGAACGAGGTAAAACTTAGTTAAAATTTATTTGAGTTATATAATATATGAACATTTTTGTTTTACCTATATATATATTTTTTAAAATGTTGGATTGACCATGATTTTATACAATTTTCCAAAGTGGGGTTTCTTAAAATTATCCATGGGTTTCTCTTAGGAAGATTGTGGATTATTTTCTTCAAAATGTGCCAATCATCTCTCACATGTCATTCTCTTCTATGAAGAAATAAATAAATATTTGAAATCGCTAAGGAAGAAAATAGGATAGATAAATGAATGATCATCGAGTTTAATAGTGACTTCTTTTGACAAATCCTTATTTGGATCAATAGCAAGTATGGACTCTAGCATTATTTTGAGGAAGTGAATATATAATTTTGTATACCCTAAAATAAAATTCTAGGGTTTTAAGAGCATAATATAGAAGGTTACAAAGAAAACAAGGTAGAAAAAAGATAGTATTCCAATGGGGGACAACAAAGACAATATTCTAACATTGATAGTTAATCAAGTGTCCATGGTATGGATCTAAAAAAAGATGAGCCAATCCTCTAGAACACTTGTTTTGATTTAAAAAGGAAGGAAGAGGGTCTTGAACCCATATAATAGAAAAGTACTACAACCATCTCTTCTTTTGGCTATTATAACCAAGCATCAAAGAAACACACTCTAACCCCAATAGTTAGAGTCCCACCCAAGCAAAACCACAAAATTAATCAAATGTATCCATGTTCTTCAAGTAGTTATATCAAAACAACACTTGACCCTAATGTTAATCTAATAAACTTACTAACCATATTCCAAGTCTTTGTACCCTAACAATAGTGGGGATTAAAATATATATATATATATTCAAATAATTTTTTTGCTAAATTGAGAAGTTCAAAGTGTTAAAACAAAACAGAACAACATAGAACATTAGAGCTATCAAATTTCCACAATCCATTAGTGTTGTAATTTATTTTCTGGATTTGATTATGTGAACAATTTTTTACACCATCATTTTGGATGACACTCCATGATCCATCATCAAGATGCATGCAAAAGAAGAGAAGGAGAAATGAGATAGTAGACTAGGCTTCCAATAAAGAGGTGGTAGGGGGAGAGGAGGAAGACTACACATAAATCGAGGACATCAACCAATAAAAGGAAGACCCCTAAATCACAAAATAAAGTAAAAATATAAAAGAACAATAACTAAAATAAGAAAGGCACATAGAGACGACAAAAGGAAGCAACCAAAGATGAATAGTAAGAACAACTAATAAATAAATGAAAGATAAATAACTAAGCATCCAATAAGTAGAAAGACGATGACTAGTTGAAAATATAAAGAGGAAAATGGATAAAAGGCAAGAGAATGGAATAAGCTAACAAAAAGACCCGAAACAACATCTAAGTAGGACTAAATGCAACAAATAATGAGAAAGATAAAGAGAAAATGCAAAATGGTGAACCCCAAAAAACCTAAAAATTAAAAATTAAAAATTAAAGATAAATAAATAGTAATAATATTAATAATGATGATAATAATAATAATAATAAGATAATGCTTATTAAATTTTAAATTTTAAAATTAATTAATCAATTAGTTAATTACTTAATTTTTTAATCTATTTATCTAATTAATTTTATACCTTAATATATTTATCTTTCTTTTAGAATTCTACTTTATTTATTCTTTTATTTATTTATATAACTAATTAACTAATTAATTAATTAATTTTTAACTGTTAATTTTAAAAGAATTATCTTATTATTATTATTATTATCATTATTACTATTATCATTGCTTTATTTTTTTTATTTGTTATTTTTAAATTTTTGGGGTTCACAAGTTCACATTTTCTCTTTATTTTTCTCATTATTTGTTGCATTTGGTCATCCTTAGATGTTGTGTTGTGTCTTTTTGCTGATTTATTTGATTCTCATGCCTTTTGTCCATTTTTCTATTTATATTTTCAACTAGTCATCATCTTTCTACTTATTGGATGGTTAGTAATTTTTCTTTCATTTATTTACTATTTGTCCTTATTATTGGTCTTTGGTTGCTAGCTTTTATCTTCTCTATGTGTCTTTCTTATTTTAATTCATATTCTTTTATGTTTTAACTTTATTTTATGATTTAGGGGTCTTCCTTTTATTGGTTGATGTGCTCGATTCGTGTGTAGTCTTTGTCCTCTTCCCTCACCCCATATTTATTGGAAGTTTGGTCTACTATCTATCTCATTTCTCCTTCTCTTCTTTTGAATGCATCCTAATGATGGATCACAGAGTGTGATCTTAAACTTTGATGTGAAAAATTGTTCACATAATCAAATCCAGAATACACATTACAATACATAAAACATGCTGAGAACTAAAAAAATACCAAAACCAAGGATAGGAAATATTAAGCATTTTTGATGTGTTCCCAGTATTCATTCAACTACCCAATTTCTTCCATCCAATTCTCAATCTCTATGACACTCTTTAAATCTCCTTGCAGTTTTCCTCTAGAATGCTTGTTGATCATCACTTTATTCTATTAATTATAATGAAAATAAAAATTTACAATCCATTATATTATTGATTAGAGTTTCACCACTTCCATTTATATTAGTTAGAATTGAAAAACACATCAATTTGGGTCTTAGTCAGATCTAGATGAACAAACCATACATAGAGGTAAAAATAGTATAAAGCAACCATTTTGAGCCAAGTGATTTATGGATCATGACCCTCTATGCATTTATGTCCAAGTCCATCTTGTTAAATGATATTATATGTGTTTGAAACATGAATGTTGATAATATTCCTATGGGAGAGTATTGTAGAAACATGATTAGAACATTATTTTGATGATATGTTACATCCATAACTCTATTTTTCATTGATGTCAACATAGTTATGTTTTGTGGTATCTGATAGAATAACAGTGGGAAAGATCAAGTTGGTACAGATAGATCATTGAGTATTTTCACTAGGAGGTTAAAGGGAGATACTAATAAGTGTCTAGTATATGGAGATAACCTCACGAGAAAAGGATATTAAGTCTGGAAGAAGTGATGCAAGTTTTGGTGAAGACTGTTTTGAGATAGAGTTTATAGAAGCATGTTCTAGTAAAATTGTTATATCTCTTAGTAGAGTTGTTATTCTGAGAAGCGAGGTTAAATTTGTATATAAGACATGTTGGAGATGATGTGGCTAATCTTTCTTGTCATATTAATACACATATGGAGAGTTATTCAAGTGACAAGGTGACATATTGGTGTTATTGCTAAGTATAACGTGTTCTTAATGAAGTCATATAATAATTATTTGAGAAGGTGTAATAGATGACTTAGGGAACTTTTTATGGATTCAGTATAAAGGAAGAACATTTTCCTTTGTTATTTATGAATGATTATATGAAGCATAAAGAGAGGAATAGAAGAGAAACAAATTGATATGTGAGGATAAGTAGAGTAGAGAGAAGTTGGAGAAAACTTCAATGCTGAGGTTTTATTTTAAGATCCAAGGTTTGATATTTGGATTTGAGATTTGTGACCTAGTGTACAAGGTCTAGTAGTAATTGGTCTAGTTGACAGGATAGAGGAAAGATGATAAAGCACAATACAAACAATTATTCTACAAGGAATAGTTGAGAGATCAGTTGGATAGTGAAGTTCAATGATCTTTCCTTAGAAGTTGTTTGGATAGTAGGCCCTTCTACCTTCTACAACTCGTAATAGGGTTGGCACAACTCCTGACAGGGTTAGAATCTCCTAACATAGATTCAAACTCTCCTAACAGAGACTCTTATGTATTGAATATGTTTAGAGACTCCTAACAGGGTCCATCCTTTAACAAGGAATATATATATATATATATTGGTATATCTTTGTGGCAATCACTCCCACAAGGGTTTTTCCTTTGATCAAGGGTTTCCCTATTTAAAAAATATGGTGTAATTGTGTATGTGCATCTTGTTATGGTTGTTTTTTACTTTAATTGAATGGTTAAAATTAATTAAGGTTGATAAATGTTTTAATTGCATAATTGATTAACCCACCACCCCTCTCAGTTATCTTGGTGGACTATTATTTCTAGCAATTGGTATCAAAGTATTAGGTCCCTAAAGGTAAAGTTTAACAACTTTGGGAGATCCATGGCTATCATATTAAGAAATGATAGTCTGACGTTTGATGGAACAAATTATGATAGTTGGAAGGAAAAGATAAAGACATGTTTATTGTGTATAGGTCCAGGATATTGGATCTTGACAAAATTAGAAAAGAAAATTATTGTTGAAAGTGTGTTGGAATTTTATACCAAGGATGAGAGAGAACTTTTCATGTGTGACATGAGAGCTAGAGAAGCACTATTGTTTGAACTATCTAAAATGGACTACAACTAGATAAAAACACTTGATACTTCTCATAATATTTGGAAAGCTTTAGAAAACTTTTTTGAAGGTGGTGAACATTCTAAGAAATTGAGGCTACAAAGCTAGATTTGTGCATTTCGAGATGCTAAAATGATGAAAGATGAATCTATAAGAACATATATAGGTAGAATATTAGAAATTACTACAGGTATCAAATCTCAAGGAGGAACCAAGGAAGATGAATAGGTGATCTAAAAGATATTGAAGAGTTTAACACCACCATTTAAACAAGCAATTCAAATGATACAATTGTTAATCTCTTGTACCAAATGTTTCACCAAGGAAAAATTACTTTGGAGACTTGAAGCAGTTGAGAATGAGCTTAGGCAATCTAGAGAATTTTCTAGAATAGAGACAACTTTTAGTGCCCCAAACATTTGACCTAATCTATCAAGGAGCACAAGTGCTAGAAGAAATTTTGCTAGCAATAGTAGATTTGATGAGGACAAAAAAATAGAAGGAGTAGCACTTCTTGTAAGAAGAGAAGAAGATGGTAAGAAAATATTTAAATTTTGGACTTGTAATGAGCTTGGTCATTATGCATCTAAGTGTCCTAAAAGAGAGAAAAAATATAAAAGAAAGTTCAAACCTAGAAGAGATAGAGATTGTTTATATGCCAATGAAGAAGATGAATCTAATGAAGAAGCATTAAGTGCTAGTGATGATGAAATAGGATTTGTGGCTATTAAAGTGGAAAGTCTTGAGAAAGTGTCTTTGGTATCATGGGTTGAAGAAATGGTTGATCACACCATATGAATGGTGCTATGAAAAAGTTTGCTGACTTCAAAAGTTATGATGGAGGCATTGTCAAAGTTGGAAATACTGCAGCTTGCCATGTTAAAGGTATTGGATCTATAACTCTTTATGGTAAGACTAACACTGAGGATATATTATTTTTTGATACTTTGAAACACAATTTTTTGAGTGATAGACAACTAGTGGATAAAATCAGTTATAGTTCACATAGAAGACATGCATGATTAGAGAAATATATGGAAAGGTAATTAGAACATGAACTAGATCTATAGGTAATGTATTTCAATTGAATACCACTAAAATGACATGTTTGGTTACAAAGGTAGATGTCAGTTGGTTATGGCATAAGAGTTTTTGTCATATAAACTTTGAATATGTTCCTATAGTTAGATATTTTCCTTAGATTATAAAGCCTACTAACCCAATTTCCAAGGAGTGTGCATTGGCAAAGTATATCAAAACTTCTTTTTCCAACAAGAAGTTTACTACTACAACAAAGTTGGAGATTGTACACACAAATCTTAGTGGTCCTACAAAGACTAGAGGATTCTATGGTGAAAGGTACTTCATGATTATTGTCAAGATGACATTTCTAGAATGATGTGGGTTGCATTTCTTAAAGAAAAATCTGAGGCATTCGACAAGTTCAAGATATTCAAGAATAGAGTTAAGAATAAATAAGGTATGAAGATTAAATTTTTAAGATTAGATAGAGGAGAAGAGTTTACTTCAAATGAGTTTAACATCTTTTGTGATGCTAATGGAATCAAAAGAGAATTTTCAGCTCCAAGAACCCCTAAACAAAATGACATTGCAAAAAGAAGAAATAGGTTAGTAATAGAAGAAACAATAGCTATGTTAGCGGAGAATGATGCATCCAAGACATTTTAGAGAGAAGTTGTGAATACAATAGTTTAAACTATGAACAGAGTATAGGTTAGGAAAGAACAAAAAAGACTGCTTATGAACTGTGGTTTGGTCACTCACCTATAGTTAAGTATTTAAAAAATTTTGGCTGCAAATTTTATATCAAAAGAGATGACGATGTTGATAAATTTGATGCTATAAGTGATGAAGGCATGTTTTTTGGTTATTCATTGAAAATTAGAGCTTATAGATGTTATACTCTAAAAACTAAGACTATTGTTGAAAGTTTAAGTGTAAGAGTTGATGAGAAATTCAAAATACAAGAAAGAATAGTTGACTGTAATTTTGATGATGAGAATGTTGTTGTTACTAAAACAAGGAATGATGAAGTATTCTTTGAGACTAATAATGATTTTCAGAATGAAGGTGAGAAAATGTAGGAACAAAGTTTAGAACCTAGAACTGAGCTAAGAGTTGAGATATAATAAATCTACTTCTAGTAAGAATATGGCAAAGAATCATCCACCATAGTAGATCATCAACAATAGAGATAAATGTGTGATGAAAAAAAGTAGAATCAATGAAGAACTATGTCTGATATCTTAAGTAGGACCAAAGAATGCAGATGAGGCATGCAAAGATGACTATTAGAAGCAAGCAATAAAAGAAGAATTGGATTAGATAGTGAAGAATGAGACATGGGAATTGGACCCTAAACTAGCATACAAGAATGTGATAGGAAAAAAATGGGTATTCAGGAACAAGATGAATGAACAAGGTAAAGTTATAAGGAATAAAGAAAGATTGGTATGTAAAGGTTACTCACAACCTAGGAAAAGACTATGCCAAAACCTAAGCTCCTATGGAAAGAATTAAAGCAGTAAGGTTATTCTTAGCCTATGTAGCACATAAGAAATTCAAAGTGTATTAGATGGATGTCAATTCAACATTTCTCAATGGAAAACTTGAAGAAGAGGTATACATAGAAAAACTTAAAGGTTTTCCTTTAACAAATGATAGGGACATGGTATGGGGATTGAAGAAAGCTTTGTATGACTTAAAACAAACACCCAGAACCTAGTATGCAAGGTTGGACAAGCATTTGACAAAACTTGAATTTAACAAAATTATGGAAGATAGTAATCTACATCAAAAGAAATGGATGATGGATTGATGATTTTGGTAATATTTTTTGATGATATAATATTTGGAGGAGATGATAATGAAAGTGACAAGTTTACAAAAGAAATAAAGATGGAATTTGAAATGAGTATGATAGGAGAAATGAAATACTTCCTAGGATTATAGATTGTGTAGGATTGTAGTGCCTACCCCTAGTTTGTATTTTTGTTATCATTATCGAACTCTTTTAGGGTTAGTTTTATGTTGATGGTTAGTAACATTGTTATGAGATTATCATATATTGTGCTATGGATTCCATTGATATGTGATGAGATTACTTAGACTTTACATTTCATGTATGCATGATGATTATTTTCAGTGTTTGCAGTTATTAATGATGATTATTTTCAGTGTTTGCAATTATTGATGATTATTAGTTAGATGGCTTATTATCATATGTGTTTTCTTATGGATACTTACGCCATACTCGCATGTGTATGGTGTGCGTGTTTGCTTTTGTGTGGCGTGTCTGATGTGGTTAAGGAAGGGAGTCGTAGTCACTTGCTAGTCAGGATCTACATGATGCACCACTTCCTACCATTGCTTGTTTAGTTAGTATATGTTACATGCTTTTACATGCATGCTTTTTATGCAGGTTGTAGGTATCGGGTATCAACTTTCTTGAATTTTCCAGGATGAGCGTACCCTATCACAATATCTCAATGGTAAGAGAGGGGAAATGAATTCTCAAGTCCAAATCCCAACCCTTAAAGCCATTTGTCCTAATTGAAAATTAGGACACATTTTTGAGTTGAGTACCTTCCAAATATGTCAGATAACGTAATTTGTGATATTAACCCTTGGCTTGATTTTGTATGTATTTTGGCTATGATGGGTTTTCATATTTTTACCTTGAGAGTCTTTGATATATTTTCTATTAATTAAGTCTAATTAAAAGATTTAATTAACGGTTTAATTTAATGGAAATTTAATATGATATTTTAATATTTATTTTATTTAATTAATTGAGAAATTAATTAAATAAAATAATTAAATTTGGAGATAAAAGTTATAAGTTTAAATTTGGAATGTGACAATATTTATTTTTAAAATAATATATTTGGAGTTCATTTTTAAATAAATGACTAAATAATATTATTATTAAGCTAATAAATATTTTAGTAATTAAGTTTTGAAATAAAATTTAAAAGTGGAAAATATATTTAAAATTATTAAAAGATTATAGATCTCATGTGATTAAAATATAAATATATTAAGACTTAAAAAGTGGAATTATTAAAGTTAGTGCATGAGATTTAATAATAAATAAATTAAATTGGAAAGAGTAAATTAAATATTATATTAATTATTGTGCATTATTTTAATATTTGATTACATAGGAGTTGGCAAATTCTCGAGAGTTGTCATGTAGACAACATAGGGGTTTGCACTCTAAGAATGCTTAAGTTGTCTACACTTAGGAGTTAGCATTTTATTTGAGCACATGGTGTCTACAACCTTAAGACTCATCTAGAAGATTGGAGAAGACTCATGCTTGGTTGTCATGCTTATTTTCTAGTTGTTTGTAGACACACTCTAGATGCATCTTAGAAGCCTTTAAATAGAGGCTCTCCTAGTGTGTTTGGACAAGCTAAAATGGAAGCTTCAAGCTTCAAAGCTTCCATGCATTTGAGAAGCTCATATGCTTCTACATGCTCATATGTTTCTACATGCTTCTATGCTTTTTCAAGCACTTCTAATCACATGGAAATTTTGGTTGGCTTGGATCTTGGAGGAATTGCGAATGTTGAAGAAGGAAGGGACTTTTCTAGGGACTTCTGAGGCATGGCAAATTAACATCAGTTTCTAGGTGCACTCATGATAATCACATATACTATTTGCACTCTTTCTCTTCTTGTCTTCATCGTGTCTATTATATGTGTCTAAAACTTCTCTATGATTGAATCTATAATTTGAAATTGGAATCTAAATATGTATTTATTTGGTTGGAAAAAAAATCAATAGAGAAAACATTAGAAAATCCTAGCTTCAATTTAAGAAAGAAATTAGATCTGAATCGAGTTTGGGTTCAAATTTATATTGTGAAATTAGATAGACAAGATTTGAAATTAAAATAGAAATTTTAAGTTGAAAATTTGAATGGTTAGATGTAATCTTTCTATCAAATTATATTTTTAGATGCATACTGACAAACCTATTAGATGGATGAATGGGTAAATTTAGAGAACAATTACCTTTTAGGAGAAATTCTTAATTCATCACAAACTATCCTGTTGCTGCCCCTTGGATAGACCCAAACTCAGTCATTCATAACTTTTTATCGTGACTGAATTTATTCGATCGCTTTAGTCAGAATTTGCGCAACTTGGCCCTCTCCAACATATTTCAATTTCAGCCTGATCCAATGGTTCATTAGGGAGATATGGCCCTCGTACTGGGACTATTTTATTCAAGGATAGATATTTCTCCATTTCCCATAACCAAGAGTTCTTTATGCTTAAATTTCACAAAAATAATTTATCAAAGCATGGAATGAATTAAAGATATTATTGCAATCTTCCCTTTGTAGAATCTTATTTTTATGCATTAGTTTTATATGATTTATTAACTAATCTAATTTACTTAAGATTAGTTAATAGTAGAAGAAGTACAATTAATCTATTTATCAACCAACATAGGAGGTATTTAGTTGAGATATTAATATTGGGGATTTATTATAATTTTTTATTAGTAAAGTAATAATTTGAACTTTGATGGAATGATACATAGTTGACTCTTAATGAACGATGAATCTGATTTAAATATTGATCATTATAATTAAATAGTGAAATTATTAATAATTGTTAAGGTTAGTAATTATTAATGAATGATAAGTATAGCTAGTATAACTATTAATTAATTCAATTTAAATTGGAGTTAGTTAATAATTGAAGTATAGCAATAAGTCATAATTTTAAATTGGTTTAGACAATCTCAGGAGATATGAGATGAAGGGTTAAAGTAATTAATAGATAAAGATATTGAGAGGTAGTTATCCTTATATCATTGGGAATATTAATGCATCGAAAAATAGTTATGGAAGTTTCTCTAGATCGATTAATAATAGTTTTGAAGAGTTTACTATTTATTAATGTTTGTTGGGTCTAACAAACTATTAATAAATAATGGTTTAAATAGTTATCAATAAATTTCATTAGAGTTAATTTAGTGGAGATTATTTAATGATTGAAGTTTTGTAAAAGATATTGATTTTTGGATTTGGAGTATAGTTGATTTTTAATCAATTAATATTTATTGAGTTGATATTATAACTATGATATTAATAATTAAGTTGTGCAATAGAGTCTTATTTGAAATGATTATTGATAAATACGAATTTATCAAGGGAATGTTAGTATTCTTTGAAAGAGAGACGAATGTGGTCATTATAGATTTATTAATAATATTTTCAATATAACTTGTTATTAAATATTAACAAGATATTATTATTGAATTATGAATATGAATATTTGTGTATTGGATTATGGCTGACTTTTAGTTATTAGCCAACTGATATTCATTAGGTTGATGGTATGGTTGTGTAATTATTAATTAAATCAATTAACTAGAGTTAATTGGATTTAATTAATAATTATGTTATGTAATAGAGATTTAATTGATATAAATCTTTTAACGAGATTGTAAAAAAATATTGATATCGAAGTTGAAAATTCTTATTCTGATGACTTGAATAATGACCTTAGATGTTTTAATGGTGAGACTTAGTAATATTTAATTGAGAACTATTAGAATGTTAAAAGGTCATGGATGTGTACCTATGTTAATTGTTTGAGATAAATAAAGTTATAATCTTCTTATTCGAAGATTGATAAATTAGCTCTCTTATAATTTAACGAATAAGATCATTGATTTATGTTGAAAAGTTGAAGTAACATTAAAGAAGAGTTAATCAATAAGAATATGGATTTTAGTTAAATAAAGAGAACAATTTAATTAAGGGTCAATGATGATCAGTTTAATGAGTAAAGCATTTATCCCTAAAGTTATTCTTAGAATACTATTTTTAATTAATGGAAGAATAACGCTATCGGGGAACAAACGGGTTGACTTGTAGGTCAAATGATTACTTTTAGTTTACTTGAAAGGAAAACTAGAAACCTCTACACTTAACTCATCTATGTGATTTTAGTAAGCCAAAACATGTGTTTGCATTATGTTTTCTCTATGCTTCTTGTTTTGGGTTTTGGGTTGACTAGTGTTGACCAGTTATAGGACATCTACCAGAGGCTTAAGGGTTATGGTTATGATTGTAATGTCATCTTAATTTTGATCTTTATAAACCCAACCATGGTTATGTGATGGTATGCTCTATGAGATGTTATGTTTACTGATTTGTTAATGCTTTTCAGTCTTCATGTGTGAAGTTGAGATTCTTATGTATCTAAGACACTTGACTTAACCATTTTTGAGTCATCGATCGGTTATCCTTGGATTACTTTCAGTCACCATGATGGGACTGAAATGTTGATTTATGATGTCATGTTGTAATATGTTTTGACTCAACCATTTTGGAGTCTTTGATCAGTATTACTTTGAGATATTCTTTGGTTTCTTGTTGAGAATCAATGGATATTGTGATTCATATTGGAGATTATATATTTATGAGGTTTATTTTGTGGAGCTTTTATGTGTTCTTGGATGGGAGAACCATCTTATTATCAGGTTTCCTATTAAAGAACCGAGGTTGATCTTTATGAGTGTTGTGGTATGGGACACAACTGTGGATTTATGTGCTTAGGAGAGGTTGTCTAGGTACATGACTATGGGAGTGGCTTGCATAGGGGTCCGGGGCCCAAAGTGGTCAGTACCAGGGTAACCTAATGCAAGTTATGTAATAAGTGATAATCTAGTAATTAAAATTTATGGGAGAAAAACACACTAAAAAGATAAGTTAGAGTTATTGAACTACCCATTCCTTGAGTGCTTGTATAGACTAAAGATGGGATGAGTGCCTCATCTTCTTGAGAGGGCTCTTGGTTTTCACATGTGCCACGTTGAGGGTCTAGGGTTCATAGTAACCAATCTAGGGTAACTCAACGCTTGAGGGTCCGGGGTCTAATGAGAGGCTAGTCTAGGGTAACTCAAGAAGCCATGTGATGACACTCCCTAGCATGTAGCCTGAGTCTCCTCTATAGATTTTTTGTACCTCTGGTGGTGTACTTATTGTTGTGCCTCTAGGATTAGATGTTGGTTTTTTTATTGGAACCTTTGAGTTAGTATACTTTTAATATTCATGTTTTAGAAAGTGTTTGTGCTATGTGATTTGATATTCTATTTTTGGGACTTGAGATTATCTCCTCAGCACGGTGGGAGTGGACCACTTAGGTTTCACGTGGTCGGGTGGTAGTGTATTTCCACTCTTATCATTTGAGGTCCGTCCGAGACACCGTGGCTGGAGCATTCTTGGTTGGTATTTATCTTCATTCTATTCTTGGATCATTATGATAGATGATATACCCTATTATGGATGTATTTACTGGAATGTTTCTTAAATTGATGATTTGCATATGTTGGATGATACTTTACCTTGCATGTTAGATTACTTTTTGTATATGATGTAGGATGTTTTAGGAGTGACATTCCTACTATGTTAATACTGATGATCTCTTCGATGCTTTGGAATGTTATGCATGGAGGGATGGCTAAGATCTAGAATGGTCTAATGATGCTATTAACGGTTGGGAGGAACCGTGCACTTAGTTATTTATGTTTGTGATATATGGTTATCTTTTATGATGGATGTTTATATCTTTTGTGATGATGTATCATGTATGACATGTGGTTTCATTTACTTTAATTGTATCATGGATTAATATTGGATGTTGATGTAATTTATTTCAACAGATGTTTATTCTTTTAAGCCTTTCATACCTTGTATCATGTACAGTGGATGATTGAGCTAAACTAAAATGTAGTTACAAAAAGGACACTTGTATATGGTTTAAGAATGTTGGATGTATCATTGTTATTTCATAAGAATGTGATGTTAGATGAATGGTTGATTTAGATGTAATTCAACGTTAAGAGATCTTTAAAGAATGTAATCTGTTATGTTATGTTTACTTTCAGTTGGATGTTACTATTGCTTTCGCAGATGTTATGAAATGTTTTACTTTCATGTTTTAAAATAAAAAAAATGTTTGGCAAACTTTAGGTTAATTCTTTGGATCCCTTGGTGGGGCATTACAAGGATAAAGAGGGAATCTTTATTTCTCAGGCTAAGTATTTGAAAAATCTATTGAAAAAGTTTGGTTTGAAAACATGTAAACTAGTTAGAACACTTGTGATAACTAGACACAAGTTATCTACAAACGATGAGACACCTACTATTC
This sequence comes from Cupressus sempervirens, assembly GCA_028749045.1. Classification (NCBI taxonomy): domain Eukaryota; kingdom Viridiplantae; phylum Streptophyta; class Pinopsida; order Cupressales; family Cupressaceae; genus Cupressus; species Cupressus sempervirens. The sequence continues at coordinate 230,759,696 of CM053784.1, forward strand.
AACAGAAAAAGTAGAGATCTATGATTAGAGGATTGCAATATCTGACTCACATAAGGCTAGATATAACAAGTGCAGTTGGAATTATTGCAAGATTTCAAGCTGATCCTAGAGAAGTACATTATGCAGCAATTAAAAGGATATTTAGATATCTAAAGGGAACACTAGAATTTGGATTTTGGTATGATAGATCTAATGATTTCACTTTATATGCTTATACTGATGCTAATTGGACAAACAGTATGGATGACAGAAATAGCATTAGTGGTGGAGCATTCTTTCTTGGAGGAAGATTGGTCTCTTTATTAAGCAAGAGGCAAGATTATATTGCATAGAGTACAACAAAGGATAAATATATTGTAGCAACAAACAATTGTAATCAAGTTGTTTGGATGAAGCAAATGTTGAAGGATATAAGGATAGAATTTAGTGAACCTATTGTTATACATTGTGATAACACAAGATCAATGAATATGTCTAAGCATCTAGTATTGCATTCTTAGACTAAGCACTTTTCCATCAAATATCACATGTTGAGAGAGAAAGTTACAGAAAAGGAAATTAGATTGGAGTATGTAAGCACCAAAGAGTAGAGTGTAGATATTTTCACCAATCCTCTTCCCAGAGAGACTTTTGAGTATTTGCAAAGTATGCTAGGGGTTATGCCCCTACCTATATCAGAGTAGATGATGCAAGAGTGCATCAGTTTAGAGGTACAGAGTACTATTATTTGTTTGGACTAAATGTTGATGCTTCCTATATGGGGATTATCTATGATGAAAAAGGTCATCTAAGACTCTTGATGGATGTTGTTTTGAAAAGTATCTTTGGACACTTGAGTAGTTAAGAGACAATTGTTGATAATCGATATTGAAACCTTTGACATTGATGTCAATGCAGGAGAGATTATAGCATGAAAAATATTTTGATATAGAGAATATTGAGGTATATCAATGGGGGAGAATGATTGATAAAGAGGATTTGAAAAGAAAGGATAACAATCTTTAACAATTGGTACTCTTGGAGGGTAAAAGTACAAACTTTTTTCACCCTTTTACAAAGGAAAAGGCTAACAATGATCCAGGGGACATTTTCACCAAAAATTGAAGTATCTCCAAAACTCTAACAATCAACATCGGTTTAAAGTCTTCAAAATTTTGCACCCAATGCAATTTGAACAAGCAAAAAAGGAGATCGTATGCAAAAGTTATAGCCAGTCAAATTTTGGTCAAACTAGGTATAGAGGTCATCAAAAGGTTAAAAATAATCATCTCAAAAGTGGTCAACAATGGGTTTCAAATTGAAGAGCTTTCCAGCGGCATTTGTTTTGTGAAAAATGGAGCTCGTATGCAAAAGATATGTCCAATTGAAGTTTGAGATGATGAGGTTAAAAAAAAAAATTTAAAAATTAATATTGATAGCAATGTTGGGTTTTGAACCCATGACCACTGGCCCCCAAAATTCGACCGATGGCCGTTACACCGCCGGCAACCTTTGAAAATTATTTAAGGAATGTTTTATTTATCGTCTAAAATGGTGCTAATTTTAGTTAAAGGCTAGAGGTCGGTGTGGGGATTGGAACCACCAACCTCCACTGTCACAAAAACCTCTTTTGCCATCACACCACATAAGTGGCTTTAATTGCAAGTTGCATGGCTTTTATTTAACTTTAAACCAATGTCAATCCCTCTTGCCCTTGATTAAGGGGATTTGTTGGAAACTAACCCTCCAAAAGAGGATAATGAAAAATTTCTAATATGACTAAGGCCTAATTTCGAAGGTGGACTATTGTGAAGGATTATTATTAGATTTTTTTATTTTTTCCCTATTTTAGGCAAATATTTTGTATAAAAAGAGGGGTTAGGGGCCTTTTCAAGGCATGGAAATTAAGGGAGAAATTATGCAAATGATGAGAGAGAATCTTTGTATCTGGAGACTTAGTGATTTTTTCTGCACATAGAAGAATTTTGTTGCGTGTGCTTGAAGAGAATTATCAAAAATCACTTGTATTGATTTATTAGAGTTAATCAAATCAGTCCCCCTATTGGAGCTAGACCCGAAGACGTAGTCCTTCCCGGATGAACTTCGAAATCAAATGTGTTGTCTCTCTATCTCTCTTTCTATCATTTCATTCTATATTTTTCTTATCTCCAACTACGTTAATTTTCTTTATTTAAGCTTTAAAATTAACTTTATGTAATTGGTTAACATTCTCTGTAATAGTCCTAGATCCTAGAAATTAGATCAAACAAAAGTATAGATGTTCACTTTCAATGAAATAAAATTAGTATTATTATTTATAATTTAAAAATGAAGTAAACTAATGAAATTTGTAGAAATTGATGAAGTTTAGGATTTTAATTTTTAATAATTATTTGGAATAAGAAATTATATGTTTTCCTATTTTTTAAAGATAACTTTTAGTTACTGAAAAATACTGGAAACTAGGGGTCTAGTTCCCACCACAAAACTTATTTCACTTTGATATCATATTATGTTATAGATAACATATGTAGCTAGAACAATCAAATATTAAACAATTCTTTAGACTTATTTTTTCTCTTTTATAACGATTCAAATTTTAACTTATTCAAATCGATAGTTTTCATCTCCCACCACATTTTTCAAAATAAACCTATTCTAACCAAAAGAAATATTATAGATTCTAGAAGAGGGCTCTCTCTTCTAGAATGCCATATAATTTTAATTTTTTTAGATGATTTAGTATTTTATCTTTCTCAAAATCAACATCTTCTCGAATGTTAAAATACATACATGTAGAATATTTTAATTACAATATATTATATGTAATTAAAACACTATGAACTCTATATTAGAATATACTTGACTTTGAGCTATATAAAATGGTGTTTGTCTATTATTAAAAAACAAATCATAAAAAATAATAAGCGTTATTGAAATGTTAGCTTTCTGAAATAATTGTATTTCTTTAGTAATTGGATACCAACTAGTATAAAACATGCATTTAATTGAGATTTCTAGTTGAAAAAGTGTGATACCATATATAGATTAGCTAGAATAAATTTATCAAGATCATATGTTTGAAAAAAAATATTTTTTAGATAGAAATACTCAAGCTCAATCATTTTGATAAGTTAGCCTAAAAGGTGACATAGCTTTGTACTTTTATCCTAGAACTATATGTTTTTCATCTATGTTGCCATCAATGCCAAAGGGGGAGATTGTTGGAAGCATAAATCTTGATGATATTCCTATGGGGGAGTATTATAGAAACATGATTAGAACATTATTTTTGATGATATGTTACATTCATAACTATATTTGTCATTGATGTCAACATGGTAGTTTTATGTGGTATCTAACCAAAGAAAAATAGTAAAGATCAAGTTGGTATAGATAGATCATCAAGAATTTTCACCCATGAGGTTAAAGGGAGATACTACTAAGTGTCTAGTAGATGTAGCTAACCTCAGGAGAAAAAACTATTAAGTTTGGAAGAAGTTATGCAAGTTTTGGTGAAGACTATTCTAAGATAGAATTTATAGAAGCATATTCTGGTAAACTTGTTACATCTCTTAGCAAAGTTGTTAATTTGAGAAGCAAGATTAAAGGCATGTAGAAGACATGTTGGAAATGATGTGGCTAAGCTCGTTCATCATATAATTGTACATACAGAAAGTTATTTAAGTGACAAGGTGATAGATTGGTGTTATCACTAAGTATAATGTGTTCTTAGTGAGGTCCTATAATAATTAATTGAGGAGTAATAGCTGACCAAGAAATTAAATTTTATGGATTTAGTATAAAGGAAGGATATTTTCCTTTGTTATCTATGAATGATTGTATGAAGCACGAAGTGCAAAATAGAAGAGAAACAAGTTGATATGTGAGGATAAGTAGAGTAGAGCGAAGTTGGAGAAAACTATAATGTCATGGTTTTATTTTGAGATCCGACATTTGGTTTTTGGATCTAAGGTTTGTGACCTGGTCTACAAGGTCTGACAATGATTGGTTTGGTTGACAAGACAAAGGAAAGAGGATAAAGTATAGTATGGACAACTATTCTGCAAGGAATAGTTGAGAGATTAGTTGGACAGTGAAGTTCAGTGGTCTTGCCCCACAAGTTGTTTGGATAGTGGGTCCTTCTGCCTTCTACAACTCCTAATAGGGTTGAAATCTCCTAACAAGGATTCAAAGTCTCATAACATGAACTCTTATGTACTCAATGTGTTTATAGACTCCCAACATGGTCGATCCTCTAACAAGGAATAAATATATCAGTATATCTTTGTGAGCATCATTCCCACCAAGGTTTTCCCTCTGATCAAGGGTTTCTCTAGTTAACAAATTTGGTGTAATTGTGTATTTACATCTTGTTATGGTTGTTGTTTACATTGATTAAATGGTTCGGATTAATTAAGGTTGATAAGTGTTTTAATTAGATAACTAATTCACCCCCCTGTTAGTTATCTTGGTGGACTATTATTTCTAACAATACAGGCTTGCCTTCCATGCTTCCCAATAATTTGATATTACTTAATTTAAATATTATATTAAAATTAAATTCTATTTTAGCTAAATCTAATATAAAAAATGAAAAATAAACATTTAATAAAACAAATGAAAGTTTTTTCAACAACGTATTATTTTATTTATTCTTTAAAAATAGACTTTATTTGTATATTTATGATTTTTGCTAGTAAATATGTGAAAGTAAGAAGCTTTCTCTGATACATGATAACATTGTCATGCCAACTCCAATACCCATTTCCATAGCCAAATTAATTGTGTCGATTCTATCAAAATAGGGATTCCATACGTATCATTAGACCTTTCAATTACAAATAAACTAAACATGAAATAAATTTATTTATTTTTCATTTACACTTTTTATCGTGATATTTGATACTTTTTATTATAAAATAAATTTCTATAAAAATATTCAAATCATATTTTGAATCTAGTCTGATTTTCTTTACTTTTGAATCTTGAAAACTAGTTTAAAAAGTGTACATAGAAATTTTAAATATAAGATTTAATAGTTTTGGAAAAAAATAATTGGAAAAAGGCGTTACCAAGATGTGTTGTGAAACCCAAATAAATCGACGATCACTACTTTTGTAAGGATGTTTTTATGCACTAACTCCGAGTGAATTAATGGCCGGCCGCCTTGTTATGAAATGGTCGGCCTACGTATTGTAAAAAAATTAATTTAATAATGGAAGCTAAATCGCTGCTTATAAATAATTATAAAAACAGACCTAACATAGGGTGTAAACAATATCGGCAAGGTTTTTCAATTTGAGCGAGGATAAACAAACGCGCGGACTATCCAAATTTGGGAGACATTTCTAATCGTTGCATTTAGACCAGGGGCGATATTTCTCTAGGGTTTTACTGAGACAATAATTTCGCAGGCGGTTAACAAAATGGCAACATCTGAGAGCAGCCAGCAAACAGCTGGGAATGTCGACAAAATAACAGCAACCAATGGTTCGATATTAATCAATGAGCCAGTCGCCACGAACCCTGAAGTTAGGGTTTTACCTGAGATTCCCGCAACAGTCGATGCCTATCAAAATAGCAAGAATAATTCTTTACAGCAGGGAAAGAAGGAAGAAGAGGCTGCTCAGGACAACCTTGATGGGCTCATTTTCATGTGCAACTCCAAAACGAAGCTTGATTGTTTTCGATATCGCGTCTTTGGTTTGCCTGCAAGTGAGAAGGAAGTGGTGGAAAAGGTTAAGCCGGGGATGAAGTTGTTTCTGTTTGATTATGAGGAGAGAATGATGTATGGCATATACAAAGCTTCATCCACTGGAGGAATGAATTTGGAGCCAGATGCCTTTAGAGGGGACAACTTTCCAGCTCAGATTCCCTTTCGCACTCATAAACTATGCTGGCCATTAAGTGATCATATTCTGAAGAAAGCAATCGGAGATAACTACTACCGAAAGAATAAGTTAACGTTTGAGCTTAGTTGTCAGCAAGTGAAGAAGCTGAGTGTGTTGATTCGAGGTGGAAGGCTGGATGCTCGAGTCCCAGTTGAACCAACACTAAATAGGGGGGAGCCGCGGAGGGAAGAAACGAGGGGAAAGCAAATTATTAAAGAGCAGGAGCAGCTACGGTGTGAGGAGGGATCAATTACCACATGGGATCTCTGTAGGTTTGGTGTATTCATTATGTTGATGTACTTGCTGTGGGTATTTTGTGCTGATGGCTGTGTATTGAAGTATACACGCGCACATGCTGTTTTTGCACCCATATTTGTGCTCTGGTTTACCGTTGCTTTGTCACGGCATCTAATTGACTGTCGTAAGAGATTACTCAATTCTGTAGCTGAGCTTCTGATAGAGAGGGATGGACTACGCTGCACAAGCATAGGGCAATCTATTGGCGCTGGAGTTAATCAGCATCGTTTTGCCCCGTAGATTAAATAGCTTGGTGTTGCTAGATTAGATTTATATTTTATTTATTTAGCATCAGAAGTACGCATAGAAACAGTTGTTGGGTCTTTTATTTGTGTGAGGTCTAGTACACTCGATTTATAAGATGTTGTCTATTGTTGCGGATTTACTTTCTTTTGTAGTAGGATCTCAAACTTTTGTTTTGTATGAGTTATAAATTTTTTCCTAGTTCTTTTATTTTGACGATGGGTCAAGTGTGATTCAAAATGTTAATGTAAAAGTTAGTTCACATTCTATTTAAAAGCAAAACTTTTTAAGAAATTGTTAAAAACTACTATTTACAATTATTTGTCTAGATTTTTCGAATGTAGCAAAACTATCTAATATTAAAATTGATAATTTCTATGCATTAATTAATTTTTAAACATTAATTTTATCTTAAATTATATATATGCAATTAGTAAGCCTGAAATTGGTAGATGTAATTCTCAATACTATATTAGAGTTTGTGCAGATCTTTTGATAGGTGCAAGTTCTTTACCATTGTATGTGTTTTAAAGATGCTATAAAAGTATATTTGAAATAATTAATTTAGATCTTGTAGATGTTATTTTCATGTTAAATGAGTTACAAATAAAGAATTATATTAAAATATATATATTTAAAAAAAAGTTTAACACAAAAATAGTAAAACTACTACAATATAATTGACATGTGTCTCATTAAACAAGGATGACAAAGTATGGCATGTTAACATTGAATTAAATTATATTATTAGCTATAATTTATGAACAACTACAATAATATATGATGTCCCACTTTTTATCTCCTCTCAACTAAAGTTGGATTTTTTCTTAAACCAAAAGAGGGGTAAAAATTTATTAAGACAAAAATAGAAACAAAAATGAGAGCTCAACAAGGAGTTCTATCCTAAGAAACAATGTCATCTAACTGATGAGATAGATCCGAGGGTAGCTTCCCCCTATCCACAATATTCTAAACTTGAAGATGATTAGAAACACATTTGGCCAGACAATAAACAACTGTGTTGCATTCTCAAGGAATGTAATTACAACTAATAGACTCTAGAGAAGTAAAAAGAAGAAGAGTTTTATTAATGACTGAAGCCAATTGTCAACTAACATCCTTAAGTAAGTTCATGTACGCAAATTCGCCATCACTTGAGAGTCAAATTTATAGATTAGTTTGCACCATTCTCTCAAACAAGATTGTTCTAAAGCATATAAAATAGATAGGGCCTCCATCAGATTGTTAGTTTTCCAACCCTTATACATTGAGAAAAGAAATTAAACTTCTCCAGAGCTATAGTTGGACCAAGAAAACTTATTCCAAACTTGTTTCCACCAAGCAACCTAAGCATCCCCTAATAATTGTATAGTAAATTCCTCATATCCAAGTTCCAAAAGAAATAGAATATTTACTAGATAGGACAGCATGCCAAGCCAAAACATTTGACCTTAGTAGAGACTAGCACTCCCTAGAAGCCAAAATTCTAGAAAGTTCCTGATAGTCTGCCTCTAAGCACTAAGGAGGCCAATCTTAAGAGTCTTTTCATCTATATTCAATACCAAAACCCAATTGATAAGGAGTTTTAGAATGAGCCACTTTATCCCATCCAGTACCAAGAAAGGAATCACATAGAGCTTGAAGATGAGGAGCAAATGGATAAGATGGGACAGTTACCATCCCAAGCATCAGACCAAAAGAAAACCTCAAATCCTCCCTTACATATCAAAAAATTTCCCCTCCTAACCAATTGAGCACTAATCTTGAGAGTATTGCACACCATAAAGCCACGTCCTTCAAGAGGAAATGTGGAAATAGACCAAGGATCAGTACCTCTATAATACTTATGCATAATTATATATGAGTATAGAGTTGATTATGTCTAGAGCACCAACACTAGTAAAGCATAGCAGCCAAATCTTGGCTACTCAAGATAGTAGATCGAAGGCCAAGACCACCCTCCTTCTTAGGCCTACAAACAATCACCCAACTAATCAAACTTCAATTATAATTACACAAATTACCACTCCAAAGAAAATGTCAAGAAAGAGAATCAAATTCCTTGAAAAAGTTAACAAGAGTAGTTTGTATCATGCTTCTATGAATAGGGAGTGCCTAAATAATAGATTGAAGAAGGGTAACATGAGCAGTAATAGAGAGTCATCAATGGGTCCAAATATTTACCATCTTCCAAATTCTTTTGATCAAATCCTACTAGAAGAGTCGTGGCTGCCTAGAACTAGTGATAAAAGTGCTAAAAAATGTCAAAGGAATTGAACTAATTTGAAACCTAATGATATTAGCAATCCTCCACTGAATAAGTTCAAGATTGTTAAAGAAATATATAGAAGATTTGTGTGCATTAAATTTATGGCTTTTTTCCACCAAATAAATTTCCAAAGTATGTCAGAAGGCTTCTACTTCCTTGACTCAACTAATTCCTGCAAGAGTAGAGTCATCAACAAATTGAAGATGAGAAAGAGAAGGTAAACAATTTCTGTAGTGCCACCCCTAGATAGAGTTCTTGAACACCTAATTCTTAATATATTTTCTCAAATCCTCAACCATAATAATGAAATGATAAGAGGAAAGAGAATCACTCTAGTGGAGACCCCTAAAAGAATCAAATAAATGGGAATGTAGGCCATTAATAAGGATACAGAAAGAGGAAAAATTGACACAACTTATAGTTCAACTCACCCACTCTGAGCTAGAGCCAAACGTTACAAGAATATTCCTTTGGAAGCTCCAATTGACTTTATCATCATCCTTAGTCATATCCATCTTAATAAACATAGATTGCTCCCTTGAGCTAGCCATAGAGTTGATAGATTTAGTAGTAATAACCACCCCATCTAATATTTGTCTTCTTGTGAAAAATTCCCCTTGCTCTTTTGAGATAAAAGAAGGAAGCCACTTTTTAAGTCACTCAACAATCAACTTATTAACAACTTTGTAAGCCACATTAGATAGAGCACTAGGTCTGAAAAATTCCTATTGATTAGACACATCTTTTTCTAGAATAAGAACCAAGAAAGTAGAAATTAGTGCACAAGAAATTTGCTTGTTGGAATAAGATTCCTTAACAACTTCTAACAAATCCTGATTGCTTATGTCCTAGAAGTTCTAAAAGAATTCAATAGGAAAGCCATCAAGGCTAGGTGTTTTTCCCTTAGGCATGCCAAGGACTGCCTACTCCAATTGAGCCAAAGAGATTGGGCACATTAGATTAATCATTCATTTCTTGAGAAATATGGGAGGGAATATAAGAAAAAATAATATGCTCTTGATTATCAATGGGAGGATAATTCTTAGACAAGAGGTTAGAAAAGTACTGAGTAACCTTTTGAAACAAAATTGGCAAGGTAGATAACTAGATCCCTTCATAATTAACCAAAGAAGAAATATAGCTAGATGATTTTGACAAGATTTTATAGTCTTGTGGAAAAAGGCAATGTTCGTACTATCTTCCTAGAGCCAATCAAATCTACCTTTTTCCTACTAGAATATTTCCTTCTAAAGATCTCATTTTCCACATCTTTAGAAACTAGGGATTTAGCATTACCCAAATCCTCCAATAAAGAAAGGTCCCTAGTCTATTTGGTTATGACATACAAATGCTCTTGAGAAGGCCCCTCTTCATGGAATGAAGGTACCAATCTATGTTTCATCTCTTGAGCTGTCTCTAGACATATTGAAGTTTTTAAGAAAAGGAAAAGATAGCAGTAGCAAAAGCAGGGGCACTATCCCTCCACTAGCAAGAAATAAGATCATGAAGAAGGAGCCCCAAAGCCACATGAGTTGAAACTTAAAAGGATGATTCTTAGGAATAATCACTCCAGTAGAAAAAAAAATTATTGGCCAATGATCAAAACCTTTCCAATCTAGAATATCAAAATAGAGTGTGAGGGAAGCACTAAACTAGAATCAAGAAACTAAAAATCTATCCAGATATTCTGAGATAGTGTTAGCTCCAACCCTTCTATTATTCCAAGTAAAGAGAACATTATTGGGCTTAATATCAAAAAGATGCAAAAGATCAATATTTTTATAAAGAAGATTAGAGGAAGGCCCCAACCAAGCCAATCCACCCTGCTTCTCTTCTAGACTTAAAATTGAATTGAAATCTCTTGATAACACCCAATGATGGTAAGGGTAAAAGTTTCTAACATGCACAATATTGGTCCAAAGTTCCACCATTCTCACAAAATCGATAGGCACATACAAATTAGTAATATTCCTAGTTTAATGGACAACAAGTATTTAAATCAATAGTTATTCTATTTATTTATTGTTCATTTTTTTTTTTTTCTATTTGACTATTTAACATTATAATTTTTATAGGTTTTCTAGTGTTAAAATTTAGTATTTCCAAGTGAGTATTATAAATGAAAGTTATATGTAAGGAATAACATTTCAATCCAAAATAAACATAATGTAATGTTAGATTAAAAAAGAGTTTTATGAATTATGAGTTTGATGATTTGATAATGTATTATATGTTTTTTAATGATTCAAAAATAGATTTTACCCTAAAACCCTTTAAACTAATAGAAATAAGATAATTATTAAACAACAGCTAACTAAATAGCTTCTAAGAAAACCTATCACTACCAAATGACTAAAAAACTTCAAACAACAAAAGATAAAAAATAAGCCACTGACATATAGAACAACACATAGAAAAGACAAGTAATAAAAATGACATGGAGGACTAACAATATATATAGGTTGTGAAAATGAATCCAAAATTAAACACATTACTTTAAGTTTTAAATCCACCACAAAAAGTTTCAAAACTATTATAATTTAGAAATATATTTTAACCAAAATATCTAGCCTAAAATGATCGAGTGCACAGGACAAGGTGGAAGAAAATATGAGTGTACAACAGAAGCATATGGAGGTCCACAATGAAAATAATAAGGGAGTTGGAGATGAATGCCAATACTACCCCTTAATCAAAACTATTGTCTGTAATCTCCAAGTTGTTTCTTTGATGCATAAAACATCCATTACCCAACGGTTTGGTGAAAATGTCAGCATATTTATCGTAAAATTTGTAATTCACCAAAATAATTTCACCATTTATGATAATCTTCCTATTGAAATGATGCCTTGTATTTAAATGTGTTCGATTTTTTTGTGAAAACTTGAGTTCTTTGTTAATTTTGTGGCTAAATTGTTATAAAAAAATATTTTTGTTGCATCATCTTGTTCTTGTTTCAACTCTTTTTATACCATTGCTTCACATGTGGTTGCTACATATTTTTCTTTACCTAATGAAAAATTAACAACATGTTGGTTCTTTGATGCCCATGATACTACACCTGATCCAAAATGGAAGACATAACCTAAAGTGTTTTTCTTGTGCAAAATCATTATCAATGTATCCTAAAATCTTTGAACTTAAATAGAGTATTCCATATTTTTTTGGTCCATTAATACATCTCACAATTATTTTAGTTGCTTGTTAGTGGGAAAACTTTGGATATTCCATAATTTTTCATATGAGACTAACTTCAAACATTATATGAGTTCTTCTAGTTTCTAGATACATAGCACACCCTCCCCCCCCACCCCCTCCCCCCCGCCCGCCACAATTAATAATAAAAAGTTGAATTTACATTATATTGCTTACCATTTTTTTTTCAACTTCAAACATGTAATGATTGGTATTGGTAGTCATTTAGATTTTAACATAGTATACATCTGTGAAATAGGTTTAACATGCTTAGACTTTGAGATGAATGTAACCTTTGCTAGAAATAACAATTGGAAGTAAGCTTTGAGAGGGGGTGGGGTGAATCAACACTTGAAAAATCTAACCATTAAAACATTCACCACACATCCATCTCACAATTTGCATATAAACTTAAATAGCTAACTAAAATTAGGGCATCCATAACATGAAACAAATAACACATATGACACAAGATATTTGGTTACCTAGAAACCCTCCAAAGAGAAGGTAAAACTAGGATGGGGATGACACCCAAAAATCTTCACTACTACAGCTATAAAGTGTAGCCAATTCAAGTTACAATAAGTTTAATAATAAACTATGATGTACCTTGTGAAAGGTCTGCCTTGTTAAAGTCTTACAAACACTGTTAGGTCTCACCCTATTAAAGGATTTCAACACCATGCTAAAAATGTGCTTGGTTAAAGAAAATTTAACTTACAATAAAGTAAGCACCCTGTTAAAGGATTTACAAAAGCTTATTAAGACTACTCTATTAGGAGATTTTGACTAATTCACCTATTAGAATGTTTCAACATTGATCCTTTAATTACCATTGGTATGCTAGATATTAGATCTTCTCTTTCCAAGTATATCCTTGATCCTCTTAATTAGATATGTCTTTTATATCCTCTAACTGCTTTATTCTATTCTCTATAATAGATTCTGCAATTCAATCATTTCACATCCTCTTAGTCTAATTCACAACTATAATTCACAACTATAATTCACAATTATAATTCACCAATTTGTCCACTTAATTAATCCCTTTATCTAATTGGTTGCATGTATTGTATAGGGATCCTCAATGTAGATTCATTCTTATCTTCTAGAATTGTAAAAAAATCCTTAAGTTAGCCTAAAAATGGTTTACATAAGAGTTTGTTCCATTACAAAAAACTATGTCCAAAAGTATTTACTCACCACTTGAATCCTGTGATGTTCACCATCCACTATAAACGTAATGCTTTAACTTGACCTCTAAATGACTTGGCATCCACTATTTTACTTGGCATCTATTAGCTTGTTCGGCACTAGAGTGACTTGGTACTAACTGTCCACTGACACATACTAGTGTTCGACACATACTGTATATTTTCCTTTGCATGCATTATCTAACATCTTATGCTAATCATACAATACTTACTCCACATGCACTAAGTTCTATTAAGTAATGATTTAAGTATATTGTCACTCATATACAAAAACCAAAATGAGATAAAAAATATCCCCCTTTGACATTAGTGGCAAAAACACTTAGTCATGCATATATAGCTTAACTTATGAGTATAACTTAGATAATCTATATTTACTCAACTCACATACAAAATTTTAAAACTTCAATTTTTTACAAAAATGATGACTTATTAGTCATACCTCAAAACTTTATAACACCCCCACACTCCCCCTAAGTTGATTATTCTTTTTTGTAACTAAATTTGATACTCTTGTTGAGTACATTTGTTGAACTATTGTCTTCCTTTGTTTCAGGATTTACTCCCTCTTTGTGTATTCTCTCCTTTTTGTCTCACTATCCCCAACTTCAATATCCCCCTTTTTTGGCACTTATGTCATGGGTGGTACACTAATAGTCTATTTGTCCAAAAATGTTTTATGGACCTCCATTATAATCTTTAGTGTTGCATCCAAATCGTTGCACACTATCTCTAGAGACTGAAATTAAACATCTAGCTCGACAATAAAGTCTACTAACCCATCATGAGTGGAAAGATGAGAACCTTTCTTCATCAATGTTTTAACAAAGGCTAGTTCCTTGTGCAACACTTCCATGTGTGGGGTCAACATTTATTGAATACTTATCAAGGTAGCTCAAATGTTTGCATCTTGGTTGCTAAGTCAACCTATCATAGTGCAATGGAACTAGAAATCTTTTGATTAATATTTGTTTGAAACTTTTTCTTAGACCATTTTAGAATTTTAGTATTTGTATCCATATCTATATCACTAATCTTATCAACTATATTCACGAGTTTCTCAATAATAGGTTTGTCCTCATTAGGTTTTAGGAGGCTAAATGCATCAAGAAATATTTTTAATGTCAGGTAGAACTTTTTTTTGCTTATGCTTCATTCTGAGTAACTCTTGGTGCTTCTTTCCTGCTAGAGCTTCCTGCAAGATGCTCATTTCTTCCATGGTGATTGTTGTAAGGTCAAATTTTAGAAGTTCAATCACCTCATCTAAGTTTACATCTCCATAAGATGTGCCTTCTCCAATCTTAGATGTATTAGGACTAGGCCTTGATGATTGTAATGGTGTAGCATCTACAATTTGCCTATGAAGAGTTTGACTAAGAATATAGGGGATTTAGAGATTGGTAGGGTAACCAATGTTTGAATCGTTAATTGTTCCTCTATTTTTGTAGTAAAAAATGATTCTTCTATCCTATCCATCTCCTTTTCTTTGTTTTATCATTTACCTTTTATTTGTGATATGGATGCATGACTTGTTTCCTAACCTAGTTTCTTTTCCAAGATTTTCCATCCTTCTCAATTGTTAGTAAGGTGTACTTGTGGGAAATGAATGACACAAGAGGTAATGCAACTAGTGTTGTGAAAACAACTTTCTATTCTGTGCTTGCACTTTTGTCTACTCTAATATTTACCTCTTAGGTTACACTAGATGTGTCCATTTCCTTTTCCCCCATTGTTGTCATTCCAGCATTTTCAATTGCATCTATTCTTACCAATATAGGATTTAAGCATAATTATGTTGCCATGGTGGAACTCTTCAATATCTTCTTCAAGTCATCCTCTTTCAAAGGATTAATTTTCTACACTATGTTACTGGAAACATCCTTTATCTTTATTGTGTCCTGATGACTTGCTTGTTCCATATGAAGGGGACTGGCACTCAGCATATGTACCTCAAGTACATTCTACTCATCTTGTTGCTCAACTTTAGCTATAGCCTCTTCATCCACTTCCTTCTTTGTGCCTCCCTCATGTACATCCTTGACAAATACATCCTTAGGAGTCTCTATAGCCTCTTGATCATATTTTTTGTCACCAACCTCCTCAAATGCTTATTGTCAGCCCATAGATGACTTTCCCCATCTAGGTGCTCTATTAGACAACCTCCTCAATAATATTCTATAAAATATTGAAAGCTCTATATTTTGGAGAAAATATACCCTTATATTTTTTTATGGCTTTAATCATTGTCCACTTATCCAAATCTAGCATTACTATTGCTAGAATAGTATCGCTTATCTATCTTTCACTTGTTAAACTATATTACCACTTCTACTCAACTCCATTATATAGACTTTTGGGTAATGAGTTGGAAATCTCAATAGGAGTGGTCTTAAATGTGGCCATCATCTCATATATAGAATCTTCCACCTTATTCATGTCTAACTTTCCAAGTTTATCAAACTCAACATGTGTGAACCCTGACAAATTTGCATTATTCTTGATATTGTCACACAAGTTGTCTCAATTAGAAGAGGGACTACGGATTACCACTTTTAATTGACTATTGCCATCTGATTCAATCCTCTCCCCATCTGACCTATCAGGACCTACATACTATCTCCTTTGTCTCTTCTTAGGCTCATCCTCCTTTGTAGTAGCATTAGCTCTTTTTCCTTTTGGATTCTCAACTTCGTGTGTCTTCCTTGTTTTTTCCCTTGTGCTAGCCCTAATGGTAGGTACTTTTGGCTTTTTTGTGTAGGTTTCACAACTTTCTTTGGTTTACTCACTTCTAGCTCCTTATCTTTCCTCTTCTTCTTTTCTACTGGTCTAGGTGCTTTGTTGGCTTCTTCTTCTTCGATACCTTCATCATGTTCTACTTCTTCTTGGTACTCTCCTTGATCTTGTGTGAGTTCAAGTGGGGCTTGGGCTAGTTGGTCATCATCATCATCATCATCATCTTCTTCTTCTTCTTCTTCTTCTACTACTACTACTACTACTTCTTCTTCTTCCCCTTCACCAAATCTTTTCTTCAACTTCTTCACAATTTTATTTTTCTTTCTCATCATAGAAGTAACTTTCAAATTCACTATGATCTTTGACTTGGCTACCTCATAATTTCCAAATAAGGTTGCACTCTTGTCTATTTCTTTTGCCAATAGTGTTGTGATGGATACAAACACGTCATCCACATTGATTTCATAAGGTAATGGCCTAAGCCATCTGACCTTTGGAAAAACTTCTTAAACATATGTACGATTAGCATCAACTAGAAAGAAAACATCATTATAATATTTCTCCACTAGTGATACTAGAATCCTCAATCTCTATTTCACAGACTTCTTAAACTCCTCAAAATAACTTGTCATTACTTACTCAAAGTTATCCCCAAGTTTCTCTATGAACTCTCCAATCTGAACTACAATAGACCTATTGGTCTTCCAGGAAACTTTTCCAAAAGAAGGAAATGTGTTGTGCACATAAAAGAATGTATAAACTAGTAATGAACCAAACTTGCATTGTGCACTCTTTGTCTTTCTTATGGCCTCCAAGTTTTCTAATAATTGTTGGAGTTGCAACTTGGCAAGGTCATCAGAGTCATCCTTCTTCACTATCTTGTAGCCTAAATCCACTACCATACAAGACACACTATTCAATCTACTAGATTGAAAGAACTTGTGAGGAATTATTCTCACTACAAATACAATTAAGGGATCATAAATTTTGTCTATAGTCATTCCTCTTTTCTTCCATATTGCCCTTGTATTCTTCTCTATTATCTCTTTAGCATCACTTTGCATGATTTTGGGTCTATCTAGGTTAAGATATCCTATTACTTAGTGGATGATCCTTTTTTGCATCTTGGTAGTCCCATTTTCCAACCATATAGAGTTTTCATGTGGGTATGTGCAAGATCATGGTGTGCCAAAAGGTGGTGATCTGAAAAATCTATAGTTCTAAAATATCTCAAACTATTTCAAAATCTATTCCAACTTTTTTCCCACCCACCTTGATACTAAATGAAAAAAATTAATATCTTTATAAAGTCTACTATATCTTCTGATACCAATCCTATATAGTCAACTTTAAAAACATCCTAAAAATGTGCTTTTGGCCTATTTTTATGTGATTTTTAATTCAAACATGTAGCTGACAACTTTTTTTTCACAAAAATTTGATGAAATGAAAAGGGTTTCTTAAGAATGTTCTTATCTTTCCATAAATGTAAGGTTTGTCAAATTATGAGTTTAGTAAGTAATTATTACTTATTTTCTAATGGAGTTATGTATAAAGTGTTGACTGACACACTACTTGAAAAATAGCTATAACATTCAAATGGTAAAACATTTTTTAAATCCAAAAGATGCATCACATTCTATGTTTCTTCTACTATAAGGAAAAAAAATGAAAAATTAAATTTTTGCAAAGTTCTGAATTAGTCAAGGTGGTCAGACATGAGAGTTTTTTAATTCCAAAAATACTAAGTCAAAAATTAATTATTTATTATTTATTTAGAATAAAAATACACAAAAATATGTGTCACATCCAGGCATGAGTCTACTACTTATATCTAGAATATTATTAAAAAATATTATCATTTGATTTTTAATTAAGGTGGTTAGACATACATCTATTTCTTATATTTGTTCTAAAATTTTTGTAATATTGCATTAAAATTCAAAATTTTGACCAATCAATTTTTATTTTTTTGAGATAAGCCCTAGTAGTTTAGAAACTAGATTCAATTTGTGAGAGATTCTTTACTCTCAACTTTTTGATATAAAGTTAATAACAAGTAGAAAATTGCACATCAAGTTGACATAACCCTAATTTTCTAATTTTTTATTGCCACTTAAGAGCATAGTTTGGTTGACCATGATCCTGCACATACCCATATATTCTAATGAGTACTATCTAAATCTATTTTGTTTTGAATACATTTGGAAAATCTAGGACATGGGTTAACCCTTTTCTCTCTATGATTTTGTTTTCCTCCTTCAATACTCCATATGCACATAGTTTGCTATAAAAATCTCTAATTTCTATGTCTCCAATACTACCAACTTTAGAAGTGTAGCAACATCAAACATCTTGTATCATCAAAACCTATGGTGGTATCATCAATAATGCACCAGGAAGATCCCCCTTATATGCTATCTCAAGAATAGCTCATAAGGGTGGTTGTCTGATCTCATTAAGTATTAATTGAAAATTTAATACCTCTTTTCCTTCCTTCATATAAAAAATAGAAGAGGTAGAGGCTATTTTAAATATCTAGGGTTTGTAATAATTCAGACAATGAAACTTGACACACAATAAATACCTTATGAATCAAATGATTGGTGACAAGTAGTAGATGAATCTAGTTTTCAAACACTTGAATCCTTCTCCTTAGTTTAACTTATGTTATTCATGCTCTCTTCAATCTTGAATTAATGCAAATGAGTAAAAATTGACTATATAACCCTTAAAACTCAACAATAAATACTCAATTGTTATACAGTTGTAAGCTTAGCTACCATAGCAATTTCAACTCACTCATCTTACACATAATTTCTACTATGCTTGACAACCAAAATGAACTCAACCAATACTAGTATACTTAATAGTTGGCATCAACTAAAATTTTATTTTCACTCGATAGGAACTGTGAAACTTTTCATGCTCGATAGCAACAAGAAAACTAACAAAATGTATAGATTTTTTTTAGGTTCTAAGCAATGCATTGCATCTTAATTCATGCATATATAATATTTTTAGAACTTAAATGATTGGAATTGATGTACAATAAAACTTTGAAATATCAGTCCCACACATACCTTTTGCTTTCCTACTTGAGGGTGATCCGATCACCTGATCCACTGGATTGTTAGTTTCTGGCGACTAATTAGGAAAGTACTATACATCATAAATTCTTTGGGGCTCAGGGCATCACCTTGAAAAAATAAATTTGGGCCCTATTTTATCGATATTTTGGGTTGACATGTAATTATTGATTATAACACTAAAGCATTAAAAATTCTTGTATAAAAGTGCTTAGGGTTACAGATTGTTTCATTGTTGTGATGCAAACATTGGTTCTTATGGAAGTGTTGAGCTATAAGAGATTACAAATTGTAATTAGGCTATAATCACTAGAACGTAATAATATCAAACTTGCTATTTGGTAGATGTAGCCCAAGGATTGGGTGAACCATGTTAAATCTTAGTGTCTTGTGTTCTTTTCTATGTCATCTATTATTTTTATATATAGTTTATATTTGCATGTAATTGTTATTTCTATCCATGGTTTAATCCTAACAAGTGGCATTAGAGCGAGATTGTTCTTTCAGTTAGCCTCTGTAGGAAAGTCTCATAGTTGAGTGGGAGTGATGGAAGACTAGGGTAGGGTGAGGGTTGAAAAGTTTAATGGGTAGAACTTTTAGTTATGGAAGATGAAAATGGAAGAATATCTTTACCAGAAGGATCTATGGAAGCTGTTGGAAGGCAAATCCAAGAATTAGGGATCTATGTCAAATGACAATAGGGATCTTTGGGATAGAAAGGTACTTGGAAACATTTGATTATGCCTAGCACTATCGATGGCATTTAATATTAAAAAAGTGAAGATGGCAGAAGAGTTGATGCAAACCCTAGCGAAATTGTATAAAAAGCCCTTTGCTTCAAAAAAGGTATTTCTCATGAAGCATTTATTTAATATGAAAATGACAAAAGGTGGATCCATTCTGGATCATTTAAATGAGTTTAATATTATTACTAGTTAGTTATCTTCTACGGGTATCAATTTTGATGAAGAAATTGGGGCTCTCTTGATTTTGTGTTCTTTACTTGAAAGTTAGAATGGCTTAGTAATGGGTATGAGTAATTCTATTCTTAGATCTATTACCCTAAAATATGATTATGTGGTCAGTGTTATTTTGAGTGAGGAAACTAATAGGAAATCCTTAGGTGGATCTACATCAAGAAGTGCTTTGAATGCATAAAGCAGAGGCAGAGCGACTAATAGAGGAAGTAATTCCAGAAGTCATGGGAAATCAAGAGGAAAGTCAAAGGGGAGGAGGTCTCAATCAAGAGGACTGAATGATTGCTAGTATTGCAGGAAACTAGGGCATAAAAAGAAAGATTGTTGGACTTGAAATAAAAATGAAGGAGATGAAGTAGATGGAGACAAGGAGGCAAATGTGGTAAGTAACAAATCTAAAGAGGATGCTTTTCTTCTATCTTTAGAAAGTGTTGATGATTCATGGGTTTAAGATTTGGTGCTTCATTTCATGCTAGACCTCATAAAGGTTATTTCATTGATTATGTCCAAGGGGATTTTGGACTTGTTTATTTGGGGGATAATGAACCTTGTCAAATTGTTGAAAAGAGAAAGTTAAGATTAAGTTGTAGTACAAAAAGGTGTGAAAGTTGGCACCTTATAAATTTGTAAAGGTCATATTGTTCCTTCTACTTTAATTGTTTTAGAGAAAAATGAAGGTTCAAGAATAGTTGCTGCAACTAAGCAGGGAGAACAAATAGCTACTATAAATTCTAATACAACATTGTGGCACAATAGGGATGGTCATATGCTTGAGAAAGGTATGAAAGTACTTAATTTAAATAAAGTTTTACTAAGTCTAAAATGTGTTAATATGGATTTCTGTGAAAGTTGTGTGTATGGAAAACAAAAGAGAGTGAGTTTTGTGAAGACTGGGAAGGAAAATAAAAGGGAGAAATTAGAGCTTGTGCATACTAATGTATGGGGACTAGCTTAGGTATCTTCCCTTGTTGGCTCTCACTATTATATTACCTTTATTGATGATGCAACCAAAAAAGTATGGATTTATTTCCTTAGACAAAAATATAATGTATTTCAAACTTTCGAGAAATGGAAATGCTTGGTTGAAAATGAGATAGGTAAGAAATTAAAATATCTTGGATTTGATAATGGTGGTGAGTATTACAGTCATCAATTTGAAGATTATTGCTCCACTAATGGTACTCATAGATAGAAAATTGTTCTAAGGACTCCACAGGAAAATGAAATGGCTGAATGCATGAACATGACTATAATGGAGCATGTAAGGAGTGTGAGGTTTCCCTTACACATGTGGGTGGAGGTTATTAATATTGTTGTATACTTGATTAATAGAGGTCCCTCTACTCCTTTCAGTTGTGGTATTCTAGAGGAAGCGTGGACTAGAAAGAAGGTGAGTTATTCTTTTCTCAAAACCTTTAGTTGTAAAGAATTTGCTTGAATAAATCCTGAAAGTAGAACCAAGCTAGAAGCTAAGTCAAAGAAATGTGTATTTGTTTGATATGGCATTAATGAATTTGGTTATACGCTTTGTGATTTTGAAAATCTTAAAATTGTAAGAAGCAACGATGTCATATTCAATGAGAAAGTGTTGTACAAAGATATGTTGCAGCAACATGAGAAGAAAGAAGATGATCATGTAGTGCTAGATGATACTCACAAAGATGATGTTCTAGCCATTACTCATGATGTGCAAAAACCACAACAACAAATACCACACACACTATTGAATGTTAAATGATCAACAAGGATGAGTAGACCTCCAAAAATATTTTATCCCTCTTTGTATTCTATTTTACTTACTAATGTTGGTGAACCTAAATGTTATGATGAAGCTATGCAGGTGGATGCTAAGATTCAATGGGAGTTTGTAATGCAAGAAGAAATGAACTCTTTATTGAAAAATAAGACTTGGAATTTATGCAAATTTTCTGTAGGTAAAAGGGCTTTATAGAAGAAGTCATTTTATAGGTTAAAAGAAGAGGATGGAGTTAAGAAAAGATCTAAAGCCAAGTTAGTTGTAAAAGGATTTGTATAGAAAAAACACATTGATTTTTATGAGATATTTTGACCTATTGTTAAGATGACTTCTATCCATACTGTTTTAAGTATTGTGGCTACTAAAGATTTGCATTTGGAGTAGCTTGATGTTAAAATATCCTTCCTTCATGGTGATTTAGATGAAGATATATATATGGCTCAGCCACAGGGATTTGAGGTCAAAGGTAAGGAGAACTTAGTGTGCAAATTGAAGAAAAGTTCATATGGCTTGAAACAAGCACCTCGACAATGGTATCTGAAATTTGATAGTTTTATGCATGAGCATGGATATAGTAGGTGTCATTCAAATGATAGCAACATTATTTTATGTCTATATGTTGATGATATGCTTGTAGTTGGGTCTAACATGGATCACATTAAGGGGCTAAAATGCTAGTTAGCACATGTATTTTCTATGAAGGATTTGGGGGCAGTACAACAAATATTTGGTATGAAGATTAACAGAGATAGGAAGAATAAAAAATTTATGCTATCTTAGGTTGATTATGTTGAGAAGGTGTTGCAACATTTCTCTATGGACAATGCTAAAGCTATCATTACACCTTTACCTGATCATTTGAATTCAACTAAGAAGATGTATCCCAAGACACAAGAAGAGGAGGATAAGATGACCAAGGTATCCTATGCTTCAGTTGTAGGAAGCTTGATGTATGCTATGGTATGGAAAAGGCTAGATATTGCACATGCAGTGGGATTCGTTTGCAGGTATATGAGTCATCCTAGAATTGAGCATTGAATGTAGTCAAATGGATTCTCTAATATTTGAGAGGAACATCCAATAAGGTTTTACAATTTGGGTGCTCTACTACTGACTTACAGGGCTATGTTGACTAAGATTTAGCTAGGGATATTGATACCAAGTGGAGTACTATAGGTTATGTATTTACTATTAGTTGGATAGCTGTGAGCTGGGTTTCTAGGTTATAGAAGGTTAACATTTTATCCACTACAGAGGTAGAGTATGTTGTTGGTATAGAGGCAGCCAAGGACATGATATGGCTTTAGTTCTTATTGGAAGAATTAGAACACCCTTAGAGGGATAATTATTTGTTTATAGATAGCTAGAGTGTCATTCATCTTGCAAAGAATTTCACTCTGCATTCAAAGACAAAACACATACATTTGCGATACCATTTCATTCGATCAATTTTGGATGATGGACAGTTAGAGTTGGACAAGATACATATAAATGGCAATCTAGTGGATATGTTACCAAGGTAGTGACACAAGAGAAGTTGCATTCCTCTTCAGATTTGGTAAGTCTTCTAGACTAAACAGGAATAAAAGAATAGCAAAGTTCAAGGTGGTTTGATCTAGTGGGAGCCCCCATGTCATAGTGATATTGCTATAGGACTAGTCTCCAAGTGGGAGATTATTGTCTAGTGTAGAGTCTGATTAGTCCCCAAGTGGAGATTGTTAGATTGTGGTGACTGATCAAGAAAGTATTGAACATAATTCATAAATTCTTTGGGGCTCAAGGCATCGCTCTGAAGACAAAAAAAATTGAGCCTTATTTTATCAGGATTTTGGGTTGACTTGTAATTATTAATTATAACCCTAAAGTGATAAAATACTTGTATAAAAGGGCTTAGGGTTAGGGATTATTTCATTTTTGTGATGCAAAAATTTGTTCTTGCAATAGTATTGAGCTATAAGGGATTATAGATTGTAATCAAGTTGTAATCACTAGATCCTAATAATAATTGACTTGCTATTTGGTGGACATAGCCCAAGGAGTGGGTGAACCATGTTAAATCTTGGTGTCTTATGTTCTTTTTGTGTGATCTATTATTTTTTGATATTGTTTATATTTGCATGTAATTGTTATTTCTATCCGTGGTTTAATCCTAACATGGATGAAGTGATCTCATTTGAACTTGATGTGATGCAATCTTCATTTTTCTTCCATGTCTTGTTCATCTACACTTTAAATTTTTCAACATCAACCTTCTCTTTTCCCTTATTGAATTCACTACTTGGTGCCTTTGACCTTGTTGGACAATTTCTGCTAATGTGACCAGTCTTCAAACAACTAAAACATGTAGTCTGACTTAACCATCTACTATAATCACTTATCTAATGTGTTCTAATGCAATTCTTAGGAACATGTCCATACTTTTGACAATAGTGACAACTATACCTTTTATTGAAATCCCAATTGTAGGATTTTCTATTTTATTTCACCTTTGTCTTCTTGTTTGATGTTCACTTGGCATTAGATCTACATTCATATGCTTTGTGTTCATACTTATGATAATTGTAGCAATATTCTTCAAATCTTTGTGTGCTTTAAGTCTTGGTCTTGCATTCATGTGCTTGATGTCCTTGCTTGTTGTAGTTATGATAGTAACCCTTGAACTTTTGTTTAGGGTTATGATTTGCATTCTTGCTCCTACAAACATTTGTTGTATGACCTAACTTTCCACAATTTTGATGAGTGGGTTTTTAGTTCTTACCTTTGTTGTTTCTTTGTTTACTTTATTATTTTGATAATAAAATAATTAATTAATTGATGGGCCAACATCCTAGATGTCAACCTTGAGTTAATTTAATAATTAGTTAAGCGTGTGGAAGCTTTAAGGCTGATTGATCAAGAGATTTTACAATTGCAAGGTATAAGTAAAGATCATATCTTGCGTAGCTAACAAAGAAGCAAATATGTTATGCAAACTATTGTGAAGGAAGTATATGTGATATGCAAGCTTTTTGTGATGTAAAATTTGATGAATGATCAAAGAAAGTGTGAAGTACATAAGTGAGACAATATTATATGTTTATCTATACTTGTCAAGAAACTTATTTGTATATTGCATGTTAGGGCAATGGGATCTTCTTGCATATATTGTAATTGTTCGACCAACTCCTAACAAGGTTGAGGCTTTTAATAGGGCCTAGTCATCTAACAAGGACTCGAGATGTACTATATGTATTTGATAGACTCCTAACGGGGTCAATATCCTTAACAAGATTCATTTGTTTATTGGATCATTTTGTCAGTACCATCCCCACCAAAATTTTCCCTTGGCAAGGGTTTCCGTAGTTAACAAATAATTGTGCTATGAGTTCTCTCAATGTATGGTTTTATTTATTGTTTAGCATTATTGGTTTACTTCATTATGCATGTTGTAAAGTAATTAATAATATCTAGTTGTGGGAAAAAATTTTGTAGAATACTGATTCACCTCCCCCCCCCCCTCATTATTATCTATTTCTAACCAACTTTGCTAATAAAATTTAATATTTCCATACAATAAATCAAATATTTTCACCTTCAATTTCTAAGGTTTGTCTTATTTAATGGGAAAATTTTCCAATATATAGTAAATCATTAAGTTAGGTTATATGTTAAGTACATATACCTTACATGTGTTTCTATTCCAAATATATTTGAAGTAAGTTCTAATCCTTTAAATATTTTCTACTAAAATAGGTTTGATGGCAAACAAGTTTCATTATTCTAGATAGATTCTTTAAAACTTGTTCTCCTTTAACATTTTAGCTTGAAATAGGATATACACTATTGATTTAGGGTCATTTCACGATTATTAAATGGGGTAGTGTGTTTAGATGATATTAAATTATGGTTTCTATGTAATTGCATTTCTAGAAACAAGTTTCTTCAATAATTAAAAATTCATCAAGGTTTTACAAAAATTTCATGCAACATAAATAAAATGACCAATAGAATTAATATTTTTCCTAGGTTGAAAAAAAAATCACCAATAGAAATTAAAATTTTACCCCTAGAATAATGTTGGATTCACCATGATTTTATAGTTTTTGTTTTCAAAAAAGAGTTTCTTAAAGTTATCCCTGGGTTTCTCTTAGGAAGATTGTAGATTTTATTCTTCAAAAGATGGCAATCATGTCTCATATGTCATTCTATTCTATGAAGAAAGAAAGAAAGAGTTGAAACCACTAAGAAAGGAGATAGGATAGATAAATGAATGATCATAGAGTTTAACAAACACTTCTTTTGATGAATCCTTGTTAGGATCGATAATAATATGGACTCTAGCTCATTATTTCAAAGAAGTGAATATACAATTTTATATACCCTAAAAACTTTTTCTAGGGTTTTAAGAGCCTAAGATAGAAGGTTCCAAAGAAAGCAAGGTGGACAAAAGATATTATTCCAATGGGTAACAATAGAGACAATATTTTGGCATTGATAACATCTAGTGGCCATGGATGGCTCTAAAAAATGATAAGCCAATCCTCTAGAATGCCTGTTTTGATTTAAAAAGGAAGGAAGCAGGTCCTAAACCCATATAATAGAAAAGTACTACAACCTTCTATTCTTTTGACTAGTATAGACATGCAATAGAGAAACACACTCTAACCCCATTAGTTAGAGTCTCATGCAAGCAAAACCACAAACAATCAAATTTATCCATGTTCTTTGAGTAGCTATATTAAACCACACTTAACCCTAATGTTAATCTAACAAACTTACTAAAAATATTCTAAGTCTTTGTACACCAACAACAATGGGGATCAACAAACTTAATAGTATTCAGAAAAATCCGTTGCAAAATCAAGAGGTTCAATGTCTTAAAACAAAAGAGGACAACATAGAACATACTAAGAACTAAAAGATACAAAAACCAAGGATTGGAAATACTAAGCACATTTTATGTTCTCCTAGTCCTCATTGAGGTGCCTGATTTCTTCCATTTGGTTCTCAATCACTATGACACTCTTTATCTCCTCACAATTTTCCTCAACAATTCATGTTGATCACCAATTTTTTCTATTAATTATAATGAGAGTAGAAATTTATAATCCATTATATTACTAACTAGATTTCCACTATTGCCATTTATACTAGTTAGAATAAAGAAACACATCAATTTGTGGCTTAGTTTGATCTAGACAAACAAACCATACATAGTTCACCAATGTAAAAGAACTATAAAACAACAACCTAGTACTATCTAACAATTTTAAGCCAAGTGATCATCTACACATTTATGTCCAAGTCCATCTCGTTAAATGACATTATATAGGCTTGCCTTCCATGCTTCCCAATAAATTGATATTACTAAATCTATAGACTATATTATAATTAAATTAGATATATTACCTAAATCTAATAAAAAAAATGAAAATAAACATTTAATAAAACAAATGAACAATTTTCAACAATATATTGTTTTATTTTTAAAAATAAATAGACATTATTTATATGTTTATTTTTTTCCCTAGTAAGTATGTGAAAAAATAAGCTTTCTATGATCCATGATAACATTGTCATGCCAACTCCAATACCCATTTCCATAGACAAAGTAATTGCATTGATCCTATCAAAATAGGGATTCCATACATATCATTGAACCTTTCAATTAAAAATTAACTAAATATAAAATAATTTTATTATTTTTCCATTTAGACTTTTAATAATGATATTTGATAATCTTTAAAAAAAAAAAAGTCCTATAAAAATATTAAAATCATATTTTGGATCTATTCTGATTTTCTTTACTTTTGAATCTTGAAAACTCATTAAAAAGGCATACATAAAAAATTTACATATAAGATTTAATTGTTTTAGAAAAAAACAAGAGCTCTATAGAGTTGAAGCCTCATCTAGTGGACAAAGATGATTAATGAACAATAAAAACAAATTTCAGATCGAAAAACTTATTGGTCAATTTCTCATGTTTTAGGTGAGCTTTTATCATTTGAACTAGTAAAACACTAAGGATGTAAGAAACCCTATTAAATACTTACTCAAATACCCATTAAGATTATTGGTTGGATTCAAGACTTAAGGTAACAAATCAAGTAATTTGATTATGCATGCTACTTTGTAGTGTTTGCATATTTGACAATTAAATTTATTTCAACACCCCTATGCATGGATATTATAAGATTAAAATGTTATAAAACTCTTGAAAAATATTAAAATTATCAAATTGTCACCTTAAATATTAAGAGGCAAATTTTGTTAGAGCGAATCATGAAGATATAAGCAAATCAAGGAGGGTTGCCGACCATTATTTACATATTAAGTATACTTACCCAAAAAATAAAATAATATAATAAATTTACACCTGATGAAATTTTTTGTCCTTGATCAATAAAGTGATCCTGAATTGTATATTGGCATGCCAGATTTATACGCAGGGAATGTGATATTAATACACTGGCAATTGAGCATAAATGTGTGAGGCAGTAAATGATGAATTAGGGAAGATGGAAACAAATAATATCATTCAATGGTTGTCATAATTTGGGAATGATAGTAGAGTGGAAAAGGATTGCTAATAGAAAAAGAAACTAGAAAAAAATATAAAGGATTGCTCCCAGGAAAAGAAACTAGAGAAATACAAATAATGGGGTAGAGATAAAATGATTAAAATTTTATTTTTTAAATGTATAGTTAGACAACATAAATTATCTTCACCTTTGCCTCACTTAAGCATTTCCAAAACTAGAAAAAGAACTTTAATGATCAATTAAATTTACACTTCAATTAGTAGCTCTCATCTCATAATCCCCAATCAAAATGCCATGTGATTTTGCATTGATGGAATTTTTTCTTATTTCTATTGTAAGGCAAGATTGTATGCAAAAATTGGTAATAATGTACAAGGGTCCTAAGATCTTCCTCCTTTTTGCTAGGCTTCCAAAATTGGGCACTCCTTTAGTAGGATTTTGTATGAAAAGAAAAGTATAATAGTGATGGATGGTGCATCATCTTTTCTCAGCTTGCATGATGAGTTGTACAAATTGTATGGGGCCCCAAAAATCCATAGGTTTTTTTTTGTGAACATAAAATTTTTTTGGCCTTTGGATTCAGCAAGGTTGTTTCTTTGCCTACACTTTCCAATGGCTTAATCTACAATTTAGGTGATTTTTATTGAATTGAAAATTTTCTTTTGCAATTCTTGCAAAATCCATTGAATAGACTAGGAGGCATTTTTTGGGTGAAATTGCAAATTTCATATGCAATTGTTGTGGCATCCATTGAAGTGCCTAGAGGCATTTTTTGGTGAATCCTATTGCATATAGCTCTCTTTGGTCCTTCCATTCATGGAGAAAGGGCACCTTGGAAAGCCTATCTAATGATTAAAAAATTACAACCGTGAACACTAGAAGAAAAAATATCAGCTTCAGAAAACAATAAATCTTGAATTTTGAATTAGGCTTTTAGGCATTTGATTTGGATTGTTTAGACTACCTTAACCATGAGGAGACATTGCTTTTGTATCCATTTGAAAGAATCACAATTTCAAACTACTCTTTCCCATTTATGATTTTGGTTCTTCTTGGTGTGAAATAATTGATTGTAGCAAATACCTATGAGAACATAAATTCATAAAACCATTGCATTTTGTTCCAAAATTCAATATTAAAAACCAAGATAATAAGATAAATGGATTTCTTTCACCTTGATCTTCCCTTTCTTTATCTTGGCTAGAGTTCCAACATCCATAACAAGAATTTTTTGATACCTGTTCTTCAGCTATAGAGGCCCCATTTTAGGCCTAGTGAGAACATAACCACTAGTGTCCCCTAGCATCACCAACAACACCAAAAGCAACAAAATATCCACCAGCCAATGTAGCAACCATTTGAGCAAACACATTGGCAACACAGAGGTTGATTTCCCAAGTATTTCTATGGAAAAAATATGCACATCCACCAAAACAATCCAAAAACAAAATAATTAGCCTAAAAGATCAGCCAAAAAATTATCAATATCCAACAAACCCCAAAGTACACAACCCATTATAGACTTGTTGAGCTACAAACATGATGGAATGATTGGCATTTTGTTTGCACAAAATAATGGACATGTCCATCCCTAAATTCCCACACCTAATAACAAAAATAAATTATATTCCTCAAAAAAGGAGCACAAATTAATCAGAGAAACACATCTATTAACAATATAATAGCTAAATTAGAAGACCTAACAAATATTTTTATAGAAAAAGAAGCTTATATACCTACATTGTGATTCAAAATCTGAGTATCCTTGTTGTAAGAAGAAACTGCCATCAATCAAAACTTGCTCTGTGCCTCTGCACCGGTTCTAGCTATGCAACCAAATAATTCAAAAAAACTATATAAATAAGATGAATTGATTTGCATGCATGCATGCAAAATGTGGAAGTACACCTAGTCTTGTGAATTATTTTAAGGTTTCCACTTGTCCATAATTCCTAGACAGGTGGACTATTGATATTTTTCCTTGTTTTGATAAACTAAGATAGAAAAGACTAATAGAAAAATTAGCTACAACCAATCATAAAATATAATTAAACATATAAAAATATGTTTTAATAGAATTATTTCAAAAGACTACAGGTAAGATAATTTGAGCACAAATTTCAAAATGCAAACTAATTTTAAAGAAGCATCTGAAAACTTGAGTCTCTGCATAAAAAATAGGCTAGGTGAGACTAATAATTGGAAAAAGGCATTACCAATATGTGTGTTGTGAAACCCAATTAAATTGATGATCACTACTTTTGTAAGGATTTTTTTAAGCACTAGCTACAAGTGAATTAATGGTGGCCTTCTTGTTATAAAATGGTCGGCCTACTTATTGATGAAAAAAAAAATACAAACAATTCGAAACTAAATCACTACTTATAAATAAATAAAAACCCAATATAGGGGATAAAACATACCAGCAAGGTTTTTCAATTGAACCAAGGATTGATAAGAGCATGGACGATTTGAAGGACATAGGACTATGGGAGACATTTCCAATCATTGCATTTAGAGCAGAAAAGATTTTGTCTCGAGTTCAACTGAGACAATCATTTTTTTTGTCGAGGCCTATAAATTGTTACTTTGATGATTTCTTGAAGCAAAGAATAGTTTAAAAGTCTCAAAGACCACCTACCTCGAAATGGTACAGAGTCCATTCATTTTCTTAGCTCTTAAATATTGGAAGTCTAATTGGGATGATAAGATACTAAGGAGGGAGAAGGTAGGGGGGTTGGGGTGGGTGTGGGGGTGGTGAATTAGGATCTACAAAAAAGTATTCACTTCTTGAAAAAAATAAAAATAAGTATTCATCTCTAATCCATCTCATCTCTTAGACCATGAATTGTAAAACCAGAAACTATATAATGTTGAAACTAGATCCTACTAAACAACACAAGATTTGGTTACCTAAAAAGCCTCTAAGTTGAAGGTAAAATTAGGGTGGGGATGACATGCATAAATCTTCAATACTACAACAATAAAGTGTGTATGTTAATGCTACAATGTTTGATCACTTCAAGTGATCTATCCTATGAGTGGTCTTCCCTCCTAAGATCATGCATGACTTATTTAGTCTATGTTGATCAAAGGATTGAAAACTTACAACTAAGTAAGCACTCTATTAAGAGATTTTCATTGATTCACTTGTTAGAATGTCATAGTACATAATCCTTTCTTGAGAATTTTATTGCTAGGTTATAGATCTTCTCTTTCCTAGTTTAATTTAATCTCCCTTTCTCATATACTCTATTCTTCCCTTCTCTTATAGGTTGTGCTATCTGATATCTACTTTTGATTATCAAATAAAGCCTTCCTTCACTATCTCTTTGTCTCTCCTCATGCATATACACTCTCACATACTAATTTAGGTTTAGAGCCTCATTAAATAAAAATCTAGAAAAGGTTCTAGATCATTATCAATGTCCCTAATTTCTCTCTTTTACCACTTAGTGCTTTCAATTTTCTTATTGCTTACTTTTCCTTACTAGGGAATGATATCCTTTCACAAAACATAAAACCATGAACCAAACTAGATCCCTCATTCTTCGTAGTTGCTTTTTTGTGAGTGAAGAGGATGACATTATACTAAAGATATAATTTTTTTGTAGATAGGGGAAAAATTAACCAAGACCTTAATGATCCAAATGATCACCTTAGCTATATTCATACACTAGTATCATAGGTTGAAAACATTACTCTTAAGGATAAAGTTATTTTTGAGAAAGTAAAATATGTGGCTTTCTCCTTTCAAGCATTCAAATCTATGGACCTATATGGGTTTCCCCCTTTTCTTTCTTCAATAATATTGGGATATTGTGGGTGGTGATGTCTTTTCAAATAGGTCTTTCATTTCTTTAGAACTAATATATTGGATAATGAGGTAATTTATATGTATATATCCATCATTCCCAAGAAAGAATACCATATCTCTATGTCTAACTTAAGATCGATAATCATGAGTAACATAGTAGAAAATTATCTCTAAGGTCATAGTTAACTAAATAAAACATATTCTTGACAAGTTAGTATCTACGAACCAAAAGGGTTCTATACTATACATGACCTTATTACTATCCATGACCTTATATACTCTATGGATTCTATAAATATATCTATTGTGGCTTTTAAGTCTGAAGCCCATGACAAGGTCAGATGGACTTTAATTGAGGTGGTGCAAGTGAAATTCAAATTCAATGATAAGTTCCTAAATAGTGATAATGATTTGCGACAAAATTATGAATAATCCTTATATAGTGTCCCTATATACTTTATTTATGTGCTTTTCATGCCACTAAAGATGGCATAAACACTAGAAATTATATAAAGAACCTTCCCTTTGATGGGAACTGTGGAAAAAATAAAAATGTTGTTGATTGGATGAGAAAAGGTTTTTAAACTTGAAACTAAGGGAGGGTTAGGCATCATAGGAATCAAAGATATTAATAAAGACCTTATAAAATTTAAGGTAGACAATCCTTGGTAGGAAAATATACTCAACAAATTATTTTAGAGGGAAGTATATGTTTTATGGGCATTCACACTCCCTCCTTGATAAGGACAATATAAATGATTATTGCCCTATGTGAAAAAACATAAATAAAGGTAAAGGCATTTTAAGGAGAGGTGGTAGCATTCTTACTAGTAATGGTGGGAAGGCATTCCTTTGGTCTACATTATGGAAAGAGGAAGTATAACTTAAAGAAACCTCCTCTAAAACCCTCTTCCAAAACTAAATTATTAGGTTTCTAGGGGATAAATGTGAGATTTTCCTAGAGTGGGAGGATGGCAAGGTAACGTGTATAGATATTTTTTTATTTTTGGAAGAGACATAGAATTATGAGGAGAATTCCTATCATAAAAATGGATGCCAATAGTCTAGTGGACTTACTTCCGAACCCTACACTATACCACTAGAAGACAAAGGATAGATAGTCTAGAGCCATAATGAGAATGGAACCTCACGAGTGATATCGACCTTCATTTTCCTAGGGATTAATAAAGTTATTAATAATATTTACAATTTATTTTGGATCACTAATCTTATGACTGATTAATTGTTTTTTATGGGAAATAGAAAACAATAAAATTTGCACTCTAGATAATCTTTCTAAGAGAGGAATTTTTGTTGGGTTTTCACACCATTGCCCCATTACAAATAGGGACCCCCTCTTTTTCTCTTGGTATTGTCCTTTTGGATTTAGTTCTTTGTAGATCTTAGTTCTATCCTCTGAGGTTCCCATCTTTCAAATGAAAATTGGTAAAATTAGCCAAGTCTAGAAAGTGTTGTCCATGTGGCTCCTAGAATGCAAACTATTTGCTTGTATGAGAATTGAGTGTGCTAATAACTTACTATTTTTAGAAAGTCTATTTTTAGTAAATCCCAATGCTAGCTAGATTGACTTTATTTTAACTCTAGGACAACTTACTATTTTTTGTTAGTCTATTTTTATCAAATTTCACTGCCTCCCAGATTGACCCTATTTTAACTTTGAGACAACTTAATATTTTCAGAAAGTCTCCTTTTTTAGGTCTAATTTGGCAATAAGTGAGCTCTAGTTGATAAAGAGACAAAAGGGTTTCTAAATCTATATTCAAAGGGATAATCAAGCAAGGTAGACAAACAGAAAATGGTTATGTCTTGAATCACCCTTGAAATATCCAAAATTGGAAAGCCATGAAAACATCAGGAAAAATGGTTATTGCCAAATTCTTCCATCATGGAAAAAATCCATGATCACTCAAAAAATTGTCTTAGATAGAAATGGTTGGTGTGGAATTCTTCCATCATGAAAAAATTTCATGATCACTAAAAACTCCTACCTTGGAAAAAAATATTTGTTGCTAAATTCTTCAATTATGGACAAAATCCATGATCACTCAAAAATCTTGCCTTGGAGAAAATGGTTGTCATGAAATCCTTTCATCATGGAAAAAATTCATGACCACTCAGAAAAGGCCTTGGAAAAAAATGGTTATCATGGATAGTATCCATGATCACTCAAAAAATCTCACCTTGGAGAAAAATAGTTTGTGTGAAATTTGTCCATCATGGACAAAATCCATGACCACTCAAAAAATCTATCCTTCAATAAAAATGGTTGTTGTGGAATTCTTCCATCGTGGAAAAAATCCATGACCACTCAAAAAATCATGTCTTGGAGAAAAATGGTTATCAAGGAATTCTTCCATTGTGGACAAAATCTATGATCACACAAAGTTTCTGCCAGCAAGAAAACTAGAAATCTTAAAGACAATGGCTAAGTATAAGAAATTTCTCCTTCATGGAAGGAAAAATTGGCCAAGATTTGGAGATGTATCCATCATGGAAGAAAAAATGGCTAAGTGTTGGAAATCTCAACTTCATGGAAGAAAAAATGATAAGTCTTGAAAATTTTGTCTTCATCAAAAGATAAAAATGGCTAAGTGTTGGAAAGTTTATCCTCCATGTATTAAATTCATTATCTTTAGGTGTGCACCCATGGCTGGAGAAATGGTTGACAATGATTAAAGAAAAACGAAATTCTTTAAAAACACAAGGAAAGGTGTAACAATGTGAATTGGAGTATTAGAAGAGAAATGTGTGAGGGGTTAGAAAGAGAAAAATTTTGAAGGAAGAAAATATATTGAGAGAGAGAGAGAGAGAGAGAGAGAGTAATAATTCTATGTGTTTCATTTCCAATTTATTGCAAAATTCTATATTGCTTATTTCTCTTTCACAGGAGGATAAAAATCTCATTCTGGAAATTCAAGAAAGAAACTCACATCAAAAATTCTAGTCCTAGAATTAATAAAGACATTCAAGTGCAAAGTGATCCAACCCAAGAATTCTAAGTTCAAAGATCAAAGTTCAAATCCAAAAATCCATGAAAATAGAAATGAAATTTCAATATGGGGAATTTATAAATTGATAATCATCGGCAAGCAACTCTGTTCCAATATAGGGAGATAAATCTCAATGAAAGTACATTGAAGATAAGAATATTGGAGGGGAGATTTTTATAAAAGTCAGTAAAATTTGAATCTTAGTTACAAAATAATGCAATTGAGAATGACTCAAGCTTACATGTCCTCTATCATGATTTCATGGCATCCAATTATCTATGATGAATATTTATATTCTAAAAGTTAAACTTCTATGCATTCAAAGAGTCAAATAAACAATAATCTATGCATTCATTCTGTGCAAGCATGCATAGTGGTAATTTATTACCTAGTATAGAAGCGGATTTTTTATTG
Organism: Cupressus sempervirens; assembly: GCA_028749045.1. NCBI lineage: Eukaryota > Viridiplantae > Streptophyta > Pinopsida > Cupressales > Cupressaceae > Cupressus > Cupressus sempervirens. The sequence continues at coordinate 230,795,108 of CM053784.1, forward strand.
CATTAATATAGATTACTTTTATTTTCCCTAACCCTAATTAGTGTTGATGTGGCATCATCTAGGCCATTAGTTATTATGATAGATGAAACCATCAAATAAAATCACGGATGCATATAAATGCCTCACTTCTTATTTCTAAAGTGGATTTTTTCATATTATTTCTATGAGCTACTGAGATAATAGAGTTTTCATTTAAGCTTGGTGAATACATGACGTGTTTTGGTGCTTTCTTATTATCTTAAATTCCCTAATTTAGATTAAGTGTGGTTTAGTTAAATTTTTGTGATTGCAATGGATAATATGATGGTGTATTAATGAATTCCTTTGGTGCATAATTGTGATGTTTTAGTGATTCTAAATAGTTGTACAAAGTTATCCCGAACCCATATCATACATATATTTTTAATTTCTATCATTCATGTACATTGATTTTTTATGATGGTGTATGGGGTGGTTTGAGAATCTTTTAGCATGACCTTTGAAGATTGCACATGTTCACAAGCATTTTTAGTATAACATAGTAAAGTAGAGCTAGGTAAATTAAGAAATTTGTCCATCAGAATTCCATATATTTTCATCACTTCCTTTAGGATTAGATTATAATTCCTAAACCATTTTCCATTTCATTTCTGCATATTTTGTTAAAACCCCCAAAAAATACTTCTTTGCAAGACCTTTAGATAGTTCTCACACCTAGTATGACTTATAATGAATTTGAGTAAATATATGTAAGTCTACTTTTAATCATTAGAAAATCACATTAGAGACCAAGCTTATCCACAATTAAGACCTAAGGTTGAAGGAAATTGGAAGTCGTCGTATGATCTTCTAGCAATCTTGGCATACATGACACTTTAATCAACAGAGGAAAAGATATTTTGATATTTTATTCTACTGTTTGATGACTCATAAAACACACATCAAGAGCTTTTATAATTCCTAACATATGTGTTCCATCTAAGAGTGATGTTGAATCAATAGGGTACTTTTTACATTGACCCTTTGCTTCAACATTATGGCTTTCAAAGTTGAACTTTGTACAAACATCTTGGGCTATGTTGAGTTTCCTTGTTCATATGATCTAACTTTAGAACAATTCCCATGTGACCCACACTATGATTAAAATTTTCTAGCTTTAGATCCTTCCTACCATGGCTTGAACATTGTGGAAAGAGAGGGACAACAAAGCTTTAGAAGAGAAAAGTAGATTGATGTTGTCTCTTTTCTACATTTTTAAAAGGTCAATTATGGAGAATGATAGCTCTATGTTCTTCTGTAAATTAAATTGTTTCTATATATCCTTCACTAAAGAATTAAGTACAACAATAATATTAAATAGGGACTTCTAAATTTAAGTTGGTGTAACGTTTAGAAAAATAAAGAATCAAGATGAAAAAACTTTAAAACTTGTGCAATACATAGAAAATATTGGTTGGCTATTATTTCACTATGAATCCAATAATTGAAGTAAGATAATAGTCACTTTTAAAAAATTAAGACTGAAGAAAACAAGAATAAAGAGCAAAACAAGAGAACTACTTCCTCTTTAATATTGGTACATTATTTGGAGGGATTAATGTACTAACCCAAACCAATAAATTCTGAATCACATTTAACAGGAGGTTTCAACTTCATAAATTTCCTAATAGCTTGGTTGGAATAATATACCTTTAGGTAAAGCGAGGTCAATAGATAAGAAGATAAAGAGAACAAGATCGATTGTGTTATGGCTAGTACAATTTCAATTAGTGCATAAATGAACTCTCTATTTCATTACATTGAATGCATACGTTCCCTTTACAAATGGATTAGTACTCAAACTACCTTATGTGCTTCCAATAAAACTTGGAGTCAATTTGTTCCTATCAATTACTCATATTGTCAACACTTTCTACACCTTGGGAAGCTAAGGGCATTCATTTCTTTTACTTCAATAGAATTAACAAACATTTTAGGGTCACTAGCTAGTCAGTCCATATGGTACTCAACTAAAGGGAGAGGAGGATAAATGTATTTCAAAATTAGATTAGTGACAACCATGGATTATGAAAACAATAAACTAATATTTTTGAAAGAACTTCAAATCTTGATGGCATGATTAAGAAAGATACCAAACAAACTTTAAGGGATAAGATATATAAAACAATGTACTTTTATAGATCAAGTAATTAAACTCACCACCTAGAATGGGATATGGGGAACCTTGTGACAAAAAGTTAACCACAACTACTCATATCCAATACTATTTAAACAATGTGCACCCAAAAGAATAATAGCCCAATTGGGAAAAAATAAAAGAAATACCCTTTCATCAGTCCCACATCATCTCCAATGTCTTTATCTACTCCCAATGCATTGATCTCTCTCTAATTATACTTTAGCTAGCTCTTGATGATAGGTGACATTCTAGGCACATACCCAATTCCTTCCCATGATTGTATCCATATGGATGGAACCAACACAAGCCATTTGTGATAATAAGTCATTTTTGATAATTAATCCTATGAGATCTTTATTGTATTAGTTATCTAGAGATTAGTTTTTGGTAGTTTAATTTTGCAACTATTTCTATAATTTTTTTAGAACTATATCAATAATATGGATTTTATACATTCACTTCTTTTTAATTAATAAAAGTCCATCTATGTGTGGGTAAATAGTTTTTCTATAGAAAATATATGAAATAAATTATGTTAAAATTTGCTTCAACATAGTAGTGAAAAAATAGAATTTAGATTGAATATTATGCATTCTTTAATTTTAATTATTGGAATTGTACTTTCTATAGAAAGTTAATAATGCTCCTATTTTCAATATATTTTAGTGGTAATTTTTGTGAAAGTAAAGGTGAGAGTAAAGAGCTGAAAAGGAACCTCTTTTGAAGATGCAAGTTGACATATAGTCTCTCATAAGAAAAGAGGCAAGTTGACATATAGTCTCTCATAAGACTACATTTGTAGCATTAAAGAAACTCAAAGATCTCTATGATTTTCATTTAGAGGTTAAAATCATTCAATTATTAATGAAATTATTCTACTTATAGATAATAGATAATGATCCAATGGATTTAGCCTCCAAAATTAGAACTTTATATCATCATATTGAAGTCACAAAGAGTAAATTTTGATCGACAACTTACTACTTTTATTAAATCTCTTTATCCAATGCCCTCACACTGTATTTTCTCCCTTCAAACTAGTGAAATTATGAAGGATATAACATTTGATAAATTTGTGAAGAAAATTGCAGAGAGAGAAAATGCCTTTGGGAAGTGGGAATAACATTTAAATGCAGGTTATTGTTATCTTCTGAAGTGGCTTAGTAGCTCCGTAATGGTTTAGAGGATGTTAATGTCTTAGGTTTTATCTATAGTTTATTCTCTCTTTCAAATAATAATTTGATAATCTAATCTCCAAAGGTTTTTATATGATAAGATATTGTCTTACTCGTTGCTAACCTCTCTAACAATTCTACTCTTTCTAGTTTCTTGTTGTCTCATTGTGATTGTTTTCAGGGCAAAGTAAGAGAAGATATTTAGTAGGAATCATCACACAGATATCAAGCTTGATCGATCTTTTTATTAAACTCTTGTATCTATCCTCATAAAGGATAAGTTGTATTTAAAATTACCTCATATGTAATTTCCAAGGAATTTTTAAGATTTCTAAATGGGGGTATGCCTCTATGATATTCTATAATTTTAGGACTTATGTCCTAGGCAAGAATGGAGGTTTTCTTCTCTATTCTTTCCTACTAATGCCCATTTGAATATTGGACATGTAAATTAATTTTTAATAATAAAATATATTCTAAAGGCTTTGGTCATTTGTCGATAAAAAAAAAAGCATTTAAATGCAGGTTGACGAATTGAAAATGCTTACAAATGAGGGAAGGTAGGAAGGACATTTCCCTTGTTGATTCAAGAACATTTTTTATATTTATTATGAAATCTAGACTAAGAATTAGAATGACAAATATTTGAATTCTATTTTGCATGCAACAAAGATATTCATACACACAAAATGTATTTATAGAAATTTCCTTATTTTACCAAAATGTAAAATATTTAAGGTATGAAGTGCAGATATAAATATATTCATAGTGGCATATTGATGATGATGATGATATTATCGGGATGTCAGTAGTTGACAGCCACAAAGTTTATGTTCTTATCACTTAGTCATTGGGTTTTTTTTTGATAGATTTTGTCATTGAATGTTTCCAACATGAGCATTAACTCTATGTTCTACTTCACAAGTTCAAACCAAACTTCATGAACATTCATTTAAGAAAAATTTGGAAAGTATTTTCAATCTTACTTTAGTTACAATATTTATCATTATTACATAATGTAATATTAGAATATATTTTTAATATTAGTTTTACTAGTACTTCATTTTCATAACTAAATCAAGTATGTATTCGTATCTTTATAATATTGTGAAAGATGTCTCTTCAAAAAAGCCTAATAATAAGCTCCTTATTACTCAACTCTAGCACTTAGAATCATGCCCACATGGTTGCATTTATTTAGGAGAGAGATAACTTTTGTAAGTCTTTTGTCTACTAGTTTATATATCCTCCTCATTACATCAAGTTAACAATTTGTTTCTTCTTAAAAGAAACAAAAAGATAGTCATATAGTTTAGAGTTACTATACCTTCCCTTACGCTACTATATTTAATTGGTTTTCAAAAGTCTTTTGAGAAATAATATTTTTTATTTTAAAATTTACTTATGATTTTTTAACACTGCATTGGACAAAGACTTTTCTATCATTTTTATAGAAACTATGAACATTGTAGCTTGCCAATGTATAGAATGCTCGAATTTTCAATAAGGAAAACATGATTTCCAATTGAAAGTGCAATTTCAACTTGTAATTGTGTTGTAAATTTTTTAAACATGACAGTTATCTACTCAAATTATCCTCTCTTCAAATTTAATATACTTATAAGCATCTCAACAAATAGAAATCATTTTTTTATTAGCTCTATGTTATAAGAGTGAGCCAATGAGAAATAAACATTTAATTAAAAGAAAAACTATTATCAAGGCATGTTGATGAGGACTCATTTAACTCAAGTAGACGGAGAATATCCTTGGCAGAGTCTACATATAAGAATTTCATGTGTGTCATGTTGCACATAAGAAATTCATGGTCATTTTATGTCTTAGCATTTGATTATATTATTTTGATTTGTCATCTTATATCCATAATTTGTTGAGAAGATTGATGATAAAATTATGCTATATATGTGCCATATAATTTGCCACTTTACCATGACAATGTAGAACCTAGAATTCAAAATATATAATAAAAGTATTCAACTTTGTAATTATAATTTCTTATAGTACTATATAGACCACTTTTTCTTTCTTAAATTTTGATCACTTTCAGTATGTATTTCTTGTCTTCTCCTACGCAAAGAAATGACTCAAGCTCTTTATTACTCTTGTTAATTATTTTGTCATTTAATAAAGATCCTATATAATTCTTAAAATGAAACTCCAAGAAAAATAAATATCAAAAATCCTATATCATATTAAATGAAAATTTTGCATTGCAATCAATTCTTTTTAATTGAAATAATTTAGCATGAAATGTAATTCGAAAGAATTTTAACAACTATAAATATATTTACATTTCTAATACTTAATTTTTCTTTAATTTATTATAAAATTACAAATGACATAAAATAATTTTTTTTAAATGCATAAAGTTCAAAAAAAAAATCAGAATACTTAAACATCATTATGTATTTAAATTGCAAAAATTTTAGTTTCTTAGGATAAATTAAACTTTACAAAATGAAACAAATGAACAATAAATCTAACGTCATTTTATTAGACCTCGTTATATTTTCTTAGTCTAGAACGGTTCTTTCCATAAAAACAAATAAATAAGATATCTCTTAGTACGAAAGTTCAATTATCAATCTTTGTTTGTGAAAATTAGAACTACTCCATATATGGTCGGCCTTCTTTGATGCAACAGTTTAAAAGCCAATTGCTCCATATAAAGAAGAGAAAAGTAATGTAGATATTCACAATTATCCAGAAGACACATTCTCGGGCGTGTGACAAAAGGAGGGCTTTTACTGATAGCGCTGTTAGAAAGAGAAGCGAATTCTGTAGGCCAACAATATGTGGACATCTACGAGAGACCATGAGCAAACAGCTGCGAGGATTGACAACAATGGAGGAAGACTTCCTCTGTATGGATTTATTGGTGGCGATATGAGACAAGAGGAATTTGTCAGGGAAGAGCTGCGCAGAAGAGAGTTGTTAAGAGAGGAATTCCTAAGAGAAGAGATGAGGAAGAAGGAAATTATGAAAGAGCAGATGATGTGGGTGGAAAGGGAAGGAGATCTTCTACGCTATGAAAAGGATGCTACGAAGAGAATGACACATGCTCATGATTATAATGCTCATCGTTATAATCATCGTAGTTCCTCTTATCTTTATTCTCATGCTCATCGACGTAATCCTCATGCTTACCAACTTAATTCCCCTCATCATAGTTCTCATGTTCATCATCGTAATTCTCATGCCCGTCATCATAGTCCTCATGCTCATCATCATAATATCCATCATCATATTCCTCATGCAAGTCATCATAATGCCCATCATCCACTATCTCCATATGAGGCTGATCGACTTCTTTCTAAATGGGACCTTTGTAGGTATGGTGGTGGCAGAGATTTTTCTATGGCAAATTCAGGTTACTCATTTCCTTCAGCCTTTCTGAAACTACAGGGAGATCAACCTTCCGGTGCTGCTGACGTCATTGATTACTAAACCATGTCAGACCCCCTTAATGATTATGCTTATCATAATCCCCAGGCTCCACTATCTGCATATGGATCTGATCCTGTTCTATCTGGTAGAGACATCTGTAGGTATGTTGAATATGATGATCTACATTCTACACGCTCCTATCCTTCCCCGTTTCAGAAAGTACATGGAGATCAACACCCTGCCACTGCTGTTGGTGTAACTGATTATGCTGATGCCCAAATTAAGAGATTTGGTAATGTTTCAGCTGAGCCTCATATACAGAGATGGGATCCACTACGGCCCTCAGGCAGCATATTGCCGTCTGTTTATGGAGCTCTTGGTCGTTCATCGTCACTAGTGTAGCAGTAGATATAAAATCATCAAGTTGCTAGGTTGAATTTATATTTTAAGCTTAGTATCACAGGGGCTCAAAATATATTGTTCATTAGAATTCTACTAGACATTATCTAGAATGTCCTTCTATTATAAGTTCTTTATTCCTGTTGTATTTCTTAAGCTGATTAGTTCATTTTTTAATAGATTTATAGACTCTAGATATCTCATTGATCTTATATTTTTTTGATAGATCTTTCATTGATATATCTGTTACCATAATGGTTTAACACAAAACAATATATATTAGTTTTTATTCCTTATTCCTTTTCAGTCATGATTGTGTCTATATTTTTAGTTTTAAATATCTTTCTATGTGTAAAATATCATTTTATTTTAATTTAGTAAGAAATATTGTTAACTTTTTTTTCTCCAGATTTCTGGTTAGCTTTTTCATTTATAGTGAGAAAATTTTTATTATGTAAAATATATTCTTCCATAAATTGTGACTCAAATAATTTTATAACAATATGACTTCTTCCATTAATTACTATAGTTTTCATAAAGGTGAAATGTCACAACAATCATAGATTTTTGTCATTTATTTCTACTAAGAAACTTCAGCTTAGAAGAAGGGAATAAAAGAAATAAAGATTACCCTAATTTATGTTTCTACCAATCTCTTGGTGTTTTTATGAATGATTGATTAATCATAAAGTTTATTATTTCACTTCTGTCATATTATTTCAGGAAATTTAGGGTAGAGGAATTTAATTCTATGATCACTTCCACCAATCCAACTAGCCTATTTTGTAATAGTGTGCAATAATTTCCTCTTATAGTACTGCATTAAGGTGCTTTCTATTTGCTGTAATAATTGCTACCATACCTACCATGGAAATAACCATGGAAGTGCCCATTCTTCGAGTAGGTTTGTTACTTTTAACCTATTTCTTTCTACCATGTGAACTACCGATTTTTCATACCCAAGATTGAGATGGCGTATGTAGTTGTGCCATTGGTATTTTGGGGTTGGGGCCATATGCTTTCCCATTGCAAGTGCCTACAACAACAAAAATGTGTTCTTACATGATAATGGTGTTAGCATGAATGTTGATGATACTACATTGGGGGAGTATCCTAAGCATTGGAGAGTATTGGTATGTTGCATTCATGATTGTGTTTGTCATTGATGTCAACATGGCATAGTTTCTACAAAGACTAGGAGAACAGTAGTCAAAGATCTTACTAGTATGGGCAATAGTTTGATTATTTGGTGATGCACAGTTGAGGACATATTTCAAACTATGTCTTGATGTTGTGGTTAAGTGCGTAGAGTCTAAATTGATGACATATGGAAGTTGTAGTTGATTTACTAAAAGAAATATAGAAGTAAAGTATTAGAGAATAATGTTTTGATGTTTGATTGCTATCTTTCATCTGAGATACAATGAAGAAGTGTTCAGTCACATAGTGATAGAGGACAATTGTGTGGTGATGTTAGTGAGTGAACAAGCCCTAGTGTTGCATGGACAATAGTTTGATTATTTGGTGATGCGTAGTTGAGGACATGTTCTAGACTATGTCTTGATGACATATTTAAGTATGTAGAGTTGAAATTGATGACATAAGGAAGTTGCAGTTGATTTACTAAGAAAAAAAAAGAAATAGAGTATTAGAGAATGACATTCTGATATTTTATTGCTATCTTTCATATGAGATATAATGAAGAAGTGCGCAATCACACAGTGGTGGAAGATAGTCGCATGGTGATGCCAGTGAGTGTGTGAGCCCCAGTATTGTATGTGTGAAGTTTTGTATAGATTGTGAGATGACAATACTATCGTAATTGTAATTTAATTAATTATCTTATTATAATTAATTAGGAAAGCCTCAAGGCTAACTCAAAGAATTATTATGAAGATATGGTATAAAGGAAAGTCATTTTCCTTATTTGTAATGAGAAGAGATGTACTTGTATCAAGTTGGATATGAAGTAAATTGAGAAGTGTGAAAAGGAGCAGAGTACTTACTAAATGTGAGTAAGCGATCCAAGGGATTATTGGATATGAGATTTGGTTACAAGATTTGAAGGAGTAGAAGTCTGGTTGACATGACAGAGATAAAAGAAGCAAGTACAACTTATTTCTATTATTCTACAAGGAATAATACAACAATCATTTGGACCATGAACTCATTGGTCTTAACCTTGAATTTGTTGGAATTTCCTAATAGGGATTGAAAGTCTCCTAACAGGGACTCATATGTATTGAATATTGTAACAAACACCTAACAGGGTCTTCACTTTAACAAGGAATATTTATATTAGTACATCATCTTTTGGATAGCATCCTCACTGGGGTTTTCCCTCTCGTCAAGGGTTTCCTTAGTTAACATATCTCATGTTGTTTGTGTATGAGTATCATGTTTTGGTTTAAAGATATATTATTTCTTAAAATAATAAGGACTCTATTTCACTCTAGGTAGTCAAAATATAATGAAATTTAGAATTTTAGGTCTTTATTGTTCAAAAACACATTAGGACAAGGCATTTTACAACAATTTTTATGATATTTTAAAATTAACATTTCATATATTATTTCATTAAATTTCATGAGTATAAAATAGATGAAGCACTAGATTAATTAGAAAATAAAAAGGTTAACTATTTAAATATATTTATAGAAGAGAAAATGATACTACTAATGAAATATAGACCAATTATCTAAGTAATAAATTTAAATATTAGACAAAATAAATGATATATGAACAATAAAACACACTCAAGAAAAACATTTATTACTAAGGAATCTTCATTTGAATACTAGTTTGTAGATAAATTTAAACATGGAGAACAAGAAATGAAGAAGATCATATTCAACTACTCTAGTGCTCTAAGGAACAAGTTTTCTTTTAAATGTCTTTGATTCCATTTCTTTTCGATATTTTAGAGAAATACTCATTAAAATTATAAATATAAAAAATTATGACAACTAAGATAAAAAAATATTGGACATATATAAGTTTAAGTGAACAATGGAGAAAGAGACAAGTGTTGATGTTGAGGGATACTAGTGTCGACTGAGCACCAATATAAGCCGAGCAAAATCTAATGTCAACCAAGTATCAATATTGACTGAGTATTGCTGTACATGTCAAGTAAATTTTTAGTATTCATATATGTCGATGCTTCCTGTATGGGGGAGTATTTGGTATGTACTTGCAAAAGTCACAAGTGGCTCATACTTGTGACTTTTGCAAGTACATACCAAATACTCCCCCATATAGGAAGCATCGACATTCAGTCCAGTACAACCATATTGCTCTGTACCACTAGACTTATGCACTCTCTAAATTATCTACTCAAAAGTAGGCAGGGGCATAACCCCAAGCATACCTCTCAGGTACTCAAAAGTATCTTTAGGCAAAGGCTTCATAAAGATATCTACAATCTAATGTTGAGTACTCACAGACTCCAATCCGATCTCATTTTCTACTACCTTCTCTCTCAATAAATGATACTTGATAGATATATGTTTTTTATTATAATGCAATATAGGATTCTTAGACATACACACTGTACTTGTTGTTATCATAGTAAATGATAATAGGTTTTATCAACCCAATCCAAATATCCTTCAACATTTTCTTCATCCACATAACTTGATTACAATTATTTGTTGCTACAACATACTCTTCCTTAGTTATACTCTAAGAAATACAGTCCTATTTCTTGCTCAACCAAGAAACCAATCTTCCTTCGAGAAAGAATGCTTGACCACTGGTGCTCTTTCTATCATTCATGATGCTTGCCCAATCTGCATCAATATATGCACACACAAAGAGAAATCATTTGATCAATCATACCAAATCGTATAATCAAATGTTCCTTTCAAATATTTGAATATCCTCTTCACTACTACATAATTATACTCTTTAGGATCTTCTTGAAATCTACCTACAATCACAACAACATTTTCTATATCTGGTTTTGTGTGAGTCATATATTGCAATACTCCAATCATAGATCTACACTTCTTCTGCTAAATTGTAGGTGTCTCATCTTTGCTAGATAAATTATGGCCAATTATCATGGGTGTACCAGCAAGTTTGCAACTCTATAATCCAAATCTTTTCAACAAGTCTTTCAGATACTTGGCTTGTGCAATGAATACCCCATCACTATTTTGCACAATCTGCAATCCTAGGGAAAAAATTCACCTCTCCTATTTTCTCCAAATATTATGTCATCCACAAATATTACAATGATAAATAAACCATTATCATTTTTTCTGAAATGCAGATTACGATGTGTTGTACCTTTATTAAAACCAAGTTTTGAAAAATACCTATCCAACCTTGCATACCAGGTTCTAGGTGCTTGCTTCATACCATATAATGCTTTCTTCAAACTACATACCATCTCTTTTTCTTCTGTCAAAGGGAATCTATTAGGTTGTTCAATGTAGACTTCTTCAATTTCTCCATTCAAAAAAGATGACTTGACATCCATCTGTGTTGATTAACAGTTTTTTCTCCTATTAGATTTTATAATCTTGACTCTTTGATACCGAATTCTTGAAGAGACAAAAGGATGTTTACCAACAAAGGGGTTAGTGTATGTATTCTATCACTACTCTCTAAATTGACTAGGTATAGCTCCCTATGATTTGTAGTGATATGCAATGAATATGTTTTTATGAGATAAGAAGTTTTGACATTATAAGCTCTTAACTTGAGAGCAATAAAAGATAACCAAATTATTTGTAGGCACAAACAATTTAGGAAAAATAGATTTGGAGAACCTATCACACCCATTGGAATGACTATAGTCTAGACTATCTTGAGATTTATGACTCTTACTTCTATTCTAAATGTAGTATTAACCATCTAAATGTAAAAGAGGAAGAAAAAAGAAATGTACATGAGGGAAAATGGAGTTTCTTTGACTATTGGGCTTGAATGAAATTTAATTAGGCAAGTTACTAATGGATTCATATACATCTATCCTTTAATTCCCAATGAAACTACCTAGCATAATATGAAATGAACAAGAGAGGAAGCAAAATTATATATGCAAAAACTAATTGGAATCACCTCCACTACATATATCAAAATAAAATGGAATTCACTTGATTATCACAGGATCACATATAATTTTCCTTCAACTCTTAATGCAAAACTAATCTATCCATGGGCCACAAAATATGACGAGTAAATAGGGTAAATGAAATTACAAACCAATTCACCATCAATTTTTCCATCCTTTGTATTATTAGAAGAATTTACATTTATAGTTCTCTATCATCCCTTAGTTCTAGTAGAACAACAGTTACATAATAGAAAATAAAATGAGAATAAAATTTAAAATTATCCATTCTACATTATAATATGAGCATTGTTGACATATCAATCAAGTTTTTTATTAGTGACACACACTTATTCAGATTTTGTATAGCTACCGAGATCATTGAACAGTTCACAATGTTTGACACGTAATTCAGTAGCCACCAAGTTCTATAGTTTCTACTGAGTCTTTTAGACTAATCCTGATGGTTACCGAGCAGATTTAGCTAGTGTGAATTCAAGCAGTTCAAACTGTGCATTTCAGTGTATACCAAGTTTATGAGTGGTTACCGAGCATTGCAGTATCTACCAAGTTAGCAGTTCATGTGATGTGAAGCCAATGGTTATAAAGCATCATAGTATCTACCAAGTTCATATTTCATGTGATGCAAAGCTAGTGTTGACTGAGCTACTTTATGCTAACCAAGTGATTCAGTATTTACCAAGTTGCACAATATCTACTGAGTCACTAGTGTAGACTGTGTTCACTTCTACTTGAAAGTGATCAATATGGACCAAGCTTATACATCTACCAAGAGTATGATAGTTCCAAGTAGTGATAGTGGATGTCGAGTATTAGAACCTCACTAAGTCAATCTTTAGAACCTGAGTATCTTCATTTGGGCTGATTTTGTAATATTTGTGTTAACTTTTGTCATGGCTGACTTTATAATTTTTTAATTTAGATTGGCATATAAATGTAATGTATTATATCATATCAAATGCAAGTAAGAGTGTGAATATAAGCATATGTAATGTGAATGTGGATGCAAAAAGTTCAAGTTATGAGTGTAGTAGATAAAGAGTGAATTGTGAAGGCCATATTAGTATAAGGAGTAGTAGAGACATATCTATCACAAAAAGGTGATCAGTACACTAAGAAATCTCAATCAGAAAACTCAGTTGCAAATCAGAGATATATTACTTCATCCTAATAGGTAAACCAATCAAAATCCTTTAACAAGGTAGACTTTACAATCTTTTGTAAATCTCTTTACCGAGTGCATACTTCATTGTGTGTTTGTAAATCCTCTCACAAGGTGGACCTAGCAATCCTAATTGCTCCTAATAGGGAAGATCATCAGAAGTGATCAATGTAAGCCTTAACAGGCCAACTTTATGCTACAATACTAAATTTTGTGGTTATCATCCCCGCCCTAGTTTTACTTTCTATTTGGAATGTTTCTAGGTCACCAAATATTTGTGTTCAAGTGTTATCGATGCTTTCATGTTTTCAAATTCTCATGCATACAATTAGATCGGATGTGATGAATTAAGTACTAATTGATTTATTGAATTAAATTTGATATTGTTAAACTTTTAGAAGTTATTGATTCACCCCTCCCCTCTCAATAACTTAGCATAGTCTTGAATATTTCCAACAATTGCTATTAGAGCTTTATGGTTCTCAGGAGAAAGTTTAACTTGAGAAAGGATCAAGGATATGGAGATATTCAGACTTGACAAAGCTATTGATAATGAAAATTTGGATTTGGAAATGGCCATTGCCCAACTCAATAAAGCTAAGGAGCAACTTTCCCAATCTTTGAAAAGAAGAAAGGAACTTGCAAATCAAATGAATGATCGTCTCTAGATTGAAGAAAGAAATGAATACTTTCACCCTTAAAGTAGCTCAAATGAAGCAAATGAAGCAATCAAAGAACTCCTAGAGAAGAATGGTTCCCTACAAGAAGAAGTAAGAAAGTCAAAAAGAGAACAAGAAATTCATTCGGTAAGGTTATGTGAAGTCTTGGAACAAAGAGACAAGATAAAAGAAGAGATGGATGGAAGGAACAATGAAATCTAGAACCAATCCCTTCATCAAGTAGAACCTATTGATTAGCTCTCCAATCCAAATGGGGAAATCATGAGCCTAAGATTTGAAAATGAAAGAATAAGGAATGATCTAAAATATGAAAGGAAAATCGATGAAAGAATAAAAAATGAGCTAAGATGTAAAAGACAAATCAATGAAAGATTGAGGAATGACCTAAGCTATGAGAAGAAAATCAATGAGAGAATGATGAAATCTCTAGCATACATGGATCAACTAAATGAGAAAAGCCTCTACAAGAAAAAATGAAAAGCAAGAATTGGATACAAAGAAGAAGGTGAATCCTCTAAACAATGTGCTCAAAAGAGTCAAAGACCTACTTGCAATCACTATGGTAAGATAGGTCATACATCAAATAAATGTTGGAGCAATGGAAAAGAAAAATTCAATGGAAAATGTTATAATTGCAATCAGCATAGTCACAGGGCTAATGAATGTAAAGAGAAACCAAGATTTGAAGGCAACTATCATAAATTTAAGAAACATGGACACAAGGCATTAGAATGCAAAACAAATACATTGAATCTTGCAGAACAAATTCTGAAAGCAATATTTGGTTGGGATTACAATACCTGGTGTAAATGTCATTTATGTAGAGAATTTGGACACATTGGTATGAATTGTGTTAAACATCATATGAGGAAAAGAGATACCACTAAAAGATGTTTTACTTGTACCAAACTTGGTCATCTTGCCAAGAATTGTTTGAATACTAGTAGAATTGAAGATGAAAAAAAGAAAAGGTTGATAACATCTGAAAGCAAATGAGATAGCAATTGATTCCTAAGTCTACCAAGGATACTAGTCTGAGCAATGATGGTCAAGTCACTCAAGAATTGGGTGACACTACCATTTCCAATTAAGTTCTCAAAGAAAAAAAATTGGAACTAGGCTATCAAAGACAACATCTAAAATAGTTCCAATTGAAAGGTGACAATGATCCAAATCTGTATACAAGATACAAAGGGATCATTGAGCAAGATTGATATTAGTTATTACTGAGTTACCTTCTCTATTTAGTAAGGTCAAGTCATAGACTCTATTGAGCAAGGTTGGGAGTAACAAGGCACTTATGGTTACTGAATCATGGAGATGTCACCGAGTGATCAATACAAAGTAGTGGATGACAGTCTGTCAAGTATAATGTCAACTCATCTGCCTTCATACCAAGAATTAATGGAAAAATTTTAACAAAAGGCTTGGAATCAAATTCATTTCTTATCATGAATTTTCAAGTGCTATTGTGATGATCTATTTTTTGTGTGATCAAAGTGATTTGAGTGAATTTCCTACATAAGTATTTTGAAGTTCCCTCAAGCTACCGAGAAAAAATGGCATCTAGTAGCAATAAGGTCAAAAGAGGGTCTGACATGTTGGTTCAAGGAGTTGAATGGGAAGCGTCGAATTTCAAGCTCACACCCACGGTTGTTGAAACCCTAGATCCAAGTGGAGCTCAATCCTAAATCCCTCCTAAGGTACTTCTTGTTAATAACATTCATACTCATTTTAAATGTGCTATTCAAGAAATTGGTACTCTAGAGATGGATGATGCCCTAAGTTAGTTATGTGTTGATGGAACACTAAAATTTGAGCATCAACATCTGGAAGCAAAAGGATTGACACATATTCCCCATATGCTTGAAAGTTTCAAATTAAATGGATTAGGTTTATCCTTAGTTGAGTGCATAATGGATAGTTATGGTTAGAGAAACCAATTCTGATAACAAAGAAGATGATTCATCGAATAACTAGCCTCCCCATGATCTCCAAAGCCAAAATGATGAAAATCCTAGGCCAAGAAGAGTTGGAGAAGAAAACCCTAGCTGAGTGGGATGGCAGAGGTATGAAAATAAGTAGTGTTACTGATGTAGAGTTGAAGTTTAGAATTCATGTTATTACTCATAAGATATACAATTTAAGTCATCTTAACAACATATCATGTGAAGCCATGGATTTGGCATATAAAGTGGTGAAGAACAACTTATCTTATGACCTTGCTGACCTATTATTGAAGCAATTCAAAAAAAATCTGGAAAGTATTAGAACATCAAAGAACAACCTGTGCAAATTTTTTTCACTATTAACTTGTCTATTCTTTTATGTCCATAAGTTCATCCCTTCCAAAGGCACTATAGTTTGGAGAAAGGATGTGCATGTACTTTACCAAATAAATGAATATATTGCAGAAATGAGTGAGAATCATGCCATCATCATGGACAACTACTTCGATGTGTTCAAAGAGAAAATGAACAATAGGTTTAGGATACTAAAAAAGTTATTCGAAGACTATAAGGATGATGTGTACTTCATGGTGGACAGTGACAAGGTTTATATCTAGGTAGTTAATCCTAGAGTTGTGTGGGTGAAACCTCTTGCCTATAAGGTGAACATTGATGAGACAAAGGGTATCATTGAAGCCCTTGTCAATAAACCTGTTGATTCTAGGGCCCCTTATTTTGGAACTTATGATGAAGCTAAAGCTAGAATAGAGCTAGAAATAAAGCTCTCATAGGCAGTTAACAAAGGGAAGAGAAGGATAGCCAAACTGAAATCAAGTGCACCTCTCTTATTAACCAAGGGAAAAGGTGAGGATGTGGAAGAAGTAGAGGATGAGGAAGAATCTAAGAAAGAAGAAGAACCTTTGAAGAAAAAGGGCAAGGTGATCATCACCAAGCCTACAAAGTCATCCACTACAGTCTTCACAAGGAGGTCATGAAAGAAAGGAAGTGACATTGTATTCAGCAAACCTCCACCCACCTTCCAGGACAAGCTAAAGCAATTAGAAGAAGGTGCAAGGATAAAAAGCTTTAAATCATTAAAATATGAGGCTAGGACTAAGGTTGAGCAGAAGCAAATTGAAGACCTAGTGCTTAACAAAATGGGTAAATGGAAGTACTCACCAGACCAGATTGCCTCTCAAATTTCTATTGAACTTCTAGAGAAGTTAAAGCCAAGATGGGACTAGTAAATATTCAAAGACATATATGCACAAACCTTGAGGCAGTTACTATCAAGCATATTAGATATTGAAGTGAAAGAGTCTTTAAAGAAAAATGAAGAAAAACTTACTCTAAGATTTAATACTTGTTTCGTTTTGATTAAGGACATAGAACATGTTGTTAGGAATGCTACAAATACTTGGAAGAATATCTATTTGTTACATAAACCAAGTGATTTCCCAGTGGAAGTTAAGGATGATGATGATGATGATGAAAAAGACAGGGATGAAGAGGATGATGAAGGATCAACTCATTTTGTTACAAATGATTATGAAAATACAGGGAACAAGAGGCTATAGAGGAAGACAAGGAAGATGATGAGGAGACTGACCCAATTAAGATAGTTGCAACAATCATTGCCTCACTTCCTCACTCCTCGAGCAAACCATTGACTACACAAGTATAGAGACAGCTTCAGCAAGTTTGGTTGTGACTACTACTGATATATCAAATATCCAAACACTCTTTGCCCCAACTCAGCTCAGTATACCATTGACAGAAGTGACTTCCACTTCATCCACTGAGCTACAGATTCCTCCTTCATCTACTAAGTTGATATCATCAACCATGGATACATTGGCTACTTTAGTTTTGAGTACATCTATTGTAAGCTCTCCAGTTTTATCTACTTTTGTTTTAGATTTTACAATTTTGACTTCATCAATTTTGGATTCTACAAGTATTTTTTTAAGTATTCCATCAGTCAGTATAGCATCAGTTTTTACTGCAAGTCCAAGTATTTCTACTATTGTTTCCATCTTGGATACAAAAGCAATAAGTGCAAAGATAGTTGAGCCTAAGGTTCAACTAAGTACAAAAATTTTCAAGAAAGGAAAGGAGATAGAGGAAGATATAGATTTAGATAAAGAAATAGTAATTCCCAAATGGGACATTAACAATCTTTCTATAGACCAAATGCACATATTTGGTGAACTGCTCCAAAAAAAGGCCAAATAGCAAAGATTAAGAGAGGAGAGAGATAGAGAGTATAAAATAATAGAAGATTCCAAAAATATTTTGACTAAGGCAATAGGAGTAGAGGTTGATTCTTCTCAGCCTATTTTGTTTCAACTAGGAGAAGTAGTCCAAAAATTCCATGAGGACACCGAGGGACAAGATAAGCTAGTTGAAAAAGGCTAAAAAGAAATTCAATAATAAAGTGTTGGAGCACATTTCTTAGCAAATAGCCATTTATCAAGTTGAGCTTTCAACAATTTTGGTCAATCTTGAGGTGTACTGTTCAAATGTGTCATCACTTTTTGGCAAACTATGTGATATCCTAGAGTATACAAAGGAAATTAAAGAGAATTTGTCAAAAATTGATCTAGCTCTTAAAGCTAGTGCTCAACAGATGCAACTTGACCCTAGTTCAAGCTCTACACATTTCAAGAAGATTAGATTTTTGTTAGATATGCAAGCTAAATTGTTAAGAGAAGAAGCAAGGATCTACTCAACATTGATTAACATAAAAAATATGATCCTTCCAATCATGGATGCTATGCAGAAACACATTGCATATTCTAAGACCCTGATCCATGATAACAACTTCTCTATTGCAGACCATGTGATTGAACTATCATCAAAAGTGCAAATTACAATCCATACATGCAAGGTCTTGTAAGACAATTGGGATAAAACCTTGACAATCACTCTCAAGGTACATTCTAAATTCTTATCTCATTTTGGTGTCTCAATGTAAATAAGTTAGAATAAATATTTGGCATTACTATCAAAAAGGGGGAGATATGTTATGATATGGGAGAAAAGTTGCATTGGAGAAATGTCATATGTATATAAGAGAAAAGTTATATAAGAGGAACACATAGTATGGGGGAGAAATATGCTATGGTGGAGAAGTACTCTGTATATACTTACAAAGATCAATTTTGAAAAATCTCAAAAATATAGTATACTCTACCAAGCTAGTATAACATGCTAATGAATACAAGGTATGGATTTTTGGGCTAATAAGTGATTTTGTCGCTAATGCCAAAGGGGGAGATTGTTGACATATCAGTCAAGTTTGTTATTAGTGACACACATTTATTCAGATTCTCTATAGCTATTGAGCTCATTGAATAGTTCACAATGTTTGGCATGTAATTCAATAGCCATCGAGTTCTACAATTGCTACCAAGTCTTTTGGACTGATCCCAGTGGTTACCCAGCATATTCAATTAGTGTGAAGTCTAGCAGTTCAAACCATGCATTTCAATGTATACCAAGTTTATCAATGGTTATCGAGCATTGTAGTATCTATGGAGTTAGTAGTTCATGTTATGTGAAGCCAATGGTTACCGAGTATCGCAGTATCTAACGAGTTCAAAATTCATGTGATGCAAAGCCAATGTTGATTGAGCTACTTTATGCTAACCAAATGATTCAGTATTTGCCAAGTTGCACAATATCTACTGAGTCGCCAGTGCAAACTAAGTTTAGGACTACTTGAAAGTGATCAATATGGACCAAGATTATATGTCTACCAAGAGCATGATGATGCTAAGTAGTGATAGTGGATGACAAGTATCAGAACCTCACTAAGTCAATCTTCAGAACCTAAGTATCTTCATGTGGGCCAACTTGTTAATATTTGTGTTAACTTGTGTCATTACCAACTTTTTAATTTTGTAATTTGGATTGGTATATACTTATAATGTATTGTATCATATCAAATGCAACTAAGAGTGTGAATATACGCATATGTAATGTGAATATTGATGCAAAAAGTTCAAGTTATGAATGTAGAAAATAAAGATCAAATTATGAAGGCCATATCAGTATAAGGAGAAACAAAGACATATCTATCATAGAAAGGTGATTAGTACACTAAGGAATCTCAATCAATAAACTTAGTTGCAAATCATAGATCTAATACTTCATCCTAATAGGTGAACCAGTCAAAATCCTTTAACAAGGTACACCTAATAGTCTTTTGTAGATCTCTTTACCGAGTGCATACTTCATTTTGTATTGTAAATCCTCTCACAAGGTGGACCTAGCAATCCTAATTGCTCCTAATAGGGAAAATCATCAGAAGTGGTCAATGTAAGCCTTAATAGACCAACTTTATGTTGTAGTAATAAATTCTATGGGTATCATGCCCACCCCAGTTCTACTTTCTATTTGGAAGGTTTCTGGATTACCAAATCTTTTTATTCAAGTGTTAGGATGTTTTCATGTTTTTAGATTCTCATGCATACAATTAGATCAAATTTGATGAATTAAGTACTAATTGATTTATTGAATTAAAGTTGATATTTTTAAAGTTTTAGAAGTTACTAATTCATCCCTTCCCTCTCAGTAACTTAGCATAGTCTTGAATATTTCTAGTAGAGCACATGGTATCTTCTCCATTACTAATTTTGAATCTATGGTGGTCCTAAAAATATGTAATGACCATTCAACTTCACACAATCTCACAAAATCCTCTAGAAAATCAATAATTCTTCATATTCTCCTATTTTGCACCAACCTATGTATTTCAAATTCCAATGGTTTCCAAAACTTTGAATTTCCATCACTGATCTCAAATAAATGGTCAAGATTAAATTACTATAAACCTTCTTTTTTTTTTTCCTTTACAATATCCTTCATGGGTTCACTGAATACACGTGTCTTTCCATCATTTTATTGCTACAAACATTTTATTGGCATTGATCTCCATTTGAATTTGAGAGTAGTAGTGAAATGATGTTAATTCTCTTTGTTTCATAGCATGGGTCTACTTTCCAACTAAGTACATCATGGTAGACAAATGACAATACTTTATTAACTAGTGAATCTAACATTAGACTACCCTTCTTCATGGCACTTCATCACTAGATTGTACCTTGCATAATATAATGGGGCCCTTGGGCCACATGTTGAATCATCGCTTTGTCACATAGATTATGAAGTAGGAATGTTTTGATGGCTATACAATGACATCCTTAGATCTTCTTTGATCTGATGGTGATGAAAAAACTGTCTTAACTCTTTGTTTTACTCTGCACTGTGGGTCTATTTTTTGGCTATACACACTATGGTGAATAGTTGGCACTTTTCTAGTACTAAGAAAGTCTGACATCAACCTGTCTATTCCCTATGGAATATAATGAGCCCATCAGGAAATGTGTTGATCCATTTTTATGTCACTACAAATAATGATCAAACAACTTTTAATAAACACATAATGATGATTGTGGATCTTGTCAGATTTGGCAGCTGAAGGCATTCAACTTTCATTTAACATCTGAATGGGACCCAATTTTGTAGGTAAGCATTTGGACAGTTCAATTGGCCAATAGGATGCATGCTTTCATACAATTTAATTTTCAACTTTGCAATGTATACACACAGATTAAATATTAACCATCAATTTCATTTCAAAAAGAGTCATACTACCTTTGACTTGGTTCTTTCAACATCTCTGCATTTTTTAGTGCTCATTTTGTATTGAATTCAACTAATCTTGCTTCTAACTTATTCTCATGATTTGTATATTAATCTTTTAGCCTCAGTCTTCAATATTCTCAACTAGATTTCTTCTAAATATGCTCGTGATCTCTTTTGAATGTATTCTTCTTTAAGATATAGACTTTTGACCATGAAGTTAGAAATTCTCAGAGATATAGAAATGTTTTCATGAAGAAATACTTCTCAACATGAATCTTTGTCCTCAACATTATTAGGAACAAGGAAATATGAATTAGTAAAATATCCAGACCTTCTTCTCATCGGGATAGCACATAACAAACCTTCTAAACCCTAATCACTTAGCTTTGGACTAATGCATTTCTCATATTATTCTCACATTAGGTTGACTCAAAAGAATGATGAGGAGAAAGATCATCCTATAGGAAATCTAGACTTAGACTCAAGACGTTGACACTTTACTTGACTCAAAACCCTAGAGAAAAATATATGAAATGAAACTTGGGCATTAGCTAGCTTTGTTTGGTGATTTAATCATGATAATGCTTGAAAGAACTCTATCAATCTCTAGTTCCGCACAAAAGGTGACAACTTGGAAATAAAACAAATAGACTAAACTAGGAAAATAACAAGTGACTACCTAGGAAAGAAAGCAACTAAACTAAAACAAACTGTAAGGAAGGAAAACCTACCTGTCTAGCTACTATGCAGGGGTTACCTGCTTTCAATTTTTCATTTGATACAACTATAGATCCTTCTCATTATAAGAACATGGTAGGGTTTCCTTTGTGGGATGTGCCAACTTGAAAGAGTTATTCTAATTTTCTTGTATGATTTGAAATGGCCCTTTCCATAAAGTCTAAAATTTTGAATGCATACCTCTTGGTTCATGTCTTTTATCCCATAGAAATACCAAATCACCTTCCCTAAATTCCCTAGGCCTTGCCCTTTTATCAAACCACTTCTTTACCCTTCCTTGGTATTCAGTAATTTTGTCAACCATCTCTTCCCTCTCTTCTTGCAACTTGGCGATATACATGATTCTCTTCTCTAATCCATCTTTAAAAACATCTTCTTCAATAATAGTCTTTAATTTACATGCAGCAAGTTCTAGGGGCCATTGCAAATTTAGCTTCCACTCCATAGACTAATTCAAAAGGTGAAATATCTATGGCTCTTTTAGGTGTGGTTCTATCAGCCCATGAAGCATCATGAATCATCTTGTATGAACTAGAAATGAATAACAAACTATTGTTAACTCTTCTAAATTATGAGTTATGAATTTGAGGAAACGCATGCACATTGGGCTAGTTATGTATTTAATGTTTATAAAACTAATTATGTTGTGCATCAATCGGCCTTAGTGGCTGGCACTTGGAAGGGGGCTCATCCAACTATTCAATTGCATTTTTTAGGGTCATCTTTCTTTCCATTTAAATCTTCTATGTGTGTGTTTTTTTGTAAGGAAAATGTTATTGTACAAAGGAATTTCTAGTTCACACTTTTTGGTATGTTAGAATCATTACTATATGCAAATATTGAAAATCAACTGTTAGTTGGAAATAACTTATTTTTAAGATGTAAACTGTGATTAACCTTAATTAAACTTAGTTGCATACCCATGAAATTAAATAGCATGAACACAAGTGACACCAAGATTTAACATTAAAACCCAAACTGAGAAAAGCCACCAATTGCAACTAGTCACTAATTTTTAGTCTTCTAAAGTGAGCTTTGTAAGGAGCCAACTCTATTAAAGGTTACAAAATACACTGTTAGGTGTGATCTTGTTAAAGGATTTAATCACCTTGTTAGGAGTGACCTTCTTAGAGGTCTTCAAGATACTTCAAATAGAAATGTCACCTTGTTAGAGGATTTACAAATAGTTGGTAAGCCAACTCTATTATGAGATAAGATGACTACTAAAATGGTTAGAAAGTAACAATAAGATGACCCAATTTCTAATGCAACTAAATTTTTGATTATAGATCTCAATTCTAGCTTTAATACTTGATCCTTTTTTTATCAAATCTATCTTTATAGCTCCACAAGGATATTCTTCTTATCCTTAAAATTTGCTTCCTCTAAGCATCATTTTTCTTCACATACTCATTCACATTCATTCCCACAACTTGACCTTACATTTATATCTTAAACATTTTCAAGTCAAATTGAATACAAGTTAAAATAAATAATATTCATCTTCTTAGTTGGCCAAAACCATAAAACATATTCATTTAACTTAATAAGCCACAACAATAATATCCTTTTTTAGCCGACCCTACTTGGTAGACTCTAACCAAAAAAAAAATTCCTTTGTTGACCAAATGAGCTCAGTTAACACTACTTTTCATGCCAACTCTCTTTGTCTCCTAGGTGAACTTGGTAGACACTATCATCTGTGAATTCTCTTTGGTAATTGAGTGAGCTTGGTTAACACTCGTTACCTTCCAACTTTCCTTTGTCTCCCAAGTGAGCTTGGTAGACACTAACTTCTAAACTTGGCATACATAGTAATGCTTGGTAGCTGTAAAGAACTATCTTCATCACTTGAGTGAGCTTGATAGACACTGACTAGTGAATATGGCATTTTTTGTAACATCAAAGACAATATACAATTGATCAATTATTTTCAAAAATCTCCCTCTTTGGCATTGATGACAACACAACATCTTATAATATAATGAAATTATAGAGAAGAATAAAGTAAGCAAAATATCCTTAGTTTCATTCTGATTCTCATCCATGAGAACTCCCTCTGTCAGTGTGAGCTCCCTCTATCTTCATTCTTCTCCCTCTATCACCAAAATCTTTTGACTTCAACAACTTCTTTTGATAGAAAATTCTCCCTCTTTGATATCAGACCTAGTTCTTCAAAAAAAATTCAACTTTTCTCCTTCTTTGAAAATTTCAATGACATTAAAGACTCTCTCTCTCCCTATTTGTAGAATTATGACATCAGAACTCTCCCTCTTTGACATCCTATTCCAAAGATCAAGAATAACATAGTTTCCAATGTACCTTAAGTACTAATTCATATGCAATCTTCCCTTTCAATTTTGCATTAACTTGACCGATCTTCAACATGTTCTAGTTGATGCATCACTAAATGTTGTTTAGTGAGCTTCAGATCGGGGAATGATCTCTAACTTACCTCTTAGATGCAAAAATTCATCCTTAGGTAATGGCTTGGTGAATATGTATGTAATATGTTCTTTAGTATTCACATATTCCAACCTTACTTCCTTGTCTTGCACCAATTATTGCAATGTGTTTGGTCTTGGTATGCATCACTAGATTCTTTCATATGTTGATTGCACTAGTGTTATTACAGAAAATAACCACTAAATCCTTGATCTCTATATTCATACCTACCAACAGTTGCTTGAACCAAACAATATTGGAACAATTGACTAATGATGTAACATATTCTACTTATGTTGTTGACTAAGAGATGTAATTCTTCTTTTTGCTCATCCAAGACACTAGTCTTTTACCAAGAAAGAATGCCCCACCATTGGTTCTCTTGCTATTATCAATGCTTCTTACCCTATCAAGATTAGTGAATGATTTTAAATCTAAGTTACCTCCTTTCTTGTACCATAAGCCATAGTCTTCAGTACCCTTTAAATACCTTGTGCTTCTCTTGATTTCCATCATATGATTTTCATTAGGATTAGCTGAAAATCTTTCTACCATACCAACTACAAGAGCAATGTCAGGCCTAGTATGTACAACATACTACATTTTATCAATCATTGATATGTATGTGGTATGATCTACATCCTTGGAATCATCATTTTTGGAAAGTGTATGTTGAGTAAACATAGGTGTTCCAACTGGCATTGAATCCTCCATTCCAAACTTCTTTAGTATCTCCTTCATATACTTAGACAAAGTAATGTAGACACCATCTTTCTTCTATTGAATCTACATTCCAACAAATAATTTCATCTCACCAAACATAGACATCTCAAATTCTTTACTCATCTCTTCTAAGAAATATTTGCACAATTCATCATTTCTAGTAAAAAATGCGTCATCCACAAAGATTTATGCCAATAAAATATTCTTGTTTGGTCCTTCTTTGATATACAAACTATTGTTATCATTTGTTCTTTGAAAACCAATTTTTATCAAGTAGTTATGAAGTCTTTCATACCAAGCTCTAGGAGCTTTCTTGAGTCCATATAATGTTTTCTATAGTTTAGAAACTGTATCCATTTTGCTAGGATCTACAAAACCTTCTAGTTGTTCTATGTAAACTTCCTCTTCAAGAATTCCATTCAGGAATGCAGATTTCACATTCATTTGATAAACTTTTAAACTTTTATATATTGCATATGCTAGTAAAGTTCTAATAGCTTCTAATCTTGCAACACAAGAAAAAGTTTCATCGTAGTCAATACCATCCTCTTGAGAATAAGCTATACAAACTAACCTTTCTTTCTTTCTTGAAATTTCTCCATCTTCATTCAGCTTATTTTTGAAAACCTACTTTGTGCCAATAACATTATTATCCTTGCATCCAGGAACATGAGTCCAGGTCTTAGTCCTTTCTATCTACTCTATCTCTTTCTTTATTGCTTCAATCCAACTTTCATTATCCAAACCATCTTTAATATTTCTATGTTCAAATTTAGTAAGCAAATATGTACCTTTCAATTTGTTTCTTGTCATTGTACCATTGGACTTGTGTCCAATGATCTTCTCAGGTGCATGGTGCCTTATGACATGTCTTGCTAATATATGTAATTTGGATTTAGAACTTGTTTCACATAGTTGGCATGATCTTTAAGTTTGGGTCCCACTATCTATGACTCAAGCCCTTCAAATGACTTTGGTTCCACTAGCTCCAACTCAGTAGCTTCTCACTATGACTTGGATCCTTCATACTATGACTTGGGTTGCACTGATTACAACTCAAGTGCTTCTAGAGATTTTGGGGACTTAGTAGGTGAACATTCCTAACTTCCAATTAGATTAGTCAATGTATCAACTTCATAATACACAAACTTTCTATAATTGTTAAGTTCTTTGTTACTTTCTTCTTCACTCTTTTCTATAAACTCCTCAATTTTTGCTGAGATAATGGGTGTTGCACACATTGCATAATATTGTTATTTTATTATTTTATTTTTTATTATGTAATGTTGTGCCTAGATGGACGTGCAACATGCAAAGATTCCCATGGAATATTCTTGATGAGTTGTATTGTAACATTGTGAAAATATTTTATGTAATTATTTAATATTGGGGGAAAAGAATTAAATGCCCAATATTAAATGTGGGGTCAGTGGGTTAGGTAGCACATGGTTTTAGCACATGGTTTATGTAATACCACTTGGTGGTTTTGTGAGACTTGCTACTATATAAGCAGCCACAAGGGTAGTTGTTGTAGAGAGAAAAAAAAAGAGTAACAAGAAGAAAAAAAAAAAAAAGGCAAGAGTCGAGCAGGACAAGGCTTGACAGGTTAGCCAAGGGAGCATTTGTAAAGGTTGAAAGCATGGCATGGGATGTGTGGATTCATGCTTGTTCACATAGTTTTCTCGGTTGTGGCTATGGCCATGAAGGCTTCCATGGATGTATGGCAATGGTATTTTTTGCTAAATAATACATGGTGATGGATGCTTTTGGAGGCTGGGTTTTTCCCTCATTGAGGGTTTCCCAGGGTATATCTAGTGTCACAATTTTGTGGGTATGTTGTCTATTCTCTTGCATGTAGATTTTAATTCCGCATTTATTTCAGATCTATTATGGGTTATGTGGAAATGGTTATATTCTTTGTTGCCAAGTTTCCTTACAAGTGGTATCAGAGCCAGATTTTATTATTATTGTAACCCTAGATTGAATCCATGGGAATGCATGAGAGGATAAAAGAAAGGGCAAGATATATGAATGATTTATTGCAGATTTGAGGGTTTTGGGTTTGCTGTTATGATAGGATGTTAAAAGATTTGGGCATGGAAAATTGTTGGACAAAAAGATTTTTTCGGATGTTTCATTTAAATGAGGGTTTTGGGGGGTAGCTTGCAGAAATGACCTCCTGGGTAAAAACAGACCTCACCATTGGATCCGGATCAACATTTCCAAAAATTTTGATATATAATATGCCCTAGTTTGGCCATGTTCAGAGGAAATGAAAGAGTTTTTTGGTTTCAGCCCATGATGGCCGTCAAATTTAATCCCGTCGGAATTTTCGTCATTGAAAAAAATGGTAAAAAGACTGTCTTAGTAAAACGGCCATAACTTTCTCTTAGAATATCAGATTTCAAAGTTCTTACAGGCGTTGGAAAGCTAATTCAGAGCACTACAAAATGGTGTAGGTTTGGTTCTATGATCTTAAAATTTTGTCAGGTTTTAAGAGCCCTAAAGTCAGATGTTATTTATTTTGAGCACGGATTAGGGCATAACTTGGGCATACGGAGTCGGATTTTGAACTTTGAGTAGTCAATGAAAAGCTCTTGGAGAGCTCTACACATTGGTTCAGATTTGGTGTAGGTTTGGCATGATTTATTTGTTGATATATTGATCTGAACAGTTTATAGATATATTTTGACTATGGTAACATTGTGAGTTTATGGCATTGAAAATTTAAGATTTGATGTCATTGTATACTCAATTCATATTTCAGATTGGTCTCATGATGATATGGTTATCAGTGTTTGGATTTGGATATGCATGATGACTTGTTGGATCTACAAGTTGTGCAGTGTTGTAAGCGGTCTATACTTACAAGTTGCATTTATAGTTTTGTTATGGGTTGTCTTTGCCCATTGATCTTTCATTATTGATGCATATTCAGATTGGTGGCTTGGATTTGGGTTGTCTATGCCCTGAGTCACATGATTTGCTAATTTTATTCTTCATATAGAAGGGATGAGATGTTGTTACCAGGGACAGTCATGGTGGAGGATTGTGGTTGACTATGCTGACAGGTTGGACACTTTGAGAGACAGATGCTCGGTTCATGGATGTGATCATGGTGTCATGGATTTTGGCATGACATGATTGGATATACAGGTACATCCTTGATGTTCATTAGCTTGGATTTCTTATATAGTTATGGTGGTATATCTTCTTAGTTGAGGATCATGGTTATTTGGTTTCTTTTAAGGAGCTCATGATGTGGACTTTGAGTTCTTTTATGGTTTGATGCCTTGGTTGATTCTCATGGTTAGAGGATGGTATTTTTCATCATGATATCATAGATAGCTTGGATACACAATTTAGTGGGAGCTTGTGACAATGATGGGGTGATAGTGCAGGATTAGTTCCTGGCTTGGTTTATATCTTCTTGGTTTGGAGATGATGGATTTTATGATGCCATAGGTGACTTGGTACCATGGTTGAGTGGGAGTTGTTGGCATTGATATATTTATTGAGTGTTTGCAGATGTTGGAGGTTTGTCTTAGATCCTGTTGCTGCAGAAGCATCTTTGACATTTGCATGGTGCACTTGTTATCTTCATGGTGTTTAAAGATGGTTAGATCTTGAGGACTCATGGAGTTATTGGTTATCCTCATTGGATGTGGAGATGGTTTTTCTTCATGGTGCATGGAGATGGTTGCATCTTGAGGACTCACAGGGTTCTTGGTAAAGGTGTGGTTTATGCTTTTATTTGGCATGTTATCCTTGGTATGAGGATGGTTTCATTATTATGTCATGGTATACTCTTGATACTTGTTTAGAGTTGTGACATGTTATGGTGTGTTCATGTAGAGCATGTTATCTCTTTAGTTGAGATGGTAAGATCACGTTGTCATGTTTATGTTCTTGAGGCCATGGTTGGAACTTTGACATTGATCTTGGTTTAGTTTCTTGGTATTGAGTACACTGATCATAAGATGGATACTTCATGATATTGCTATGTTCCATTTGGAGTTGGCATGGATTGATTGGTTACAGGTGCTCATGGATACTTAGAGACAGTGGTGACGTTGATTTCTCTTGGATTAGAGAAGTATTTGTTGGGACGGTTGATGGTTTCAACAAGGAAGTCCGAGGGGCAGTCACCTGATATGGACTTGAGAGGAGATTGTTCTTAGATGAGTCTTGGTTGGAGACTTGGGTATCTTGATGAGCATTCTCATTCCCCACTCTTGTTTTACTCGGCGGTTTGCTACTTGAGAGGTATAGCCCATTGTTTCTCTCATTTGCATTATATTTATGCTTGTCTTTTATGGATATGAATCTTGAGCTATGGTACATGAGTTAGTTCTGGAGGGTTCATTTGAGAGATGGTTTAGCATTGGTTATCTCCATATGTATATGTTTTTATGCTGGTTGACTTTGGGAGATGGTTTTATTGGGCATATTCCTTGGATTAGGAATGGTTATTCCTTGGTTTAGGAATGGTTTTATGAGTTTGATCTTCTTGTGAGAGGGTTACATCCATGATTAGTTATATGGTATGGTTTGGGTGTTTTTGAGGCTTCTTGTTGGGGTTTTATGGAGGAGATCATACTTGCACGGTTTAAATCTAGAGGTGTGTGTAGAAGGACATGATACAGGTTATGATTTGCATGATTTCTCTGGTCTTGGTTATCTTCCTGGATGTTTAGTTTTGACTACATTGGATTTGAGATTGGTTGGAGATTGTGATCACTGGTTTGTGTTCATGTATGTCATGTGAAAGATGACATGGTTATTCCTTTATCTCTTTCCTCTGTTGGTTGTGGAGGACTTGGAGACTATTGGAAACTTGTTATGAGAATTTTTCTTGCAGGATATCAATTTATGTATTGTGGATGTCCTTGATACGACATGGATTCACTTCTTTGAGATGTTGTGAGTGGATTGGTTATATATTTGACATTATCTTTTGTAGTGGGAGCTTCTTGGTATATATGTGGCAGGTATTGCTCTTGAGGCTTGTGATTGCAGGATGTAGATTGGATATGTCAGTGATATAAGATTCACTTGTTATACCTTTTGGAGGTATGGATAGTTGGATGGGTTTGGCACTTTGCTATGGGTGCTATTTCAGCTATGGATATTTTGACAACTACGGATACATGTGATTACCTTTGGATCAAGTTTTTTGTGCTTGGAATTTTTAGTTGGTACAAGATTTTATGATCTTCTAATGTGACAGGTTGGGTGGTTTTTCTCTTTGGATGGCTTCTATGTGTGTCCAGTGGGAGTGGTATAATAGGAGGTGAGATCATTCATGTTTGAGATGTTGGATACTTTGATTTTGTCGTGGGTACCAGGATGGAGCACTTGGTGTATTTTGATCCATGATGGTGGATGTGTTGGGAGGGATTGTTCCCTTGTTCATTTATGTGGCTACAGATTGACCCTATGCAATGTATACAACAAGTGGGAGATTGTTGAGATAATGGGTGTTGCACACATTGCATAATATTGTTATTTTATTATTTTATTTTTTATTATGTAATGTTGTGCCTAGATGGACGTGCAACATGCAAAGATTCTTATGAAATATTCTTGATGAGTTGTATTGTAACATTGTGAAAATATTTTATGTAATTATTTAATATTGGGGGAAAAGAATTAAATGCCCAATATTAAATGTGGGGTCAGTGGGTTAGGTAGCACATGGTTTATGTAATACCACTTGGTGGTTTTGTGGGACTTGCTACTATATAAGCAGCCACAAGGGTAGTTGTTGTAGAGAGAAAAAAAAGAGTGACAAAAAGAAAAAAAAAAAGGCAAGAGTCGAGCGGGACAAGGCTTGACAGGTTAGCCAAGGGAGCATTTGTGAAGGTTGAAAGCATGGCATGGGATGTGTGGATTCATGCTTGTTCACATAGTTTTCTCGATTGTGGCTATGGCCATGAAGGCTTCCATGGATGTATGGCAATGGTATTTTTTGCTGAATAATACATGGTGATGGATGCTTTTGGAGCCTGGGTTTTTCCCTCATTGAGAGTTTTCCAGGGTATATCTTGTGTCACAATTTTGTGGGTATGTTGTCTATTCTCTTGCATGTGGATTTTAATTCCGCATTTATTTCAGATCTATTATGGGTTATGTGGAAATGGTTATATTCTTTGTTGCCAAGTTTCCTTACAATTTTCACATGTGCACTTTCTATGATCTTATGAGTAGTTAGATTCAAACACTTATATACTTCACTTATATAGGAGTATCTTAGGAATATGCCTTTATCGCTTTTGACATCAAGTTTTCCTTTTCTAGATTCCTTCAAGATATAACATTTACTACTAAATACTTTGAAGTTACATACATTGGGCTTATAGCCATACCATAGTTCATAAGGTGTTTTATTTGAGTCTTTCTTTAGTTGTACTTTATTTAATGTATGACTTGTTGTACTGATTGCTTCCTTCCAGTATTTGATTGCAACATTCTTTTGTATCATCAAGGTTCTTGCAAAATACATAATAGATATGTTTTCTCTTTTTTCTATACCATTTTGCTAAGGTGTACCAGGGGCTGATACTTATCTTTTGATTCCTTTCTCAATGAAAAATTCATCGAATACATCATAGATGAATTCACTTCCTCTATTTGACCTTAGACATTTTAATTTCTTTCCTATCTCTTTGTCAACTCTAGTTAGATACCACTTAAACTTTTGAAAAACTTTTGGTTTTTTTTTAAAATACATTATAGACATCATTCTATAATAATCATCAACAAATAAAATGAAATAATTATCTCCACTATAGCTCTCTATTCCAATAGGTCTGCAAAGGTCTAAATGAACCAACTCCAAGACCTCTTTTGAATGATAGTTCTTGCTTTTGAAACTATTCTTTCCCATATCAAGTTTCCTGAAGCTAGGAAAACCTCTTACTCTTTTGTTCTTGCTTATCTTGACCAGATTTTCAAAATTTACGTGAGAAAACCTTTTATGCCATAACCAACTTTCTTCCACTTGAGAAATGAAACATGAACTTTCACTAAGATCTAGGTAGAATAAGTTACATTTTGTCTAATTACTTGACCCAACTAGATTTCATTTTCCATCTAGCATCTTGGCCTTCCCATTTATGAATTCTACATTGAATATAATGCTATTAAACTATGATACACTCAATAGATTATGCTTTAGTCCTTTCACCCAGTAGGCCTTGTCACATCTGAGTTCATTGGTCAGTGAGACACAAGCTTTTCCTTTTATGCAACAAGGTTCATTATTTCCAAATCTAATACTTTCACCATCATAGTGTTCCATATGTTCAAACATAGATTTTTCACCAATCAAATGGTTAGAAAAACCACTATGAATAATCTATGTATCATTCTTACTAACATGAGAAGTAAGTGCCATCTTATTTGACTGATCTTCTAATTCATCTTTTACAACTATATAGACCATTTCATCATTATCACTGCTATCTAAATATTTTTCCATAAAACAAGATTTCTTACCATTTTCCTTGTAGTCCTTGTAGCTCTTGAATTCCTTCTTGTGTTTGAACTTATTACTTTTATTTTCATCTTTGCCTTCTTTGTTTGGACACCTAGCAAAAATGTGACCAACTTCTTGACAAGAAAAATAGATTAGAGAAATCTTACCTTTGTATTTTCCTCTGCCTTCGGGATATTTCCTTGCAAGTATGGCTTCAATAACTTCAAGATCATTGTATGAACTTTCTTCCTCTTCTTCACTTTCAGATTATTTATCTTTTGATTTTCCACCTTTCTTCTTGAGTAAAAGCTTGGATTTAGATGCAAACTCAATGCCTTTGGAACTAGGAACATAGTTATCATAGTTATCCAGATTTATCTTATTGTTTTGATCACATCTCATCTCTTGAATAGTAGATACTCTAATTGCATAGATAGGAAGAAGGTTACTGAGTACCTTGCTTACAACTATTTTTTCATCAATATCTCCTCCAAAGTCTTTGATTTCACTTACACTTGATTTGATTTGCTCAACATATTTTACAATGTTCTCATCCTCTCTCATCTTCATCTGGTAAAACTAACCTCTAAGACTTCCTGCTTTGGCTCTTCTTCCATTGTCATCACCACCATAGAAATCCTTTAGTTTGGTCCACATTTAATGAGCAATAGCACAACCTTTAACTTCATCAAATTCAACATAATTGAGAGAAAAAGCAATATTAATCATCATGATATTATAATGTTTTTCAAAAAATTCTTCAATTATCAATGTTTTAGTAGGAGCCTTATATTAATTATCAAGATATTTCAAACCAAAATCATTATTGGTTGCCAAATGCAACTTCATAATTTCCTACCATGCTGCAAAGTTATCTCTGTTCAACTTGGGAAACTCTCTTCTATGAGAAATTGTGATCTTTATCTTAGGTCCTTGAAACCTTCTTTGTAAGTACCAAAAGCTTTGATACCAATTGTTGGAAATATAAAAGGAGCAACTGAAAGGGGAGGAGTGAATTAGTTACTACAGAAAAAAAAATCCTATATCTCTTAGATGTCAATACAATTTAAAACATAAACTCTAATAAATTGTATTCTATTGTAACTCAGCAAACAGATAGGCACTCAGTTAGCACTAATAAATGTTGTAGCTCAAAAAATACTAAAACTCAACTATTACTTGACAATAACTAATTTTTAAGATGTGAACTATAACTAACCTTAATTTAACTTGGTTGGATACAGATGAAAGTAAATAGCATGAACACAAGTGACACCAAGATTTAATGTCAAAACCCAATTTGGGAAAAACCACCACTTGCAACTAGTTACTTATTTTAACTCTTCTGAAGTGAGCCATGTTAGGATCCAACCCTATTAAAGGTTACAAAATACACTGTTAGGTGTGACCTTGTTAATGGATTTAAACACCCTATTAGGAGTGGCCTTATTAGAGGTCTTCAAGACACTTAAAATATAAATTCCACCTTGTTAGAGTATTTACAAATAGTTGTTAAGACAACTGTATTAGCAAATTTGGGTAAGTGCACCAAGTTGTGGTGCCAAAAGGGGGGGTATAAGTGGACAATTTTTTTCTAAAATCAGTAATTTTTGAAACTCAAAATTTATGCTCAAAATTTGAAGTTATGACAAAAACAAAAGTAGTAGTCCTTTGAATCTAGTTTCTAAACTACGAATATTTTTTCAAAATGGTTAAGTTTTAGGTCCTCAAAAAAGAGGACCATAGAAAGCGGTACTGTTTATTCAAAAAAAAACATAACACAGTACAAAGTGTGGCCCTCCTAAAATTTTAACTTTTTTTTAAAATTCTTTAATCTCTCTAGTGAAAACTTACCTAACACTATGTAGTTTATCCCAAATTTTTGTGTAATTTTATAATTTGTATTTTTTTATGATTATTTTAATTGAACACATCCCAAAAACATGAAATATCTATGTGCTCCACCTAGAAATGACTGAAAACTAATCTAAAATCTAAAATTCTTTTTTTCAAAGTGTGTAGAATGGAGTCTAGTTTCTAAAAAACTAAGTTGTTGCAAAATTTGATGAACAAGCTAAAATCTACAGCCCAATTAGTACATGTTGGTTTTTGACAAAAA
Source organism: Cupressus sempervirens (assembly GCA_028749045.1). Classification (NCBI taxonomy): domain Eukaryota; kingdom Viridiplantae; phylum Streptophyta; class Pinopsida; order Cupressales; family Cupressaceae; genus Cupressus; species Cupressus sempervirens. Next base: position 230,830,279 of record CM053784.1, read on the forward strand.
ATGGACATACATTCAAAAGAAATTATAGTTGAAAGGATTGAAATAGTTCAAATAAAAAATAAATTATATGGTTATATAGCTAACATAGAGACCTATAATGTTATGTAACTTGATTTTATCGATGTTCAGCCACAAGGAAACTTGAGAGAGAGAGTAGCTAGTGGGAGAAGGAGTGGCAGAGGGAGAGAAAGAGAGAGAGGGGATGGGAGAGAGTGAGAGAGAGAGTAGGGGGTGGGAAAGAGAGAGAGAGTAGGGGGTGGGAAAGAGAGAGAGAGAGAAAGAGAGTAGGAGATGGGAGAGAGAGTAGGGGGTGGAAGAATGTGAGAGAGAGTAGGGGATGGAGGAGAGAGTGTGAGAGAGAGAGAATAGGTGGTGGGAGAGGGAGTGGGAGAGTGAGAGCAAGAGAGAGAGAGAGGAGAGGGGATGAGAGTGTGTGTGTGAGAGAGAGAAAGTAGGGGATGGGAGACGGGGGGAGAGCAAGAGAGAGAGTAGGCGATGGGAGAGAGAGGAAGTGTGAAAGAGAGAAGGGGGTGGTAGAGAGGGTAGGGGATGGGAGAGAGGGAGTGAGAGTAGGGGATGGGAGAGAGATTAGAGAGGGAGTAGGTGGTCGTAGAGGGAGTGGGAGAGTGAGAGTGAGAGAGAGGGGGGATGGGAGTGTGCGAGAGAGAGAGAGAGAGAGAGAGTAGGGGATGAGAGAGGAGAGAGAGGGGGGATGAAAGTGTGTGTATGTGTGTGTGTGTGTGTGTGTGTGTGTGTGTGTGTGTGAAAGAGAGAGAGTAGGGGATGGGAGAGAAAGAGTGAGAGAGAGTAGGTGGTGGGAGAGGGAGTGGGAGAGGGAGAGAGGGGGGATGGGAGTGTGTGTGTGTGTGTGTGTGAGAGAGAGAGAGAGAGTAGAGGATGGGAGACAGTGTGAGAGTATAAGAGAGAACGAGAGAGTAGGGGGTGGTAGAGAGAGTACATGATGGGAGAGAGAGTGAGAGTAGGGAATGGGAGAGAGAGAGTAAAGAGGGAGATAGTGAGAGTGAGAGTGAGAGAGAGTGTGTGTGTGAGAGAGTAGGGGATGGGAGAGAGAGTGAGAGAGAGTAGGTAGTGGGAGAGAGAGTGGGAGAAGGGAGAGCAAGAGAGAGTAGGGGATGGGATAGAGAGAGTCAGAGAGAGAGAGAGAGAGAGAGTAAGCAATGGGAGAGGGAGTGGGAGAGGGAGAGGGAGAGGGAGAGAGAGAGAGTAGGGGATGGGAGAGAGAGTCAGAGAGAGAGTAGGCAGTGGGAGAGGGAGATAGATAAAGAGAAAGAGAGTAGCGAGAGAGAGAGAGAGAGAGATTAGGGGATGAGAGAGGAGAGAGAGAGTGTGAGAGAGTAGGGGATAGGAGAGGAGAGAGTGAGAGGGAGAGTAGGGGATGGGAAAGGAGAGAGAGTGAGAGAGAGAGAGTATCTTGAGAGAGATTAGGGGATGAGAGAGTTCTAGACAATGAGAGAGAGTAGGGGGTGGGAGAGGGAGTGGGAGAGGGAGAGAGAGTGAAAGTGAGAGAGAGAGAGAGAGTAGGGGTGGGAGAGGAGAGAGAGTAAGGATAGAGTGTGAGAGAGTAGGTGATGGGAGAGGGAGTGGGAGAGAGAGAGGGAGAGAGAGTGTGAGAGAGAGAGTAGCCCAAGAGAGAGAGTAGGGGATGGGAGAGAGAAATAGATTGAGAGAGAGAGTAGGGATGGGAGAATGAGAGAGAGTAGGGGTGGGAGAGGGAGAGTCAGAGAGATTAGGGAATGGGAGAGATAGAGAGTGAGAGAGAGTAGGTAGTGGGAGAGGGAGTGGGTGAGGGAGAGCGAGAGAGGGTGTAAGATATGGGAGAGAGAGTGAGAGAGAGTAGGAAATGGAAGAGAGAGTGGGAGAGGGAGATTGAGTGAGAGAGAGGGGGAGGATGGGAGTGTGTATGAGACAGAGAGAGTATGGGATGGGAGAGGAGAGAGAGGGTTGGGGATGGGTGTGTGTGTGTGTGTGTGTGTGTGTGTGTGTGTGTGTGTGTGTGTGAAAGAGAGAGAGTAGGGGATGGGAGAGGGGAGAGATAGAGACTAGCCTATGAGAGAGAGTAGGGGATGGGAGAGAGAGTGTGAGAGAGAGAGAGAGAGTAGGTAGTGGGAGAGGGAGTGGGAGAGGGAGAGAGAGGGGGGATGGGAGTGTGTGTAAGAGAGAGTAGGGGATGGGAGAGAGTGTGAGTGTGAGAGAGAGTAGGGGGTGGCAGAGAGAGATAGTACAGGATGGGAGAGAGAGAGAGTAAAGAGGGAGAGAGTGAGAGAGAGAGTATGGGATGGAAGAGAGAGAGTGAGAGAGTAGGCAGTGGGAGAGGGAGTGGGAGAGGGAGAACTAGTGAGAGAGAGTAGGTAGTGAGAGATGGAGTGGGAGACGAAGAGAGAGAGAGTAGAGGATGAGAGAGAGAATGAGAGAGAGAATAGGCAATGGGAGAGGGAGTGGTAGAGGGAGAGGGAGAGAGAGTAGGGGATGGGAGAGAGAGTGAGAGAGAGTAGGTGGTGGGAGAGGGAGATAGATAAAGAGAGAGAGAGTAGGGGATGGCAAAGGAGAGAGAGAGCAAGAGAGAGTAGGGGATGGTAGAGAGAGAGAGAGTTGGAGGGAGAGTAGGGGATGGGAGAGGAGAGAGAGCAAGAGAGATAGTAGCCTAAGAGACAGAGAGATTAGGGGATGGGAGAGGTCTAGACAATGAGAGAGAGAGAGTAGGTGGTGGGAGAGGGAGTGGGAGAGGGAGAGTGAGAGAGAGAGTAGGGGATGGGAGAAGGGAGAGAGAGAGAGTAACCTAAGAGAGAGAGAGAGAGTAGGGGAGAGAGTGTGAGAGATAATAGGTGGTGGGAGAGGGAGAGAGAGAGAGAGAGAGAGAGTAGGGGATGGGAGAGAGAGTAGGGGGTGGGAGAATGAGAGAGAGAGAGAGAGAGTAGGGGATGGGAGAGAGAGTGAGAGAGAGTAAGCAGTGTGGGAGGGAGTGGGAGAGGGAGAGAAAGACATAGAGAGAGTAGGGGATGGGAGAGAGAGAGTAGGTGGTGGGAGAGGGAGTGGGAGAGGGAGAGTGAGGGAGAGAAAGTAGGTGATAAAGTGTGTGAGAGAGTAGGCAATGAGAGAGGGAGTGAGAGAGAGAGAGAGAGAGAGAGTAGGGGATGGGAGAGAGTGAGTGAGAGAGAGAGTAGGCGGTGGGAGAGGGAGTGGGAGAGGGAGATAGATAGATAGAGTAGGGGATGGGAGAGAGATTTAGAGAGAGATTAGGGGGTGAGAGAATGAGAGAGAGAGTAGGAGATGGGAGAGAGAGTGAGAGAGATAGAGAGTAGGCGATGGGAGAGGGAGTGAGAGAGAGAGAGAGAGTAGGGGATGGGAGAGAGAGTGAGAGAGAGTAAGTGGTGGGAGAGGGAGAGTGAGATAGAGTAGGGGATGGGGGAGAGAGTGAGAGAGAGAGAGTAGGCAGTGGGAGAGGGAGATAGATAGAGAGAGAGTAGCCCAAGAGAGAGAGTAGGGGATGGGAGAGGAGAGAGAACAAGAGAGAGTAGGGGATGAGAGAGGAGAGAGTGTGTGTGAGAGTAGGGGATGGAGAATGGTGGGAAATGGAGAGATTGTTTTTCACATAGAATGTATGCACTTTATAGTGTGTATGCGCTATATGAAACTCCAAAAAATGGTCATAATGAAAGTTTGGGTCCCTACTGATCCATATTTTGCTTTTTGTTTGTTGTGTATTTTGTTGTTCCAATAGAAAAAATGGATTTCATGTTGTTAGAAGTTAGAAAACACTATTTGAAATCTTTTTGAACATTCTTTCATTCTATTTGAAGCTAGCAAACACCAAATTCAATCATTGGATACACTATTTGAAGCCTTTTTAAATATTCTTTCTATAGAAAAGGTCAGTGCAGTCCTTTTTAAATATTCTTTGTTATTATATAGAGACAAATTTGATTATAATTTGACAAGTTGTTTAATATATATTGTGTACATAGTAAAATAATTATAATTTGTATATGTATTTGAATGATTTTTAATTTACAAATTGTAAGTAATTCAGATGTTTGAATAATTTGACATATAGAAATCATCATCATGCCAAGGAAGAAACCAAAATCTCAAACAATGGAAGAGAGGAAGAGAGATTTGGAAATTAAAAGAGATAAAATGATACTAGTATGTGAACAAAAAAAATTGCAAAGCAATAATGAAGAATTGTCTTTCAAAGAGGAACAAGAACCACCGATACAAAGAAACAAAGAGGAAGAATTGGAAAGACAAAGAGAACAAATGAGCCTGTTATGCTCAAGAAGGAAATTGAATTGTCAAGCTAGACTGTCTTCCAATGTTGGAGTCATATCATCATCTCATATTGAAGAGATGATAATTTGTAGATATAACGATGTACACACTCCATCATGTCATGTTGAAGACACAACATCAACATATCAAGTAGGTGATATTCCATCTTTTGTATTTTATTTCCAAGGCACATCATCTTCAGTTCAAATTATGTAAATCACTCAGCCTTATGTTGATGTTCAAAATGTAGATGGAATGGAAGAGATTATAACACTTTCTAGAATTCATTTTAGAAGACCAAAATATTTGATTGATATTGATACTAACATTTTGAAACCAATGTCTAACAAGATTAGCAAGCATACTTGTCAAAGAAAAGTTAATTGTATGTGGAGATTATTCTTTGAAGAATGAAATATTAAAGGTCAATGTCAATTATTTGTTGAAATGATGAGGAATTTAAAATTTATCCTATCATGAAGATTCTTGGGCTAAGAACAATGGATGATTCAAATGAAAAAAGCATTGTAAAGAATCTAATGAGTGCTTATGACAAAGTGGGTTCTAAATCACGCACCAAAGATAGTAATATCACAAGATGAGTACTTACATCAACAATAGTAAGTACCCAAATGAAGAAAGCTCAACTCATGAGAAAGACAAGAAAAATATTAAAAATTGGTAGAGGTACTCTAAGGAGAGCCATGCTAAGGCTTGAGAGATTGGAAGATCCAACAAAAAATGAGTTATGGACATTTAGCAGTAGACTACTGTGAAAGGATAAAGATATTAGTGAAGCTTTGAAATCATTTATTGATGATTTTTGGAAAAATAACACACGTGTTTCTCCTAATCAAAGAGATGTTGTAAGAAGGAGGATTGATAGCCAAAATCATGACCCACATGCGAAACATATTTTGGACTCAACTCAAAAACAATTTTTTGTAAAGTTTATTGGTATGTATCCTCAAATTTAAATAAGTCAAAGATTTTTTGAGATGGGTAAATCTTTTTACGTGAAGATAAATCACACATGCACAACTTCTTGTTGTAGGATACATATTGAATTTTCTAAGCATTTTGATGTTTTTAGGCATATATCTGTGTTTTTGTATTCTAAGTTTATTTTATAGGATTGTGACATGAATGAGCCACCTATATCTTCAAGGGAATTCATATCCAAAAATTGTACAAGAAATCATGCTTGGATGGTACATGCTTATTTAGTGGTTCTTTGCAACTTTTATCAACTTGCGAACATATGGATAGTACACATGCAATTAGAAATGAAATAGTAGATTATAGAAAATATAAGATAGTGACATATGCTCTAAAAGATGGAAAATAGGATAAAAGATGTGAATTGGTCATTGAAAATATTCTAGTGTATGAGTTCATGAATATTTTTTGTGAAAAGATTATTTACAAGTATTTAAGGCATACACATAGAGCTCGATGGCTGAATTTGCAATTCAAGTTGTCCAAGGATACATTTCCACTGGATACCATTGTTTTGGTTGTAGACTTCATAGAGAACTACACACTACAATTGCAAAATGAGGTGCAAAAAAAGTATTATACTTCTCAACAAGTTTCCATATTTGTTCACACAACATTCATGCATTCACCTACAAGTACAGATGATGATAGGAAGATTTTGAGGGAGTACCATTTTTACATCAACGATGATCAATCACGTTCTATAGAGTTTGTACATGGTTGTTTTCAACTATTTTATGGAGATTTGGCTAATAGGGGCATACCATAATGTTAGCACATTATTTGGTCTGAAAATTGTGCATCTCAATTCAAGAATGCATGGATGTTCTATTGGTTGAGCAGGATGCACAAGTTGTCTAGAATTAAATATATATGTGGAATTTCACAGAGGTTGGTCATGGAAAAGGAGAGCACGATGGTGTAGGTGCATGCATCAAAAGAGCCTTAGCTTGTGAAGAAGTAAAGTAAAAAGATGGAGCAATAATGATAAATGCAAAATCCATCATCTAGTGGTGTAACACTACAATGGATTCAGGTAAGGAAGGTGAGTCTACGGTTCATAAATTTTTTTGGTTGATAGATAATACTAACATTGCACCATATCAGGATTATTGCACACTAATAGGATCAAGTGAGTTGCACTCTTTTAGAAGCTCTGATGCATGTTCATGGAGTATCCACATATGAAACATTGCATGCTATTGTCCATCATGTTCAAAGAAAAATTGGGTTGACTGTGAGTCGACTAAATGGGTGGAAAAATGGGATATACGAGTTTTGGACCCAATTGACACCTATCATCCCCCACAAGCACTGAAAATGGTAGAGATGGATTCATCCATTGACTTTGACCACTTGTCTAATCTAGTGCAACCTAGTAATATATATAAATATAGATATCTTTGTAATTTCAATATGTAACTTTATAACTTTTATCTAAGTATTTTCTAAATTAATGACCACATTTTGTACATTTATCACTACAAGCCATGTTTTTGTTGTTATTGCACCTGAAGACAATAAAGAAGGGATAGATTATTATTTGCATCATTTTGTACAAGCCAAACAAAAATTGGATCACTCGATTATAGATACTAAAGGTTTTGAGTACCATATCAGTGTGGTGGTTGTAACCAGCACATGGCTTAAATGATATTCTATGAAGAACCCTAACTTGTGGTTATTCAAAAATTTGAAAATAGAGAGGAAGGTTCTTCATTATTTGAACCTTTTTGTCACATCAAATGTCCCACATAATAAGACTCTTTGGAAAGTTCACGAGTCAAACCACAAGGCAATACTTGAGACATTAAAATGTAGAGCGGATCTAGTTGGCTCATTAGATTGAATAGGGAGAGAGAGAGAGAGAGAGAGAGAGAGAGAGAGAGAGAGAGAGAGAGAGAGAGAGAGAGAGTGGTGCATGGGCACCATGGATCATAGGGTCCTCACCTTTCCATTTTTGTTGTGTTATGCTCCAAGTGAGCCTTGTAATTAGAATAAGGGTCATTGGAACTAGGCGTGGTAGTTAGGGTATTGGATGTCATTTAATGTCCTTAGAAGAGTCATTATTTTGACCTAAAAATCAAGGCATACCTTGCCATATGGAAATGAGTAACCTAAATGATGATTCATTAGCTTATGTAAGGATCCCTAGCATGGAATTGCTAAGGGATAGCCTAAATAACAAATTAGAAGTGTTAAGAAGAGCAAGCAAGAAAAATTGCAAAAGTTACTATAATGTAATGTTACAATTTTTGTAAAATGTTGATTTTGCAAGAAATTGTGGATTTTCCTTTTAAAACTTGAAGGAGGCTGATGCAAACCATAAGGATGAAGGGGAAAGACCTAGGAGGAGATATAAAGACTTTCCAAACCCTAAAATGAGAGAAGTTAATATCATTGTGTACGGTCAACATGCTATAGCATGATATTCAAAGGAAAAATTATTGAGTTTTTGAGTTTTAAGGAATTTTTGACATTTTTTTTGTAGACTGTATTAGTTTCCATGGTAGATTGGGTTGTTTAGAAAAATTTTGTTTTAGGAAGTTTGGTTTGATTGTCTTTCTTTTCATAGTTGCTCAAAAAGTTGCTTGACAAGTTTTAAGAAACTTCTTTAAAAGTTGTTAATCTTTCAAAAACTCTTTCCCAAATGGCTAGTTGGTTCAAACCAACCTTTTAACCATTGGAGACAACCTATATTATCCCTTATAGGAGGGTGAGGTATGATGTACTTATTTTGGCAAGAAATCAATAAAATAACCTATTTTTCTTGCAAAATGTTGTGTTTCAGAGCATTGAATAGACTAGTATGGATGTTGGGACATGTACCAATTACCCCAAGAGTTAGAGGGGTGAGTTACCTTTCATTTTCACTTGGTTTCATATTTTGATCCTTTATAGTTTGCAAGTTATTCAAGTTTTGTTGAAGGTGCCTAGAAGTCAACATTAAACCAAGGGTTTCACCTAGGGCCTTGTTGTTTTGGCACTTTCCGCCATGGGAATTTGATGCCTTTTGGTGGAATGAAAGCCCTATTAGTTTACTTCATGATTTTGTAATTTTTATAGATGGCCAAGCAAGGAATGAATTTTTCCACCATACCCTAGGTGTATGGCTCCATACATGCACCATTCAACATTTCACCATAGTCACTATAACTTTCTCACCAAAGTGATCCAAGGTCTGTAACTTTGGATTTGGACTTTTTTCACATGCCCCTAGATGTTCCAATAAATTTTTTTCAGATTGGAATGTGTGAAAGGGTACGTGTAGTGTAACTGCAACCTAATTAGGCCTATCAACACTTTCCAAACATTGTAACAGTAGTGGCTTCTAGTCTCTTCTAGCTTGTAAGGTTTACATATGTTTTATATGTCCTAAAAGGGTGTTTTAATCTCACTTTAAACTGTGTCTTTATGTGGAGTTTTTCCATTTTATTTTAAATTTATAGTTTGAAGGGCTACTAGCCTTGTCAATGGCAAACTATTGTAACTGTATATCAGTGATGTTTGGAAACAAGAGAATCACTTTATCTATTGTATATAGACCTTAATAGGTCTAAGGTGTTCCTTTATTCCATTCCATGGTCATTTTTCTCTTTTCATTCATGTTTGGGGGTATGTTCCCTTATTAGGCTTTTGGAGAATCCTTATGTTTTGGTGCTTTTAAACTTAGGCAAACCTAGTGATTAGGTTCCCTGCCTTGTTTGGATTGTGATGACCTATGATAAGTTTATTATTGATTCTTATGATAAGTTTCTTAGCACTAAATCCTCTTTTTGGGAAATTTGAAGGATTCCAACCATGTCTAGTTGCCTAGTGGCTTGCCTTTTAGAAGCTTCCACCGTGCACTGTTGCATCATAACCTATCCTAAGTGAACTATCCAGGATCCTTAGGTGCCTTCTTTGATGAGCCTAGAATGGGTTCTTCTACACCATTAATCTACTTGATGGGGACATGTTTGGGAATTGACAATCTCCATTTAAACTCAAGTCTCCATTTAAAGGTGGCAATGAGCTTTTTTGTTGTTCTGTTAAGATCATTAATATATTTCAATGAGAACTTTGAGGGATCATGCCCAGCTTGAGTATCATTTCTTTCCAAGTCCTATAAAGGCAAGGCCATTGATGAATATGCATTTATAATTGAAACATCTTGTGTTCTGGAATGAAGTGTGTACCAGATTCTTTTCCTACTAATGAGCCATTTGAGGCTTCACTTCACATTGCTCTATGGATAATTCTATAGCACTTGTACTTCTCTATCTGAAACCTTTGTGTATGTGTACATGTGCACTCTTTCCCAATAGTTGTATGTTTTTTCTCTTCATCATAAGTAATTGACATACCCTAGATGGCACTAAGATAACCATTTTCTTTTGAAATTTTCTTTTCTCTCAGATTAATCTCTCTATTAAGTAGGTTTTCTATATCTTCCTTTGTATATTTAATAGATCTGTAGCTACAATTCCTTTGTATATTAAGCTTTCCTCCATAGGAATGAGAAGTCATGGGGAGTGAGACCAACTATTGGTCACTATATTAAAAAGGTAGTTCTTAGCCATGCTATTGATGGGAATCATTTCAATCTTATTTGCAGAATCGGTACCTCATTTTTCTTGATAGAATAATATATATTATTTTCAATGTCTTTGAAATATCTATAGCTGGTAGCCAATTACTTATTCATTTCCTTCCAATATTCATGGGAAACTAAGGTATTTGTTTACTTAACAGGTCCTAGGAATCTTAACTAGGGTCCTAGAATAGTCCTAGATGGACCCATTTGACCTAAATATGTAAAGAGCAAAAATTGCTCAAAAGGTTGCTTGAGAAACTTTTGCAATTTTTGCAAAAATGTTGTGAATGGAAGTTTGGGAAGTTTTAACTATCCATGCTCAAGTATATGAGCATGGGAAACATATTTTTGAAGGTTAGAAGGTTTCTAGTCAGATTTGCATTTTTAAGCAACTTTTGCAATTTTGCACAAAAAGTGCAACTTTTGCAAAGTTCACTAGATTTCACTTCTAGGACTTGGAAAAGGTTCCAGACTATTAAAACACAACTAAAAACACCTAATCCTAGGCTATCTTGTCCAAAAACTCAAAAAGAACCAATTTTGCCTAATTAGCAACTTTTGCTCATATCTTGCACAAAGTGGCCTAGGCATACATATCTTGCTCATATCTCTCTCACTGTTCATTATGGGATTAAACTATCTATTCTATTAGATCTAGGTGATATATTAAACTCTATCCCCAAGTTCTTCCTATCCTATTTAGTGCTCAAATGTTCTTGGGCATGCCGAATCAAATGTCCCTAAGAGTCGCTAAATGCTATAGGGCAGTAATCTTTGATGGGGCATATCTAGTCAAAGCTCATGTGAGGTATGGATGCTATTGTAGGTGCTATAGGACCATGTTGCAAATACCTACAATAACCTCTCTCTCTTTTTGGAGATCTTATTCTATTTTGATTCTATGACCCCATCTTGGGTGATGCTAAAACTTGTAGTGTTGGCTAGTACAAAGTTGCCAACTATCGAATCTCCCTCACTGTTCATCATGAGATCAAACTATCTATTTCATTAGCTCTAGTTGACTAGGTAAACCCTAGCCCAAAGCTCCTTCCATCCTTTTGAGAGCTCAAATATTCTCAAGCATGTCAAACCAAAACATCCCTAAGAGTCACTAAATACCATAGGGTAACAATCTTTGATGGGACATATCTCAAAGCTTGTGCAAGGTATGATGCAATTCTAGGTGATATAGGACCATGTTATAGAGACCTACAATAACCTCTCTCTCTTTTTGGAGATCTTATTCCATTTTGATTTTGTGACCCCATCTCGGGTGATGCTGAAACTTGTAGTGTTGGCCAGTACAAAGTTGCCAACTATCAAATCTCCCTCATAATTTGTTGTGGGATAAAATTGTCTATTCTATTAGCTCTAGGTGGTTAGGTAAACCCTAGCCCAAAGATTGTCTTGTCTTGTTGAGTTCTTGAACATTCTTAGGCATGCTGAATTGAAACATCCCTAATAGTCACTAAATACCATAGGGCAATAATCTTTAACAAGGCATATCTCAGAGCTCATGCGATGTATGGATGTAATTATAGGTTCTATAGGACCATGTTGTGGATATCTATAATAACCTTTCTCTCTTTTTGGAAATCTTATTCTATTTTGATTTTATGACCCCATCTTAGGTGATGTTGAAACTTCTAGTGTTGGCCAATACAAAGTTGCCAACTAACAAATCTCTCCCACCTTTCATTATGGGATCAAACCATCTATTCTGTTAACTTTAGGTGGTTGGATAAACACTAGCCCCAAGCTCCTCCCATCTTATTGAGTGCTTGGGCACACCAAACCGAATTGTCCCTAAGAGTCACTAAATGCCATAAGGCAAAAATCTTTGACTGGGCATATCTCAAAGCTTGTGCAAGATATGAATGTGATTCAAGGTTCTATAGGACCGTGTTGTGGAGACCTACAATAACCTCTCTCACTTTTTTGAGATCTTATTTGATTTTTATTTTGCGACCCCATCTCAGGTGATGCTGAAACTTGTAGTATTGGTCAGTACAAAGTTGCCAACTATTGAATCTCTCTTATCATTCATTGTGGGATAGAACTATTTATTTTTTAGCTCTAGGTGGCTAGGTAAACCCTATCCCCAAGCTCCTCCCATCCCATTGAGTGGTCAAACATTCTTGGGTATGCCAAATCGAATTGTCCCTAAGAGTCACTAAATGCGATAGGGCAACAATCTTTGACTGTGGCAACTAGATATGTCATCTCATCCAATGATGGAGACTCATGATGGAAGGTAAAGGGCTGATCATAAACCTTATTTTTAACATGTTATTTTTTAATGGTAATAATATAATCCTTGTTTGTAAGGTCAAGGAACTTGAGGTCACCTATAAACCCAAGTTGCCTCAACGATTTTCCTTTTTTTGTTGTTTTTGTTAATAAGCTGACTCAATAAGTGTTTTAAGAGTCATTACACCTTATATAGGTCCTATGTGTTACCAAAAACCACTTGGTTAATTTTGAGGAAGATTTAGTGCAAAAATTGCATTTTGCAATAAAAGTTGCTGACAACTTTTTGGCAATTTTAGCAATTTTTTAGAAAACCTTGAAATTAACCTTGTAACCAATCAAACCAACTGGTAATTAGTTGGAATGGATTTCAAATGATGAAATTATCCTCTGTGAATTTAGAGGAGGCATAAGTTTTTGGTGATTATTAATTTTTTTTTGTATGGCAAGGACTCACTGCTTATGTTAAACTTGTATATAAGATCATTGAGTTATTGTCAAATATCATTACTTCCTATTTGGAAAAGAAAACTCATACTTTGTCAGAATGAAACACACTTTAGCTATATGTTATCACTGAATGGAGTTAGTGGAAGATGCTAAGGATCTTCTTGGTTGTCTTAATAGCCATTTCATGGGTTTGAAACATAATCACTTCCCTTTGTGAAGAGTTGTCCGAAAATTAGCAAATTACATCTTGTTGCAAAGAAAATATAGTCATAGGATGTTGGAAGATTGTTTTCACTCATAGGATGTTGAAGAATCTCTTATAGGGATGGAATAGATGACATACTGAATTTTGTAAGATAGTTATTAGGTGTTCCTTGAAGTGTCTAAGATATTAGTTTGAAGCAAAAAAATGATTATGATCCATTTCTCAAATTTGCTCATTTTTCCCTTATTGCTTCCCAAGTCTTGAATAGGGAAAGTGATCAAGTAGTTTTCTAAGGTTGGGTAGAATTTTTTTCAATTTTGTAACCAAGTTGGAAAGAGTCTTTGAAGACACTTAGGAAGGTGGCAAAGGTATTTTTCCTTAGAAGTGTTCTTGCTGGGAATCCACTAGCTTTTGGTGTGAGCACTTTGCATCATTTTGAATGCAATTTACATTAAAATGAAATACATGAAATATACTTTAAATTTAAATTAAAAAAATAAGATATATATTATGAAAAACAATAATGTCATACATAAACAAACATATAATATATTATGATAACCAATAATGTCATACATGAATCAACATATAATATATTACGATAACCAATAATGTCATACATCAACAAACATATAATATATTATGATAACCAATAATTTCATACATTAACAAACATATAATATATTATGATAACCAATAATTTCATACATGAACAAACATATCATATATTAACCAATAATGTCATAAGTCTAATAATGGCATGCATCAACTATATGTCATACATCAAATATAAAATGTCATATATACATCAAATGTATATCAAATATGTCCACTGAAATAAAATCCAACATATATGTCCACTAATTCCTATACATGTGTGTTTATCAACTATATCTTCTCCTTCCCACAAGAGGAAGGAAACAAATCCCTAGAGGTATTCAGTCATTGTGTGGAGGGAGATAATGGAGATGATGGGGTCTTCCTCACACGCTTGCTCGTCCTCTTGTCTAGGCTCTTCTCTAATTCAAGCTAATACAAAAAAAGTAGATATGAATCAATAATTATTATACATTGAAATCAAATATATGTACACATAAAATTAATTATTTCTTTACCACCATCAAATAGTCACTTTGTACATCCACCTCAAAGGCTTGCGGACAATCGAGTGTAATAAGGCCCTATAAAAATTCAATCAATATAATCACTTATAAATAAGATGAGAAATTTTGATACTAACTATTATAAACAACAACCAAAACCAAGAAAATTCTTTCATACCTTAGTCAATGGCTCTAAACTAGCCATCGCTATAGCAACTCCATGATTGATGGACTAGAAAAGATGAGGAGGAGTCTTAGATGTCAACATCTGTATGTCATATAATACAATTTACATATAACATGAAACATGAAACAAATATAATTAAATAAATTAAATTAACATGAAACAAATGTACCTCTACGAAGCTCGTATCATGCCTAGGCTTTGAGTCCCTTGTGAGTGTTGATGGTCTAGTAGAGAACTGATGCACATGCATAAAAAAAAAATTGTCAATCCTTAAAATGATTACTTAATACATATATGTATTAATTTAAATGATTAAATCAATACATACCTCTTGACTCGTCGATGGTAAAAAAAATGGGGCTAAGCAATTTTTGCTAGGGCTAGCAACACTCTTACCCTGAATTTTGAAAAATATCAATACATGCTAATTAATTAGTCATTCACTATACATACGAAATGTGATCAAATTAGTTTATTATAATTGTGATTTACCTATGTGTCAATGCCAAATGTGTCACTCAGGAGCTCATCAGTGACTAGCCCATCATCCATAATGTGTCCAGGATAATTGTTAAACGTGCATAAGGATCCACATGATGTGCACATGTGCCCATGACACACAGAAGGCTCCTCCTCAACTAATGGATTAGGGCAATCAATAAGGGTCTACATCAAAGAATTGATAGCCCCTAGAGTGTTGGTCTCTACATGTTCCTTCATAACTGAAGGAATAATCACATGCTCACCTTGTGGCTTGACAAAAAGTGCCCTAACTACATTAGGGTCACGACATGCCCCCGACCTCTCAAATGATGACCCCCCACCTCTACCCTGAGATTCTAATATATCAAAATAATTGGGGATCTCCCCAAGGACAAATTCACAATACAATTTCTTTAAGAAATACATTGGAACCTCATGATTATTGAATAGAGGGGCATCAAAGACCATCCACCATCTATCCCAGAAGTTATTTATGATACCATCATCTATGCACCAATAGATGGGGTACCTTTTAGTTGTATGTTTAACAATGTCTTGTTCTCTAGGGTTTTTAAACAATGCACAAATGCTAAATTTTGCTATTTCTTTTTTTTCACATCTTGATATGATAATTTGTTTACATAATATCTTCTTTGTTCATCCCCCTTAACATGCCAAATATCCAACTGACCACTAATAGAAGCTAAATAGGTCATAATGGACTGAAGGGAGGATGCTAATTATGCTCTCATTAGATTGGTTTGTCGACAAGCTTTCAGCCTAGCAATGAGTGCTTCTAATTTATTTTTCCCACTTTCTATTTCATTCATTATGTTGTCTTGGGTGCCAAGAGGAGGTCTTCCAATTGGTGGAGGTTGCAAAATTTCTAGCTCTTCTTGTGGAGGGTTTTAATTTTCATCTTGTTGAGGGTTTTGATTTGGATCTTATGGAGGATTTTCATTTTGATTTTGTTGATCCGATTGTAGATTTGGCAGTTCATTTTTCACATTTTCTAATAACAAACAAATCGCAATCTAAATAAATAAACAAATTTAAAGAAAAACTAAAAAAACCTACAAAACAGGGTAAAATTGACAAAACAATGCAAAAACAAGAGTAGAAAATACTACGTGATCTCAAACTTGATCTTTGGTGATGAGGAGGCATTTTGAGGAGGCCGGTGACAAAATTCTTCAATGTTTCCAATCTACATGTGCATTGTTGAGGAGAAACAATGAAAAACCCTAAAACAATAAAATGGGCCATGGGTTTGCAACCCATATATAAAAAATTTAGTTTTCCAAAGCACGTACATGCTATAGTGCACACACACTTTGGAAAATTTAAAAAAAACTTTATGCGTGATGTTTTTGGCACCACAATTTGGTGCACATACCCATTTAGATCACTACTACAATAGTTAGAGAGTAAAAATGAGATGACTTGATTTTTGGTGCATCTAAATTGCTGATTACAGATCTCAATTCTAGCTTCAATACTTGATCCTTCTTGACTGAATGTATCTTTGTAGCTCCACAAGGATATTCTTCTTATCCTTCAAATTATCTTCCTCTAAGCATCCTTTTTCTTCACACACTCATTCACATTCAAGCCCACAACTTGACCTTACATTTATATCTTATACATTATCAAGTTGACTTGAATACAACTTAGAATAAATAATATTCATCTTCTTAATTGACCAAAACCATCAAACATATTCATTTAACTAAATAAGCCACAACAAGAAAATCCTTTGTTAGCTAACCCTGCATGGTAGACACTAACCAAAACCAATTTTCCTTTGTTAACCAAGTGAGCTCAGTTAACACTACTTTTCATTCCAACTCTCTTTGTGTATTAAGTGAACTCAATAGACATTATCATTTGTGAATTCTCTTTGGTAAACAAGTGAGCTCGGTTAATACTCGTTACCTTCCAACTTTCCTTTATCTCTCAAGTGAGGTAGACACTAACTTCTAATATTGGCATACACAGGAATACTTGGTAGCCATAGAGAATTTTTTGCATTTCCTAAATGAGCTTAGTAGACATTAACTGGTGAATGTATGACATATTGTGTAACATCAAAGACAATATACAATTAATCAATTGTTTTCAACAAAAGGGTCATATCAGTTGTTATGTTGTCATGAATGTCAAGTCTTAATTGGCTAGAAATTATTTTAATTCAGTAGAGTGTTATGTATCTTTTAATTAATGAAGAGGATTTGATTGAGGAGGAGGATTTTAAGAAAGTATTTTGAAGATTGAATTGATAAGTATGGTATTCAATGGGCACTTGAATAAGTTGGACAATGATAATGTAATGTTAGTTTGATTATTTTAAAATCATGTAATATTATAATGTATTGTGCTATGCAAGCTAAACTGAGTGACAAGGTTAAAGAAGGAAGACAATATTCACTAAGTGACTACAACATTCTTTGAGAAATTGGTAAAGTTAAGTTGGAATTTTAGCATTTCCTAAGAAATTCTAGTATTAACTCAGTGCTATATTACCTAAGTGAAATATTATGGTCATCGAGTAATAGTTGGAAGAACAAGATTGAATCTAAGGATGACCTTTGATGGAAATATGGAATGTTTGAGATTTTCAAAGGTATGATTAAAATTTTGTTACAACATCAATGATTGGGAAAATTAAATGAAGATCTAATGATGGAGATTGAAGAAGGATAAGGATGGGCACAAAGTTCTATTTTCTAGGTGTCTAGATTCATTGTATTTGGTATGAATTTGAGATTGATAATTATTATTAAGTAGAATAATTTTGAGGAACCTAGAAGCATAGAGAGTCGAGACTAATATTTAGGGAGATTCTCAAGAGACTTTTTGTTATTGATTGAGTGATGATAAGGTTTCTAATTAAATATGAAAAGTTGATCACAAGAGAACATAAAAGTGTGAGGTTTTTTAAGCTGAAGAAGATTGAAGTGCTAGGTGAATCGAGTAGAGAAGAGAGAAGGTCAAAGAAGAATTAAAGGATTTAATCAAATAGTGAGAGTTGAGAAAGAGATAGAGCATAAAGGATATTTTAACCAAAAAGTTTTGCTATACCTAAACAAATCATTTATAGAATTTTTGAAGTAATTGATAGTAGCCAAAAAGATGGGGGTCTAGCCCCGGAGTACAAAAATGCTAAGAATTCAGCTAGAGGTTACCTCCTATTTATCTAACCTATACCAACTTTAAAATTCAAATACCCTAATATGTCCATAGTTGAATTATCAATAGCAATAGTCTATAATCTACTATGTATATGAAACTATAAAATAAACTAGTAGCATTTAAACATATCATTGCTACTAGTCTAAATAATTGACATAATCCCACAAACCCCATGGGGTGTAAAGTTCAAAGACATGATCATAAAAAAAAATAACAAAAAACAATAGTCCCTAGGCTAGATTCCCTCTTCCTTTCTCTAGTTTCCATTCTTCTCCTCCTCAAGCACTTCCTTTATTGCTTTCTCCTCCTCCACTTTCACCAGTCTATCTAGGATGGCCTTCAAATAGTCCTCCTCCAAGAACCCATAGATGGAACTGACTGTCTCAATTATCTTTCCCAGGTCCTTCTCCTTTTTATTAGCCTATAAATAGTAGAGTGTAGTGACTGTGGAATGCATAATCTAAGACCTTGGTGGAAAACTCAATTGGGGTATCAAATCTATGGAAAATTTGGAAAATAGTGGTTTGGTTGTCTGCCAGGTTCCTCATGGACTTCTCAAGCCTTTCCACATGTGCCTTACTATGGCTATGTTTTTCTTTCTTCCCAGCACCCTTGGGGGTTTCTTACCTTGGAGAAGTGATGTCTTCCCCCCCACTATGAGTTGAGGTAGCTTCAAGGGTGCTAGAGACATGGGAGGAGCTGATAGAGTTGGGGGTAGGTTTAAAGTCCTGGTGCAGTCTCTCCTTTATTGTTGGTTTAACCTCACTATCAAAGGAGTCAAACCTGGAGTCATACTTGTGGGGGAGGGTCACTTGAATTTCTCTAACTAGAGATGCTTATTAGTTCTCCTTGCACACTACATTCCCTTCCTTGTGTCTAAGTTTGACTCAATAAGGATAATTTTGACCTTAGTGGCATGGGTTTTCTTGGATTTCTTAAGGGTGGAGCTAGGGTTGGGATCCAAGGAGACTTGTGGGGTGATAGAGACTAGGGGGTTTACCAAGAGTGGAGGATTTTAGGTAAGATGCTAGATGAAAATTTTATTCATGAGACCTTGGTGGATAAGGTAGAAATTTCCCCTCCTCATGTTTCCTCATTTCCTTAAAAATACTATCCTCCATCCAATGCAATAATAGAAACATGAAGGAGATATGGTTTAGATTTCTAAAATGATTTAGGATTTTAAAAATGGTAATAATATAGTACTTGGCATTATTCCTCTAGGGTAATATATCTTATGATCATGTAGCAGATGACATCCCAAGGCTTTGGAATGGCATCTCACAGAAACCCACCATGCAATCTCTTTAGTTCCTTCTTGAATTTGTAGATTTTTTGTAGGCTCACCTCCTTGTTTACCTTAGCCTACCTCTACCATTTCTTCTCTTCCAATAGAAATTCACCAACCCTCACAATAGTATCTTCATAAATTTCAAAGCTCATGCCATTACCACTAACCTTTCTATCCTTCTAGGTTTGAAAGATCTACATCCAGATGACCTCGTCATGGTTAACCATGCCATCTATATAAGATAATAGGTTACCCTCCTGCAAGTAGACCATCACTACCTCATTGCTATTAATATACTCCTCCACACCCACTGGTTCAATTTAATTGCTAGAGCCCTTGTCATCGCCCAAGTCTACCACTAATTCTTCAAATGACATAGCCTTGCACTAGGTTTTGGATCTACTAAATATAAAATGAAAATCCACAAAGAAGAAAATGAAAAAGAATTGCATAGTCATCATAAATCTGTAATGTTTCTAAAATACAAAAAAATCATTTATATAGTTACTTTTTAATCATTGTAGAAAAAAAACTCTCATAAATTGAGTGGACCTAAAAAATCTATGAAATTCTATATGGTAACATCAATTAGTGATGTTTGTAAGTCCTTTAGAGAAATCCACTCTTTAGATGGGATAAAGGAGGGATAATGTATAGACAATCTTTTGGTTAAAATCCTCTAATAATTTCACAATAACAATATGTATATAACTTGGAAAAAAGGTTGGCACTTAGCCAAGCTCACTTCAAAAGAGTAAAACTTTTGTGTTTCTCATCCCAAGTTGTTTTCTTCTTTACAAGGCTTCTACATTAAAAACAATTGGTGTCAAATGTGTGAGCATTATTGTGTTGCAAGTTAATTTTTATGTTATTATAATTTTAATGCAACTCAATAACAACTAAGTTAATACATAAAGGTAAAAATCATTTTTATCATGTCTTTTGTTATTTAACTAGAAAATAATTTGTTTTGAGTTACCAGTAGTAAAAACTCAAAATAATACTAAAATTTTCTTGAAAAAAATTGTTTAAAGTAGAGATAAAAGATTTAAATTGGTTGAGTTTTATAAATGTGTTGTTTTGATAGTCTATCACATTCATCAGCTATTTCATGGGACCCCTTTGCATTCACATTTTCATGCAAAACATAATGGATGATGGAGTAGAAATTACAGAATTTTATCCACATCAGATACTCACCATGTATAGAATGAAAGATCATCACAGGTTAAAGGAATTCACAACAACTTTGAATGAATGGAGAAGTTGAAAATAATCCACTCTAGATCTGAATTAGTAGGTGGTTTATTATTCATTATGAAGCCCCAATTTTAGTGCAGCACGGGTCAACCAAAAACAAGTTATAGTCAATGCTTGTAGTATTCATGATAATGGGAAAAGCCCACTCTTCCATATCCTTGAAATGCATTTTTTCATATGTTGAGGAAAACATCCAAATAATGAAAATCCAACATTACGCTGAGCTCTCACTCTCTGCACTTCCTAGGGTTCACTTTGGAGCCCATCATTGATTTTTTTAGGTACAAGGAAAATCAACCACATGCCCAAAATATTTCTTTTCCTCTCCTATGGAGTGCATAGGAAACATATTTTGGTATTTTGACTATTTTGGAGAAAATCTGTGGTTAAATTCCCTCTTGAGCCCCTTTCTCAAGCATAAAATCCAAGCAACCAAGGAATATGGTGAAAGGTTAGGGAAAGTATCCAAAAGAGTAGTCAAACATGAATAAAATATGATGCAAATTTAAAACCCTTGTTTCCACTTTGATGATGTTGTTTTTATCCCATCACATAAAGTATTCCAAAAGAAGAAGTATTTCTCATCCCAAATTCCATTTCAAAAAGTAAAAAAAATTAGAAGTTAGATAACAAAATTTGCGAGAAATTAAAAAACCAAAAAATATAAATTTGGTAGATATTAAAAAATCCAAAAGTGTGTGAAAATTTAGAAATCCAAATGGGTAAACTTCCAAAATTCAAAGAAGCTGAAAATTATGAAAAACCCTCTAACAAATGAAGAAGTCATGGAAAAATCCAAAATGCTAAGAAAATTCCAATGTGCCAAAAACTATGAAATCCAAATAGCAGAATGATGAAAATTTAGAAAAGAAAAGAAAATCATTCTTGCAAAAGCTAGAGAAATTTGTGAAGGGTGAAAAAGTTGGATTTAAAAGTGATTTTCTTTTCGAGAGATTTTTGGATCTACATAAAAAAATTAAATATTATTTTATTAATATTAAATTATTATTTTAAAAAAAAAATTTAAGAATTGAAAAGAAAAAATATTTTTTACATTTAAATAAAGACAATTATTGAAATATTGATTTTTATTAATATTTAATTAATTAAATTCTTAAAAAATTCAAATTAGATAAACAAATTACATAACATCGTCATGAAGTCAATGGAATCAAGTTGGAAACTTTTAGAAACAAGAGAGAGAAAATAACAAGTGGCACACAAAGTTGGAATCTAGGTGGGTAAGTCAAGCAACTAAACAATTTTAGGCTACAACTTTAAAGGTATCTTTTCATAAAGATGCCTTACATAAGAAACTCTTTCATTCATTCATTGTGGTGGATTAAATATAAACTCACTATACTAGTTATGGTAGAGATAGATTTACCTATAGATTAATTATATGCCAACCACTCAAGGATGAATGACAAAGAAAAATATTTGAAAGGACTATTGACAAATGAGGAAGTCCATTAGAAGATGTAGGAACCAAAAAAGGAAAATAGGTAGCTCAAGGAAAGCATCCTAGGAGTGAGAAAGATGTCCAAGAGACACAATAGAAGAAGCAAAAATTTGGAAATGTTCTATCATATCTGAGTCACACTCCCAGTGTTCAAAAGATGGAAATATTTGAAAGAAAAGAAACTGGCACATGCCTAAGGAGATTTGAGAAAGAAGAAAATTTGGCCAGGATAGTACATGATAGACTGAGAATAACTACATATGAAGAATCTATGCAAGAGAGAGAAACAGATCAAGGTAGAGACAAGGAGAGAAGTCTTCCTTCAATCTAAGAGTGAGGTTTGATGGAGGTTGGCCCTAGTCTAGAAGTGGAAGAAGTTCTTGTAGTAGAAATACAAATTCCAATTTTAGAGTGTGTTTCTCCCAAAGTGACAATGGATATCCTAGGAGGTGAAGAGGAGATCAACATTCAAGTAGTCAAAAGTAAAGAAAAATTGGTGATCCAAGGAGACTACAATATACCCATTCCAAAATTGTAAAACCAACAATTTTAAAAGACTCAACAAAAAGATTTTTATCTAGCACTTGAATTGCAAGAAATTTTGGACTAAGTGAACCAATTAGAGGAATTCAAGGGAAAGCAAAAAGATTCAATAAGGTTGCAAATGAGAATTAAGGTCCAGGATTTTGAAGATTACAACTCTTATAGTTGACAAGGGTAAGGATAAAATCACCCCATTTGAGTACCATGTCATGGAAATCAATCTCGGTTGTGCTTCCTGGGTGAAAATTATAGAAGAATTTGATGACTCTAATCAGGTTTTAAAAGATAGATTGAAGAAGCTAGAAGAAGCATATTAAAAATAGAAAAGGAAGATCAAATCCTTGTGCTAGTACATCAACAACTTGCCCCATCTAGTAAGAGAGGAAGGCCCATCAAATATCCATCTAACATGTGTTTCATCTAATGTAGTAGAAAATATTGATAGGATCAAGTAGACTACTCAAGGTGTGAAGGTTTAGGTTTAAAGAATTCAAGAAGCCTTCAAGAATGTAGAAGAACCAAAAAAGGTGTATACTAGGGAATTAGGCATTCTCTCCTCTCCAAGATCCATTGCATGGAGCAATCATGGGAAGATGAGCATATTTACCAAGGTAAAATGATTTATGATATTCAAAATCTGATGAAGACACCAAAATTAGCATTGATCAATGGTAGAGTTACTGGTGAAGGGGATGTTTATGATTTCCTCTAGTGGTATAGTGTAGTGGTCACAACTAAGGAAATGTTTAAGATCTTCACCAAGGAATCCTCTTGATAGGAAAAGATGGTCAAAGAAATCAACCAAGGGTGTCCAATACAATTGCATCCTTATTAGTACAAAAATTTGTAAAGGATGAAATGATAATGGACAATTTGTAAGTCAAGTTGGAAAGGTTCTTTCAGTTGATTTCTTTTTTAAAGAGATTATTCTTGTTCGAAGACTATTGAAAAGTGAGATAATTAGAGAAGGGGGTGAATCAAGATCTATAAAAAATTAACCTTTTAAATAACTATCAAATTGATATCTTTTACCACTAACCCTAATCTCATCAATATCAAAAATCACATAAACATATATTGCAATGATGTAATATTTCTAATGTAATGGTCACATCCATAAACATAAAAGTAAATGATCAACATATAACAAAAAGATTTGGTTACCCAAAAACCCTCCAAGGTGAAGGTAAAGTTGGGGTGGGGATGAGACCCACAAATCTTCACTACTATAGTAACGAAGTTCTCCTATTAGGGCTACAATTTTGATCACTTTTGATAATCTACCCTATGAAGGGTATTCCTTCCTAAGAGTGGACAAGACTTTTGCAGTCTAGTTTGATTAAGGATTTAAAACTTACAAAAAACTAAGCACTTTGTTAGGATAATTTCACAAGCCTATTAGGACCACTTTGTTAAGATATTTACCTTGGTTCTCTATGATAAAATGTACTGGTTCAAATGCTCCTTAGACATCCAAACTTTTCTTTACATGCATGCACTCCAACCATTACACTTCTCACTCATGAAATTGGTTTTGGATCCTCCTTATAAAACCCATGCAAGAATGTTCTAGATCAAGATCAATATTCTAGATTTCTCCCTTTTGCCACTTAAACTTTCCATTTATTTTATTGATTAAACACCTTTCATCTAGAGATTAGTAATCCATCTCAAAATGCATAATCAACTCCTTAAATTACTCCTCAATGATTAAAACATGCAAAAAGTTGTTCAAAACCTACTTACCTAATTGTTTGTGCAATTCCAAACAAATATATCAAACCCATTTCAATCGGCATCTGAACAATCTAATTCTCGATCATGACTAGTCTTCATGTTGTCCATAATTTCTTCTTGTTTAGTTTTTCTCACTAATAAATATTGAAATTTTTTGTAAAATTTTGACATGAAAATGACTTCCTCTAAGGTTACTAGCTTTCCAAGTGACCTTTCTTTCTTCTTCAACAATTTCTTCTTTGAAGAGATGCTACTGGGTAGTGCTAGCTAAAGTGAATGTGATGAAACATCAACACTTAGTCTCTCTAGCTTTTTTTCTCCACCACCATCCATACTTGATGAGATTGACCCCTTCTAAGTCACAATCACCTATCATTCAGGTGTGCTACCTTCTTTGGTCTCTAATTGTGTAGAGAGTTCTACAGTCAGTCCTATCTTTGGTTCATCCTATTTCTAACCATGTAACTCAGTCACTGTAACACTTTTTTTATTTGTCTTCATAATTCCCATATAAGAGGTCCTAAGACTGGTGCTTGCATCTCACCAATAGTAGAATTATCTACTTGTTAATTTTTCTCATCATTCCAACCTTCTATGGTCTAATTAACCTTAATAACATCTTCACCCTTCTTCTA
Source organism: Cupressus sempervirens (assembly GCA_028749045.1). Lineage (NCBI taxonomy): Eukaryota > Viridiplantae > Streptophyta > Pinopsida > Cupressales > Cupressaceae > Cupressus > Cupressus sempervirens. Next base: position 230,854,942 of record CM053784.1, read on the forward strand.
TTCAATTGTTGATACACTCTTTTTGTTGGCATCTATAACCAAAGTCTTTAGCTCCATTCATCTCAATTGGTCATTGAATTCAATTTAGTAACAATAGGTGTTTGGGTAATTATTATAGTTACTCATTTCTTTATTAATTTTTCTCTAATCTTAGGATATTCTTTAATTTGCACTAATACTAGATTGGATATATCAAATACTAGATTGGATATATCAACAAACATATCTTTGATAGATTTTGGAGCTTGATCTCCTTGTTTTGACTTGGTAGCTACTCTAGCTCGATTGACACTAGAATCTCATCAGGAGTTTCATCATCAATAGTGGCTACCTCTATTTTTTTCCTTGTCCCAAGACATCTTTTCTATAGTCTCTACAACCTATTCAATATCAATACACAAATTGTTTGTATTGTCCAACTTTATTTTTTCATCTTCCTTTTCCTCTTTCTCTACAACTGATCCCAACAATCTAAATACTTTCTTCCATACCAACTTTCTTTCTTGAACTATATCTTTAAATTCGTATCTCAAAAAATTGTAATCCATTGTCTTGGGCATAAACTTCTTTGCATAATCTCTAAGGGTTATAGACATATGGGTCTTTCTTAAATCTGGCATAGTTTGGGATAGACTTGTTTCTCTTATTTATCTCTCAATAAATGATAACCATTTCCATTTAGAGTCCATCTTATTATACACCTCCTCTGGCAGTTCTTTACCTAATTCGATAGGTGTATATTTAAAATTGATCATCATGTCCAAAACTACTTGGTGTACCTTTTCTTTGTCTTCTTTATCTAAAGATTCATATTTAACATGATTGAAACCAACAAGGTCTACTAAACTATGAATGTTTTCACATACATTCTCGATATCCTAAGAAGCCTACCTAGATACAATCTAAAATTTTCTTAGATAATTATATTATGTTCTCTCTCCTCCATCCTCCTCATCATCATCATGGTTTACAATCAGCTTCCTCCTCAATCTCTTCTTTTGACCTTGCTCAATCTCTTTATCGTCTAGTTTCCTTTTTGTAGGAGTCTTGCACTTTTCCAGCTTGGTAATCCTTATAGTTCATTTCTTGGGCTCAACAAGTGTAGGAGATATTGACTTTGATTCTTTTCTAGTGACTCTTTCTTTGAGAAGTAGGTGGAGTAACCACTTTCTTCAAACTTCTCTTCACCTTTGGATCAACAATTACTATCTTCTTGCCTTTGTAAGTTCCTCAAATACATTCCTAGCTAAACATCGCACAATTTTCACTTGGTCCAAGGTAGGTGAACCAATGACTCGATGGATGATAAGTTTTTTAATCTTCATTAGCCCATTTTTTTAGCCAAATTTTTATATCATGAATTCTTCTCATAACTATTTTGATCCATTCAACCTTGAAAACTTTTGGGAATGTTAGGGCATGAGTAAGCCCTTTCTTAGAAACTACCATGTTCTCTTCCTTTAGAAATCCATTTTTGCACATTGTGTACCATTATAACATGTGGATGAAAAGATAAAATATTGTAGATGCATATCCACTTATCGTAATCTCAAGAAATGCCTTGAACTTTGATGGGGGTCATGTATCATTTCTCACAATTTATGCATTAGTATCCTTTAATACCTTCTTCCCACTTATAGACATAATAGATGTGATTTCTAACTAGGGTTTTGAAACTTAAAAAACAATTTCACAAAGCAACCAAACTCGGTTGAAATATTCTTTGCAAGCTTTACTTACTTCTTCTTACTATTGTTGATGGCACGCATGTCAAGATCTCTACACACTTTGCTCAAATTGCTCTTAATTACCTTAGAATCACTCTACAAAATACAAATCACTTGGTGAGTGAATAAATAAACATAAAATTTACTATATACCCTCAAATAGTCAAAATACCCTCTAATTCAATGCTTCATACATATAATAGGTATATACATAGTGTATGACAGTTGTCTCAGTGTTCATTTTTCATTCACTAGCTCATTTGATATACCGAATCAGTTCCAACTTTATTTCAACTCTTAATCATAGATAAGTGAACATTGTGACTTGGTCAGTATAGACATTAACATTGATGCTTGATGTCAACTATGCTTCAATTTAGTATATGTGCATTTTCTCAGTTTACACTTTATAAGTGTCCCAATGCATCTTATCTTAAGTGGATATGGACTTCACCTCATCACACATTGGGAACTGGTGAATGATAAATCATTTAAAATATAGTCCCTCACACACCTTATTTGCTTAGTTTTAGGTAGTATGATGACCTAATCTTTTGGATTGGGTGTTCTCAATACCACTAGGTCCATTATTGTTGCCTTCTTCCTTCTTTCTCCATGTTTGATTCATCTCATTCCTTGTCTATTCTACATCAACTTTTTCCTTTCCTTTGATTTTTTCATTGCCAGGTGTTGGTTCTTTGGTTTTGTAGTTCTTGCTCACATGTCCAATCTTGTGACAACTATAAAAAACTAAACTTTCATTCATCCAACTCTTAGATTTTTCTCTAAAATGCATCTTAATGCAGTTTGCTACTTGACATGACCATACTCACAACATAACTGACAATTTTACCATGGTTTGTAATCCCAATTGTTTATGTTTCCTTTCTTAGGTTCTTGTATTTCTTCTTAGTTTTCCAATTACGTTTAGCCTTTGATTTACATTCTTGATCTCTATGTCCATATTTCTGACAATTATATCAATGACCTTCAAATCTAGGTGCAACCAGTTTATTGCTAGCAAATCTAAACTCATTTGCTTGATGTATTTTCTTCTTGCAATTAAAATAATGACCAATGAGTTTAGGCTTAGGGATTTTTTTACCATTCTTTCTTTTGTAGATGTTTGTTGTATGGCCTATCTTTCCAAAATGATAACATGTAGGTTTATTCTTCGTGTTTGCATTTCTTTGTTATCTGCTCTTTGACGATTCTCCTTCCTCAAAAGATGATAGATTTATAGTGTAGCCTAGACTGGATGTATCATGAGGTCTTCTTTGTGATCTCATCATCTCTTCATAATATCTCACAAATTCTTTAGGTTTTTTCAACCTTTCAATGAATTTATTTTCATATTTCAATTTGTTCTTTAGATGCTTATTTTCAGATTTTAGATTAGCAATCTCAACATCCTTTCTATTGAAATTTTGAGTTATAAAGAGCCACCTATTAGCCATGTCAAACTGGTTTTGAGTAAGCCTTTTCACTTTACTATTCTTGTCATCAAGTCTTATAGATTTTGGGTGTATAGTCTGCTGACTATATTCGGCTTGTGAGCTATGAGCTATGATCTTACTGATAGTAACTCTCACTAAATTTTTGAATTCTAAGTTGGTTATTAAAATTTTGACTTCTTTTTAATATCGAAAATATATTTGAATTTTCTTTACTTATGATTTTAGTTTTAAAAAGTTACTACAAATCTATTGAAAAAGGTATAGATAAAAATATCTATTAGAAAAAAATTTAGATAAAAAAAACTAGTAGTTCAAATAAATTAGAAAATCCTCAAAGGCTTTCCTATATTTGTATTGTGACCAATCAAATTGTAAAACTCCTTGGTAAGATTTTTTTTTTAAATCAGTATCTAGGAATAAAATGGTCGGCCTACTTATTGGAAACAAAAACAAAGCTAAAGCATTGCTTATAAATAAAAGCAAATTTAATATATTTCCTAAAAAATGTTAGGAACGTGTTTCAATATAATCGAGGCTCAATCCAAGGATTCCAAAGGCCATAGGACTCTAGGAGAAATTTATATTCCTTGCTTTTAGAGAAGAGGTGAAGAACTAAGAACATCATTTTGCAAGTAGTGAACAAAATGGAAAGATTTGAGAACATCATTTTGCAAGCAATGAACAAAATAACAGAAACCCCAAATAGTTGTGGTTTGATATTACTTGATGAACTAATCACCATGAACCCTCAAGTTAGGCTTTTACCTAAGACTTTTGCAATAGAAAATACCTGTCAAAGTAGTAAGAAAAAATATTTAAAGCAGGATGAAGAGTCTAGTAGGGATGATCTTGATGGCCTCATTTTCATTTTCGATATTGTGTCTTTGGTTTGCCCTATGAGTGTGGAGAAAGAGGTTGAAAAGGTTAAGCCAATAATGAAGTTTTTATTTGATTATGATGAGAGAATGATGTATGGAATATACAAGGCCTCATCTACTAGAGGTATGAAGTTGGAGCCAGATGCCTTTAAAGGGGACAATTTTCTAGCTTAGATTCGCATTTGAACTCACAAACTATGTTGGCTATTGAGTGATTATATTTTCAACAAAGTGGTCGAGGATGACTACTATGGAAAGAACAAATTTAGGCTTGAGCTTAGTTCTTAATAGGTGAAGAAGCTAGGTGGGTTAGTTGGAGCTGGAAGGCTTGAAGCCTAAGTCCCAGTTGAACCACCACTAAATAGGGGTGAGGAGTTGATGTGGACAAGAGAGCTATGGAGGGAAGAAAAGGGGAGAGAGGAAGAAATGAGGAGAAAGAAAATTGGGAAGAAATGAGGGCATTTCTTAATGCTCTAAATGAGCTTCTGATAGAGAGGGATGGACTATGTTGCACAAGCATTGCACAATCTATTACTTGAGTTTCTAAGTTAGATTTATATTTTACATTTTTAGCATCATAGGTCCACATAGAAACAGTTGTTAGGTGTTATTTGTGTGAGGTCTACTACCATCAATTTATAAGTTGGTGCCCATTGTTGCAAATTTATTTACTTTTAATGTGGGATCTCAAGCTTTTGTTAACTACACAATTTATTTGTCTCAAATTCTCTTAAATTAAGATAGTTAATTTTTATGCATTAGTTAACAAAATTATCTAAATTAAGATGGTTAACTTTTACCCATTAGTTAATTTTTGAACATTGGTTTTGTTAAAGCTCAATGTCTGATAGGATATTTCAATTTTATTTGGTGGATTTGTGCACTTTAAAAGGTTTTATTCAAGAAAAATCATTCAAATATTTTAATGCATTTTAATGATTATAGGTCCCTTTTATGCATATAATTTACTACCGAAATGCTTCAAATACATTAATAGATATATTGGACCATGTTCTTTGTGTTTAATATATTTATATATTTCCATTACTATAACATAATATTCTTAGTAAAATGGATAAATATTATTTACATTAATAGTTATTCTATTTATTTTATGTTTTTCATTTTCTGTATGATATTTTTATATAATAATCTCTAGAGATATGTTAGTGTTTAAAAATAGTGTTTCTAAGTGAGAATCATAAATGAAAGTTATATGCACGCAATACATTTGAATCAAATAGAAATCAATTGTTAGATAAAAACAAAGTGTTCTATGAAATATAAGTGTAATAATTTTTTCTATTTATTCAAAATAGATTTTTGAAGTACCCCAAATTCCTTTATATTATTGAAGAGAACATAATCCATAAACACCAACTATCAAACTAATTTCTAAGATAAATGAGCACTACTGGGAGACTGAAACAACTTCAAAGAACAAAAGAGAAAAGATGATCAACCAGCACATAAACCAACATGAAAAGCACAAGTAGTACATAGAACATGGTAGATTAGACCATTTTCTTGAGGAACTGAACAATATCCTTTACTCGATCAAAAAAAATTCAAAAATAACACGTTGAGATTTGTGTTTTGTTCTTATCAACATTCTCTTTCAAGCTCTCCATCTTATCATCAACCAACACTCTTGTTTTTTTTTGCTCCAGCTCATAATTTTGTAGTCCAATAAACTCAATTCCCTCTTGACCAACACAATTAGGACCACCTTCATTTGCTTTCCTATTATGTAAACCATACTCTTTAAAAGATTTTTAAAATTAATAGTAAGATCAAGATGCTTGAGGTTGAGATCCTTGATTTTATTAACTGTAGATTTATCCATCTTGAAAGAGTGGGATGCACCTAGCTTTTATAGCTTTTGTTTTGTCTCATTTGTCATTGAAATCCTCAATTCATCTAGATGGAAATCTTCTTTTCATGTGACCACCATCCTTAGGATGGGTTTTTGTAGGGCCCTTGTCATATTTTAAAACAAGTAAATTAATATAAATAAATAAATTGATGAAAGATTAAATAGCTTTATTTACCCTATAGATTAAAGATCTTGGAGTTGCTAGATTAGATTTTTATTTAATTTTCTTAGAATCACGGGTCTTTTACTTGTGTGAGGTCTACTACCATCAATTTTTAAGATGTTGCCTATTGTTGCGGATTTACTTCCTTTTGAACTAGGATCTTAAACTTGTGTTCGGCTGAATAATTTATTTTTCTTGATTTCTCATGTTTGACAAAACTTAAGATGGTTAATTTGTATGTATTAGTTATTTTTTAAAGATTGGTTTTTGTCGTAAATGATATATATGCAATGTGTAAGCCTGAAATTGGCAATGTCAATTATATTATGGCAATTTTACTATTTTTCAAACTTAAAAAAACTAATTAAATATTTTTATTAAAAAAATTATTTTTAACTCATTTTAACATAAAAATAACATCCACAACATCTAATTTAATCATTTCAAATTTATTTTTATAGCATCCTTGCAATAAATACAATGATAAAGAATTGACGCCTATCAAAAGAGCCCCATAAACTATACAGTAGTATTAAGAATTAATTTATATCTAATTAAGACTAATTGAGAATGATTAATTTAGATATAAATTTCAAATGATTAATTTAAAATGTGTAATCATGAAATCAAATGAATAGATTTTTAGGTAGTATAAGAGAATGAAGTGATAATTATGTTTGAAAAATTGCATTTGAAATTAAATTAAAATATTCATGTAAATTATCCATAAAAAATTTTATGCTTATAAATTTTGTTTTATATTTACATGCATAATGGATACTGAAATAAAAATTATATAGTTCTCTCATTCATCAAAGTGGAGTGTATTTAAGAAGCCCAATTGTAACAACAACTACAGAAGTTGGGTTAGAATCATAACCCAATAATGTTGGTAGCCTTTAGTTCAAATAAAATAGCACTAATGTTAAATAATATAAAACATTTTTTTTCATAATATAGACTTAAAAGACCATAGTTGCAATATTGACCTTGGTTGCAAAAATGAAATAGAAATCTATTGTATATAATAGAGATAGAATATATGTAGTAGATATCCATTAGAATGTAAAGTCAAATTATAAATGTCTTAAATATATATTTTTTTTTTTACTTATACCATGATTTGCTTGATTCAAATGTCTCAAACCTACTATTAACTTATTAAAGTTATGAGAGAAATCTATTATTTTATCAATTACACTCCACAAAATGAATTAGTCATATTGTATTATTGTTGCATGTACATCAACATGCAACTACTTGTTTAATATATTTTAATGAATATAGGTCCCTTCTATACATGTAAACTTACTAGAAAAATGTTTCAAATTTATTAATTAGATTGTTGATATATTTGTAAATGATATGGATTATGTTCTTAGTGTTTAATATATTTATATATTTTCAATACTATCAAATAATATTCTTAGTTTAATAGAGTTATTCTATTTATTTATAGTTTATGCTTTGTCTTCTTCATATGATGGTTTAGTATAATAATATGTAGAGGTCTTCTAGTGGTAAAAACTAGTGTTTCCAAGAGAGGATTATAAATCAACATTATATGCAAGGAATACATTTTGATCCAAAAATGAATGAATTGCTACGTAAAAACAAAGTGTTCTATGAATTATGGGTGCAAAGATTTAGTATATTATCTTCTTTTTTTAATTGATGCAAAATTAGATTTTGCAAGGACCCTAAATCCCTTAATATTATTAAAGAGAAGATAATCGATAAGAACTAGCTAACAAAACAATTTCTAAGACAACAGAGCACTATTGGGAGACTGAAATATCTTCACACAAAAAAACAGAAAAAATGATCAACCAATGCATAGACCAAAATAGAAAGGACAATCAATGCATAGAACATGGAAGATTAGACGAATTAGTTGAGGAACTAAAAATTATCATTTTCCATCTTAGAAATTGTCAAGAGTAACACCTTGATATTTTTGAGCTATGAAGGTTCCATTTTGGCTTTTTATTTTAGGCTTGCCCTAGTATGTTTTTGGGGAGTAGTAGCACGACTAGATGAAGTGTCAGCATTCTTTTCTACATTTATCATAGTATTATCATGTTAGAGATTACCAACATAGCATGTAAAGGTTTCAGGTTGACAATGGAAGCCTTCAAACCTTGATGACCATGAAGACAAATTGTTTTGACCATAGACTTGTCCTTATCAACCTTATCTTTCAAGATCTTCATCTTATCATCAACCACTAATCTAATTTTTGGCTCCAGCTCATAATTTTGTAGCCCAAGAATCTCATTTCCCTCTTTACTAACACTATCAAGGCCACCTTCATCTTCTTCCCTATTTTGTTATCCATATTCTTCAAAATATTTTCAAAATTAATAGTCTTGAGGATGGGATCCTTGATTTTATTAACCTTCCATTTATCCATCTCGAAAGAGTAGGATGCACCTAGCTTTAATAGTTTGAAGGAAACCTTTTATTTTATCACATTTGTCATTCAACTCCTTACTTCAGTTGGATGGAAATGTCCTTATGCGTGTGACCTCCATTCTTGGAATGGATTTTCTTAAGGTCCTCATCATATGTTGAAAAAGAAAAATTATCATAAATTTAAAAAATCTATGAATGATGATGAATTACCTTAGGGTCCTCATTATATGTTGAAAAAAATAAATTAATATCAATTAAAAAAATCCACAAATCATCATCAAGATGAGGCATATGATTCAAAATTTTTATTGTGAATATCACATACAATTATTTGTCAAAAACATATTAATTAATCTTAATTTCTTGTTTTATTAAATATAAAGCAGTACCAATATAGAGTTGACCAACATGACAAAAAGAGCAAAACAAGGCAAATATTCATAGTAGTATCTTAACAATAGATTTGGGCCTATTTAGATCAATTGTTAAACATTAGGTCATAAAAAATATAGCTAAATGTTGAGATAAACTACTCTAACTATGGTTGATTGAAATTTGTCTATTGAAGCCATACTCCAAATTTGTATGTGTTGGTCTATGTAGTCTATTATGATGAGAAATGAGAGATGCATGTACATCATCAACTGATAGTTTTGAGAGATTTTTTGACTCTTCTATGGCCACCACAATAGTGTTAAATCTTTGAGGAAAATATCTTATAATTTTTTCTCCTACTCTCTCTTCCTCAAGTGTTACACCATGATATTTGATTTGATTTAATAATCCAAGGAGTCAAGTGAAGAATGAATCTACTATATCTAATTCCTTCATCTAAATAGTCTAAAAGTTCCTTTCTTATTATTTGTAGTTTGACTCTCTTCACTTGTGTCATTCCTTGGTTGGTTGTTTCAAGAATATCCCATGCTTTCTTAAAAATTTCCACTGGTGTAATCCTTGGAAATATGATTTTATGCACCCCTAAAAAGATTTTTTTTTTTAAATCTTTTAAATCTTTCCTTCCATTATCCTTAAGAAAATCTTTATCTTCTTGAGAGAGTGCATTGTATGTTGTTGCATTTTCTGGTTTTAGGTATCCATTTTCAACAAGATCCCATAAGTATTATGGAGAAAATAATATCTAGATTTTCACTACCCAATAATCATAATTGTTCCTATTGAATTGTGGGATTTGATGATTTTTCAAGATTGTTCTTTCTTCCATTATTTATAATGAAAAACTCTTCTAACTCTTGAGAGACTTCTCAAAATAAAACTTGAACCAATAACTTTCAACTCTAATACCACTCATGGAAGAAAGAGATAGAGAAAAATAGAGGTAGTAAATAGATATAAATCTTAAAAACTTCAAGAAATTATATCCTAATATATTATAAACCACATAAAATTTAATTATTTTACATCCATAATACGCAACATCAAACTGGTCATAAATATCAAATTATCAAGCTACTTCTAATCAAATACAAAACATGCATAAACCTCTCTTTTTCTTGAGTATTTTTGTTACTACTACAATAATACTGAAATTTCTATTTCCCCTATTTCCCTTCATAGTTCTAGCCCATTTCCACAGACAAAATGTTCCAAACTCACTAAATAGATTCAACAAAATGTGAAAGCTAAAATTAAACATTTGATTTAATTTTCAAATCAACTATAGGAAGTCTACACACACACACACACACACACACACACACACACATACACACACACACAGATGTGTGTGTGTGTGTGTGTGTGTGTGTGTGTGTGTGTGTGTGTGTGTGTGTATATATATATATATATATATATATAAATTGAGTGAAAAGGGAAAGCTACAAGGAAAGATACTTATACATTAGAAGGATAAGGTGGTCCACACTAAAATAAATGAGACAATCACAAACACCTCATTGAATAATGAGTATGGTCGATGGAAAATATATGTCTTATGAGCATAAACATATAGTGTTACAACAACTTGACATCTTTTTTGATTATATACAAATTCTTTTGATATTTGATAATAAATATAATAGAGTAAAGTTTGTAGGAGATGTGAAATTTCCAAATTCAATGCATGTAGCTTATGAAATTAACATGCATGATCTATCTGAGTAACTCATTTTCCTAATATGACATGGATAAGTACCAAAAGTTTTATATATGTCATTTGAGTAGTGTAATATATTTAAATTAATATTTAGAAGTTTTTTTGCAAAGTATTCATAGCCTTGAATGTAGAGAAACATATATCAATGTTAATTTAGGCATCTAGTATTGATGTTTCAATGATGTAGATGAAAGTACAACAATTTTTTAAGATCCTTATCACACTAAGAAATGTGTCATGCCTGATCACTACTTCAGTTAATTTCATATTAAGACTTTATTATTATAAGTATTTATTTGATGTTACATTCTGTTATCTATTGAATTTGGTTGAAAATGTCCAAGGGACATGTATTTTTGGTTGAACTTATTATTAGAAGTTAGCATGATAAATGTTTAACAAAACAATATAGATATGTTTAAATATAAACATGTTGCGTGCTTTTGGATTTTAGCAAATTTGAGAGATGTATGATTAAAAGGATTGATTTAATATATATTATTGAGGTTAACATATTCATTGGTTATTTTGCATTCGCAGTTGCATATCCTTGTAATAGAGAGTTTATTTATTTCATTAGGTAATTACATTGTTTTAACTAGTCTTGATTTTATAACATTAATTCTTTTGAATATATATAATAATATTAAAATAATTTATTTACCTTAAGTATTTTTGCTTAATTTATTGAGGATTTGGATACCCTAACAATATTAATATACACTATGGTGTATTGAGAGTGAATATGAAGCCCACGGCTTTTATACTACTTTCATGCTGATTATCGTATAAGCAAAACTTTGGCAAATATATATTATGGATTTATATTCCTAATCCCAATGGTTTCGCATGCTCTAGTATTAAAGAGTTCTACATTGTTTTTTAGCATGCCAAATAATGTGGCAAAAGAAGAGGAAGCCATATACACGACATTTTGTTTGTTGTAGAAGCATTCATTATATTTTGTTGAACTTTTAATATCACTTAAGGCTTTAGTCAGCCAGTACAGTTGGTATGGGGTTTTTTTTGTTGAAATGGCAAGGAAATTTATCCATTTTTTTCTCTATTCTGTTGCACATCTGTAAGATAATGCCAAGATATTGGCATCATGAAGGGGTTTTGTTTGATGGAGATACATGCATATGAGACTGAGCGAGATGGGGTTTCTCACCAAAATTTTTGGTTGATATTGTTAGTATCATCTGCTTTACTCCATTCCAAAGACGTCTTTGAGTTGGTTGTGTTGGCAGTGTGGTATTTTTTTTGGATTCATAGCCTTGACAGCAAACCTATAGCAAAGTTATGTCAGTCTACTGTGATTTGGTAGGGGGCTTTTCTTTTCCCTAACCTATTCTATTTTGTAAGGGTTATTTTGAAATTTGTAAATAATGCTATTTGTATGATAATGATATAAGCTGACGCCCAAGTGTAGGTGTATGCAAGGTTCAGCACAATGATGCTAAGTTTTGCATATACCCATACTTGAGTGTGGGTATAGTGTTTTCACTTTGATAACATAGAACACAATTAGGGTTTTGTTATATATTGTGGAATTTGTATCAATGTTTTAGGATCCACATTTATCGAGCCGATCTCTGTGAGAATCATGCCTCTGTGATTAGTAATATTATTATGCTGTCAAAAGAATTGCATTTGATTTTGGGCATAGACAAAGCAGAGAAAATAAGCTTGGGCTTGAAAGTTTTGTCAGTCGGGTTGTAATTAAGTCATGTTCACAGTCATTTACCCTGATGAATATACGAACCAGGGCAAGGTATGATAGCAAACAAATTTTGGGAAAACTCTGGCTTGAATAGTAAGTTAAAAGTTAAACAACCTTCTCATATTCACCAGTAAATTTATTTTATTGTATAAAGGAAAATAATATTTGGCTTTTTGTCAAACAAGTCGTAGGTAATCTTTGTGCAGTAGCTTTGTTACGAAATTAAACCTGTCATTTTTTAGAAGATGTAAACATAAATATATGTTGTATAAATATTTTTGACTGTTAGTGAGATTTTGGTCTTAAACATGGTTTATAGAAATTCTAAGAAATATGAACACGATAGGGCTTTAAATGTGTTCATGGAACTTGGAACTAAGTCAGTATTTTGATCAGTTTTATGGTTTCGATGGTATTAGAAGTACATTAAACATTATGAAAGCTTGAAACAAACAAAATTTTTATGACTGTAGCCGAGGAAATAGGCATTATATTTAACTGTTAATAAGAAATCGAGGACATAGGCATTGTATCAAACAGTTCTGCATGGAACTAAAACAAGGTTGAATCAACATTTTATCAGTATAGTTTGATACGCTTATTGAACTACTAGAAAATTTCATGTAGAACAGCTGACACCCTGTTTGAAGTACAATTTGGTTTGAATTCCTTAACAGTTGTATAGGGTTTCCATACGTTATTTGGATTTTGGATATTATTGTTAATTGGTATTGGGCAGAGACTTTTTGTCAATTGATTTATATATATGTGTAAACTAGTAATTTAGTTACGTGTGTGTCGCATCTTGTGTATTAGTATATCAAGGATAAATAGTTAGTAAGATAATCTTGAGTTAGAAATTGTATTTGGAAATTTAGAAATAAGATTATTTGAATATACGATTTCATTGATTATGTTCTTTTTGTTTAAAAACATTGATAGAGCTTAAACCAATCGGTAAACTGAACATTGTGGAAATCTATTAAGATGATTTAATTTGATTTGTTCTGAAGTTTTTTTTTAGACATACCAATGATATATATATTATGCTTTTGAGATGAAAATGTTATGAATTAGAAGATATTATTCTAATGATGTTATTCTATGCATTATTGAAATGAAAATTGTTTTCAAATAAAGGAAGGATTATGATATATGATGATATAATTTCATTTTAAACAGAAGTATCATATGTATTTTGGTTTTGATATCTTGGTCTATTCAATGATAAGTTAAGATGATTATTTCAGTAGGAAGTTGTGTTATAGTATTAAAATTTTATAAATACCATTAAGTTGAGTTAGCAGTTTAATGGTAATTACACCATCTTGGTATTATAAGATTTGTTCCTATTGTTGTAATGATCTAAATTTACCTTTGAAAAATGTCAGAATAAGATAGGTTGCAAATGGATGAAAAATGTAGTATCATGTGGTATACTAATTTAATACCTGATGCATGTGCATTCTTAGTAAATCTATTTGATGTGTGTTTTAAGAAAATTCGTAATGAACATATATCGGGGTGGCTAAATCTGGTTAATCCTTTTCAGTTATTTAATTCAGTGATAACATTAAAATGAATTAGGTGGGTTAATTTCAAATTATAAGATAATTGGCCTATCTATGACTTAAACCTATATGGTTAAGTACGGAGAATAAGGCAAGTCTTTGTTACGTCGTATGATGAGTATAATAGAGAGTACCACTATGAGAAATCTAAGAGCATACCAAACATGGATGCAGAATCTTGATACCATAGTGATGACACCTCAGTATATATATGAATCATTTACAGGATTTTCTTAGTACGAGTTTAATTTTTGCAATGATAAGTAGATGTCACTTCTTGCATAATAATTTTGGAACTGCATTATGTTAAGTAGTTCAGATATCTGTAGTATGTTTATGTATATGTAAATCTTAACATTTATTTAGGTGGATGACACTTTTTAACTTAGTGTATACTGAGCCCTCTTTGTGTTATGTTGCATTTTTGTGTATTTACAAGTGCTTCAAGTTGAATTTCAAGTACCTAAGGATTCTGTTGAAGCTATATCTAGACTCAGAATTTTAGATACTTGTAGGATTCATTTGTTGATCATAGGAAATTATAAATGAAACTATGTTTTCATTATTGTACTAAACACCATATGTATTAACAGACTTATGGAAATTTAAATGGATAATTTCCATTACATTGTGAGAATATTGTATTGAGAGTGGCTCAATCAAGTGTATTTATTCTAGTATTGTGTTTTAAAAAAAAATGTACATTATTCTTGATCTATATTTTTTAATTATTTCTTTTTCTTAGAAGAGCTCTACATTTTTGGTATCAGAGTGCAGTTAGAATAACTAGGACTCTTGGGTTTTAGGGTTTTAATCCGTCATTAATGCGTATTTAACAATTTTTTTTTTTAGGTTGATATCATGCCTCCCGTCACTAGAGGAACTCGAGGTCATGACATTTTTGAGGATCACTTTGCTAGCAAAGGTAGAGGTAGGGGTAGGGGTCGTGGTAGAGGTCCTAAGCACCAGAGAATTGTTGGGGATAATCAGTTTGATCAGAATGCTCGGGTTGGAAACAACCAAGATTGCCAGGCAGATCAAGCTATGGTACTTCAACGGATACTGGAACATCTCGATAATATTGAGAATAACAACTAGATTCCTAGTGGGGGAGCAAATGTGAGGGTACCTCTTGTGCAGGGTATTAACCTTCCTGTAGAGGATGATCCAATGGCAAGAGCTCAGCTCAAGGATCTTTCCAAAGTTAAAGGGCCATTATTTTATGGTACAAAATAGGGTACAGCAACAGAAGCTAGGCTACTGAATATTGAGCAGTGCTTTATCTTACACTGTTACTTGAGTAATGTGAAAGTAAGATGGACGGTTATGCATTTGAGGGTATTTGGTTCCTTGCGGTGGGAACAAGAGTTGGAGAAGCTTGGCATTGATATCTCTTTAGTTACTTGGGAGCTCTTTGTAGAGCGTTTCAAGGAGAGGTTCATGTCTAAATATTGGCGTCAGGCCCGTGCAGAGGAGTTCTTTCAGATTATGCAGTCTGGCTCTACAGTGGAAGCTTATGAATGTAGGTTCTACAACCTTTAAAAAAAAATTGGCTAGGCAAAAAATGATAAGGCCATGATACAGCATTTCATCAAGGGGCTTATGCCCAAGATCGGGGAGGAAGTGAGAACTTTTAGACCTGTGTCTATGCAAGAAGCTTCGAAGTGAGCAAAGCTAATTGAGATGAAGTCTGGATATCATGGGACATCATACAAGACCAGCATGGATCTACCTACCCCAAATGTTAGGAAGAGTCAAAAGCCTGCTCAGAATAGTTCAAAATTAGGATTTTCAGTTGGGAAATTCAAGAAGGGGAAGTTTGATAAGAACTCCAAGGGTTCAAAATGGCCTAGACCATCTCAACCACCTTAGAGTGTGTAGAGTAATAATCCATCTCCTAGTCTTTCTGGTCAAAACATGGGATTCAAGAAATTTTTTGAGTGTTATCATTGTGGTCAGTTAGGTCATTACCAATCTCAGTGCCCTAATTGGGACATGTTAATGGTTGGACCTAAGCCAGCTAGGTCTGAAGTGACAGTTGGTGATTCTACTAGGAACCACCGTGTTTTTGCTACCCTGGATCAGAAGTAGGTCGAACACCATAACACAGTTATTGAAGCTTAGGGTAATATTCAAGGTATGAAAGTATCTATCTTATTTGACTCTGGAGCTATAGACTCATTTATTTCTTCTGCTTTAGTTGCATATAGTGGAATTCCTATGGTTAAGGCAAGGAATAGATGGCAAGTGGAGTTAGTGTCAGGTTCTAGGGTGAACGCTGATATTATTGCTCCTAACTATAAGATTCAAATGAAACCTTTTACTACTTTAGCGAAGCTTAGGGTTATACCTTTAGGATCGTATGACATAGTTTTGGGAATGGATTGGTTAGAACGACATCAAGCTATTATGGATTGCAAGGATAAGACAATTACTTGTATGGATGATGTTGGATCAGCTAGGGTTATTCTTGGAATCAAGAGACCCATTTCTTTGCGGATAATTTATGCCAAGCAACTGGCAAGGTGTGCTCAAAAAGGCTACAGTTTGTTTGCCATATCGTTAAATGACTTAGAAGATTCCATGGTTAAAGGTTCTTCTCTCAATCATCCAGTCTTGCAGAGTTTTTCGAATGTTTTTGTTGAAGAGATTCCTGGAATACCTCTGAGAAGAGAAATTGACTTTCAAATCAATTTAGTGCTAGGAACGGAACCAATTTCCAAGACTCCATATAGAATGATAGCTCAAGAACTGGTTGAACTGAAATTTCAGTTGGAGGAGCTTTTGGAGAAAGGTTAAATTCCTCCTAGCGTATCACCTTGGGGTGCTCCAGTAATCTTTCTCAAGAAGAAAGATGGCTCCTTGAGACTTTGTATAGACTATAGACAGTTAAACAAGGTCACTGTTAAGAACAACTATCCTTTTCCTAGAATTGATGACTTGTTTGATCAAGTTAAAGGTGCCCGAGTCTTTTCAAAGATTGATCTAAAATCTGGGTATCATCAACTTAGAATCCAAGAAGCTGATATTCATAAGACAACTTTTTGCACTAGGTATGGGCACTACAAATTTATAGTAGTACCTTTTGGGTTAACTAATGCACCTTTTGTCTTTATGAGCCTAATGAATGGTGTGCTTAGAACTTTCCTAGACAAGTTCGTAGTGGTATTTCTGGATGATATTTTGGTGTATTCTAATTCTGCTGAGGAGCATGACCAACATTTAGAGCAAGTTTTGGAATGCCTTCATAGGAACAAATTGTATGCCAATCCTTTGAAGTGCAAATTCTTCAAATTGGAGATCTATTACTTAGGTCATATCATTTCAGGGAATGGAATTTCTGTAGATCCATCCAAAATTTGGGCTATTGTAGATTGCCCAGTACCTATGAATGTGTCTGAGGTTCGAAGTTTCATGGGCTTAGCAAGCTATTACTGCAGATTTGTGTCAAACTTTTCTAGAATAGCACATCCTATCATGTCTCTTCAGAGAAAAGGGAAGAAATTTGTGTGGACAGAGGAGTGCGAGGTAGCATTTCAAAAACTTAAGGAATGTTTGACCAGTGCACCAGTTTTGGCAGTCCCTGATTCAGCTAATGAATTCGTGGTGTGTACTGATGCATCTTTGGATGGCATAGGGGCAACGTTGATGCAAGAAGGACATGTTATAGCTTATGAGTCTAGAAAGCTTAATATTCATGAGGTGAATTACCCTACTCATGATCTCGAACTTGCAGTGATCATGCATGCTTTGCCCAAGTGGTGGCATTTTCTTCTAGGCCAATGATTTGAATTACATACTGATCACCGTAGCCTTCAGTATCTTTTCACATAGCCAGACCTCAATTCTAGGAAAAAAAGATGGATGGAGTTCTTGTGTGAGTATGATTTCGAGATTAAATATGTGCAAGGGAAGGAGAACGAAGTTGTTGATGCACTTAGTAGAAGGCGACATGAATTATCTTCTTTAATCCTAACAATGAATCTTAAGGATAAGATTCTACAAAATCTTTCCACAGATTATTGGTATCAAGATTTTAAGGTTTTTATTGACAGTGGTAGCATTTTGGAAGAGCATTTTGAGGGGTATTCAGTGAATTCTAAAGGTCTACTACTGTATAGAGGGAATGTGTACGTTCTTAAGTCGGGTGATCTGAGAAATTTGGTTATGTTTGAAGCCCACAAAGGACCATATTCAGCTCATCTAGGTGTTAATAAAATGCATTCTAACCTTAAGCAGCATTACTATTGGCCTGGAATGAAGAGAGACATAATAGATTTTGTGTCGATGTTTGGAGTGTCAGCAAGTTAAGGCTAAACATCAGCACACTGCGGGACTATTGCAGCCACATAATATTCCAGAATGGAAATGGGACACCATTTCTATAGATTTTATTACTAGATTTCCTACTACAACTTGTAAGCATGATGCTATTATGGTGGTAGTGGACCGTTTTACTAAGGTTGCTCATTTTATTCCAGTTAGATCGTCTTATAATGCAGCAACGGTTGCCAGAATTTATATGGAGCAGATAGTTAAGTTACACGGTATTCCTAAAAAGATTATTTCTGATAGGGATCCAATATTTACTTCTTCTCTTTGGAGATGCATCCAGCAAAATTTAGGTACTCAGTTGAATTTCAGTTCAGCTTATCACCCTGAGACTGACTGACTGACTAAATGTGTCAACTAGATATTGGAAGACATGCTTAGGATGTATGTTATGGATAGACAAAATAAATGGGAGGAGTATCTACACTTAGTAGAATTTTCTTACAATAATGGATATCATAGCTCCATAGGTATGGCATCCTTTCAAGCATTGTATGGTAGGCCATGTGGGACACCACTCAGATGGGATAATTTGGAGGACAGGATTCTCTTAGGTCCTGATTTGTTGCAAGATTTAGAATAACAGGTTAAAAGGATTAGAGAACACCTTGTTACTGCTCAGGATAGACAAAAGAAATATGTTGATAAGCATAGAATTGACCATCAATTCCTGGTGGGTGATAAAGTGTTTCTTCGGGTAAGACCACATAAGAGTCTGATTCATTATGGAAAGGGATCCAAATTAGTTCCTCGATTCATCGGTCCATTTGAAATTTTGGAACGGGTTGGACCTGTTGCCTATAAACTTGCCTTTCCACCGAGTATTTCATGCATTCATAATGTATTTCATGTTTTAGTTTTCCGTAAGTATATACCTAATATTGCTCACGTGCTTGAAGAGAAAAATTTGCAGATTATGGATGGTCAAATCATGCTGGAACCAGTATAGATCACGCAAAGCAGAACTTCAAGAGTTTAAGAGGAAGAGAAATAAAGCAGGTAAGGGTCTTATGGGACCCTAATGATGAAACATCTACTACCTGGGAGGACACTGAAGTGATGAGAGCAGCTCATCCATTCTTGTTTGCTGACTTCCAGGAGAAAGTCATAACCTAGTGGGGGAGGATGTCATGCCTGATCACTACTTCAATTAATTTCATATTAAGACTTTATTATTATAAGTATTTATTTGATGTTACTTTTTGTTATCTGTTGAATTTGGTTGAAGATGTCCAAGGGACATGTATTTGTGGTTGAACTTATTATTAGAAGTTAGCATGATAAATGTTTAACAAAACAATATAGATATATTTAAATATAAACATGTTGCGTGCTTTTGGATTTTAGCAAATTTGAGAGATGTATGATTAAAAGGATTGATTTAATATATATTATTGAGGTTAGCATATTCATTGGTTATTTTACATTTGCAATTGCATATCCTTGTAATAGAGAGTTTATTTATTTCATTAGGTAAATACATTATTTTAACTAGTTTTGATTTTATAACATTAATTCTTTTGAATATATTTTTTTTTAAAAAGAATTTATTTACCTTAAGTATGTTTGCTTAAGTTATTGAGGATTTGGATACCCTAACAATATTAATATACACTATGGTGTATTGAGAGTGAATATGAAGCCCACGGCTTTTATAATACTTTCATGTTGATTATCATATAAGCAAAACTTTGGCAAATATATATTAAGGATTTATATTCCTAATCCCAATGGTTTCACATGCTCTAGTATTAAAGAGTTTTGCATTGTTTTTGAGCATGCCAAATAATGTGGCAGAAGAAGAGGAAGCCGTATACACGGCACTGTGTTTGTTGTAGAAGCATTCATTACATTTTGTTGAACTTTTAATATCACTTAAGGCTTTAGTCGGCCAGTACAGCTAGTATGGGGTTTTGTTTGTTGAAATGGAAAAATTTATCCATTTTTTTCTCTGTTCTGTTGCACATCTATAAGATAATGCCAAGATATCGGCATCATGAAGGGGTTTTTTTTTATGGAGATACGTGCATATGAGACTGAGCAAGATGGGGTTTCTCACCAGAATTTTTGGTTGATATTGTTAGTATCATCTACTTTACTCCATTTTGAAGACGTCTTTGAGTTGGTTGTGTTGGTAGCATGGTATTTTTTTTGGATTCATAGTCTTGACATTGAACCTGTAGCAGAGTTCTGTCAATCTACTGTGATTTGATAGGGGGCTTTTCTTTTCCCTAACCTATTCTATTTTGTAAGGTTTATTTTGAAATTCGTAAATAATGTTGTTTGTATGATAATGATATAAGTTGACGCCCAAGTGTGGGTGTATACAAGGTTCAACACAATGATGCTAAGTTTTGCATATACCCATACTTGAGTGTGGGTATAGTGTTTTCACTTTGATAACATAGAATGCATTTGGGGTTTTGTTATATATTGTGGAATTTGTATCAATGTTTTAGGATCCACATTTATCGAGCCGATCTCTATGAGAATCATGCCTCTGTGATTAGTAATATTATTGTGTTGTCAAAAGAATTGCATTTGATTTTGGGCATAGATGAAGTAGAGCAAATAAGCTTGGGCTTGAACGTTCTGTTAGTTGAGTTGTAATTAAGTCATGTTCATAGTCATTTACCCTAATGAATATACGAACCAGGGTAAGGTATGATAGCAAACAAATTTTGGAAAAACTCTAGCTTGAATAGTAAGTTAAAAGTTAAACAGTCTACTCATATTCACCAGTAGATTTATTTTATTGTATAAAGGAAAATAAGATTTGGCTTTTCGTCAAACAAGTCGCAGGTAATCTTTGTGCAGTAGTTTTGTTGCAAAATTAAACCTGTCATTTTTTAGAAGATGTAAACATAAATATATGTTGTATAAATATTTTTGACTGTTAGTGAGCTTTTGGTCTTAAACATGGTTTATAGAAATTCTGAGAAATATGAACACAATAGGGCTTTAAATGTGTTCATGGAACTTGGAACTAAGTCAGTATTTTGATCAGTTTTATGGTTTTGATGGTATCAGTAGTATGTTAAACATTATGGAAGCTTGAAACAAAACAAAAAATTATGACTGTAGCCGAGGAAATAGGCATTATATTTAACTGTTAATAAGAAATCGAGGACATAGGCATTGTATCAAACAGTTCTACGTGGAACTAAAACAAGGTTGAATCAACATTTTATCAATATAGTTTGATACGCTTATTGAATTGCTGGAAAATTTCATGTAGAACAATTGACACCCTATTTGAAGTACAATTTAGTTTGAATTCCTTAACAGTTGTACAGGGTTTCCATACATTATTTGGCTTTTGGATATTACTGTTAATTGGGACTAGGCAGAGACTTTTTGTCAATTGATTTATATATATGGGTAAACTAGTAATTTAGTTACGTGTGTGTCGCATCTTGTGTATTAGTATATCAAGGATAAATAGTTAGTATGCTAATCTTGAGTTAGAAATTGTATTTGGCAATTTGGAAATAACATTATTTGAATATATGATTTCATTGATTATGTTCTTTTTGTTTAAAAACATCAATAGAGCTTAAACCAATCGGTAAACTGAACGTTGTGGAAATCTATTAAGATGATTTAATTTGATTTGTTATGAAGTTTTTTTTCAAACATACCAATGATATATATATTATGCTTTTGAGATGAAAATTTTATGAATTAGAAGATATTATTCTAATGATGTTATTCTATCCATTATTGAAATGAAAATTGTTTTCAAATAAAGGAAGGATTATGATATATGATGATATAATTTCATTTTAAACAGAAGTATCATATGTATTTTGGTTCTAATATATTTGTTCCTATTGCTGTAATGATCTAAATTTACCTTTGAAAAATGTCAAAATAAGATAGGTTGCAAATGGATGAAAAATGTAGTATCATGTGGTATACTAATTTAATACCTGATGCATGTGCATTCTTAGTAAATCTATTTGATGTGTGTTTTAAGAAAATTCGTAATGAACATATATCGGGGTGGCTGAATCTGGTTAATCCTTTTCAGTTATTTAATTCAGTGATAACATTAAAATGAATTGGGTGGGTTAATTTCAAATTATAAGATAGTTGGCCTACCTATGACTTAAACGTATATGGTTAAGTACGGAGAATAAGGCAAGTCTATGTTACGTCGTATGACGAGTATAATAGAGAGTACCACTATGAGAAATCTAAGAGCATACCAAACATGGATGCAGAATCTTGGTACCATAGTGATGAAACCTCAATATATATATGAATCATTTACATGATTTTCTTAGTGCAAGTTTAATTTTGGCAATGATAAGTAGATGTTACTTCTTGCATAATAATTTTGGAACTGCATTATGTTAAGTAGTTCAGATATTTGTAGTATGTTTATGTATATGTAAATCTTAACATTTATGCAGGTGGATGACACTTTTTAACTTAGTGTATACTGAGCCCTCTTTGTGTTATGTTGCATTTCTGTGTATTTATAGGTGCTTCAAGTTGAATTTCAAGTACCTAAGGATTCTGTTGAAGCTATATCTAGACTCAGAATTTTAGATACTTGTAGGATTCATTTTTTGATCATAGGCAATTATAAATGAAACTATTTTTTCATTATTGTACTGATAATTTCCATTACATTGTAATAATATTGTATTGAGAGTGGCTCAATCAAGTGTATTTATTCTAGTATTGTGTTTTTTTTTTTCAAAAAAATTTACATTATTCTTGATCTATGTTTCGTTATTATTTCTTTTGCTTAGAAGAGCTCTACAAAATGTCACATCATCAAAAGAGAGAGAAATGTAGAAATACATTTATGAAATCCCTAGTTGACTATTCAACCACCATTTCCATTTAACTAGAAACATAGAATAACAAATAGTTATTTAGTAAAGAATTTAAATTCATGACATTATAAATGGATGTGGACCTACACATCATCCATCCATAAAAATTCATGATTTAATAATTATATTTGAATATCATTATAGATATATTATCTAATTGTACATAAATACATCCAAATGTTCATCATAAGATGATTACATACATTACATCAAATGAATGTTTAAACAAGTTTTTCTCAAACATGTATCCATATGCATGTCCTAGTCTCCCCATCCATTAAACATCATCCATCCTCTATCTAAGATGTGAGTATGGCCTAGGATCTTTTACTATGCCAACCACAAAGAGTTTAGTATTAGCCCCAACTGATAATTTAATGTGTAATTCTATGAACATATTAAAAAGTATTGGAACTATAAGAGGAGTAAATGAGAGGGAAGGGGTGAATTAGTTACTACAAAAATAAATCCCAGATCCCTTAGATGTCAATACAATTTAAAACATAAACTCTAATAAACTATTTTCTATTGTAAGTTGGCAGACACATAGGCACTCGATTAACACTAGAAAATGTTGTAACTCAAAAATTATTGAAAATCAATTGTTACTTGGCAATAACTGGTTTTTAAGATTTTAACTATTGTTAACCTTACTTAAACTTAGTTGCATACAAATGAAAGTAAATAGCATGAACACAAGTGACACCAAGATTTAACGTGGAAACCTAATTTGGAAAAAACCACCAATTGTAACTAGTTACCAATTTTCACTCTTCTAAGGTGGGCCCTATAAGGAGTCAACCCTGTTAAAGGTTACAAAACAAATTGTTATGTGTGATCATGTTAAAGGATTTAATCACCTTGTTAGGAGTGGCCTTGTTAGAGGTCTTCAAGACACTTCAAGTAGAAATGTCACCTTGATAGATTATTTACAAATATTTGTTAAGCCAACTCTATTAGGAGATTTAGATCACTACTACAATGGTTAGAGAGTAACAATGAGATGACTTGATTTATGATGCAACTGAATTGCTGATTATAGATCTCAATTCTGGCTTCAATACTTTATCCTTCTTGATTGAATGTATCTTTACAACTCCATAAGGATATTTTTCTTATCCTTCAAATTTGCTTCTTATAAGCATCATTTTTCTTGACACACTCATTCACATTCAATTCCACAAATTGACCTTACAGTTACATCTTATACATTGTCAAGTCAGCTCAAATACAACTTAGAATAAATAATATTCATCTTCTTAGTTAGCCAAAACCATCAAACATATTCATGTAACTCAATAAGCCACAACAAGAAAATCTTTTGTTAGCCGACCCTGCTCGGTAAACACTAACCAAAAAAATTTCCATTATTAACCAAGTGATCTTGGTTAATAATGGTTTTCATGCCAACTCTCTTTGTCTCTCAAGTGAACTCGGTAAGCACTATCATCTATGAATTCTCTTTGGGAACCGAATGAGCTTGGTTAACACTTTTTACCTTCGAACTTTCCTTTGTCTCCTAAGTGAGCTCAGTAGACACTAAATTCTAAACTTTTCATACATAGGAATGCTTGGTAATGATAGAGAACTTTCTTCATCACCCAAGTGAGCTTGGCAGACATTGACTAGTGAATGTATGACATTTTGTGTAACATTAAAGACAATATACAATTGATCAATTATTTTCAACAATCTCCATCTTTAGCATTGATGACAACACAACATGCCATAATATAATGAAATTACAAAGAAAAATAAACTAAGGAAAATATCCTTAGTTTCATTTTAGTTCTCATCCATGAGAACTCCTTTTGCCAGTGTGAGCTCCCTCTATCTTCAATCTTCTCGCTTTGTCAGCAACTTCTTCTAATAGAAAATTCTCCCTTTTTGATATTAGACCAAGTTCTTCAAACAATTTCAACACTTCTCCTTCTTTAACAGTTCCAATGACATTAAAGACTCTCTCTCCCTTTTCATATAATTATGACACTAAAACTCTCCCTCTTTTACATCCTATGCCAAAGATCATGAACAATGTAGTTTCCAATGTACCTTAAGTACTAATTCATATATAATTTTCCCTTTCATTTTTGCATCAACTTGACTGATCTTAACACCTTCTGGTTGATGCATCACTAAATCTTGTTTAGAGAGCTTTAGATAGGGGAATGACCCCTAACTTACCTTTTAGATACAAAAATGCATCCTTGGGTAATTGTGTGGTGAATATGTTTGTAGTTTGTTCTTTAGTATTCACATATTCCAACCTTACTTCCTTGTCTTGCACCAATTCTCTCAAGAAATGATATTTTATTGCAATGTGTTTGGTCTTGGTATGCATCACTAGATTCTTTGATAGGTTGATTTCACTGGTATTATCATAGAAGATAACCATTGGATCCTTGATCTCTATCTTCATACCTACCAACAGTTGCTTGAACTAAACAATATTAGAACAATTAATTGATTCTACAACATATTTTTCTTCTGCTATTGACTGAGAGATGTAGTTCTATTTTTTTCTTGTCCAACACTAGTCTTTTACCAATAATGAATTCCCCACCACTATCATCAATGCTTCCTACTCAATCAGCATCAATGAAAGCTTTTAACTCTAAGTTTCCTCATTACTTGTACCATAATCCATAGTCTTCAATGCCCTTTAGATACCTCATGATTTTCTTGATTTCTATCATATGATTTTCTTTAGGATTAGCTGAAAATCTTGCGACCATACTAACTGCAAGAGCAATGTCAGGCCTAGTATGCACAACATATTGTAATTTATCAATCATTGATCTATATGTGGTATGATCTACCTCCTTGAAATAATCATTTTTGGAAAGTGTATGTCCAGTAGACATAGGTGTTCCAACTACCTTTGAATCCTCCATTCCAAACTTCGTTAGTATCTCCTTGATATACTTAGACTGAATAATGCAGATACCATCTTTCTTCTATTGAATCTACAATCCAAAAACTAGTTTTATCTTATCGAACATGAACATCTCAAATTCTTTACTCATCTCTTCTAAGAAATCTTTGCACAAGTCATCCTTTCCAGTAGACAATGTGTCATCCACAAAGATTTCTGCCAATACAATCTTCTTGTTCGGTCCTTCTTTGATATATAGAAAACTATTATCACTTGCTCTTTGAAAACTAATCTTTATCAAGTAGTTATGAAGTCTTTCATACCAATCTCTAGAAGCTTTCTTGAGTCCATATAATGCTTTGGGTAGTTTACAAACCATATCCCTTTTTCTAGGATCTATAAAACCTTCTAGTTGTTCTATGTAAACTTCCTCTTCAAGAATGCAGATTTCACATCCATTTGATAAACTTTAAAACCTTTAAATGCAACATATGCTACTAAAGTTCTAACACCTTCTAATCTTGCAAAATGAGAAAATTTTCTAATACCTTCCTCTTGAAAATAACCTTTAAAAACTAACCTTGCTTTGTTTCTTGAAACTTCTCCATCTTCATTCATCTTATTTTTGAAAACCCACTTTGTGCCAATCACATTCTTATCCTTGGTTCTAGGAATAAGAGTCCAAGTCTAATTCATTTCTATCTAATCTATCTCTTCATTCATTGCTTGAATCCAAATTTCATTATCCAAACCATCCTTAACATTTCTAGGTTCAAATTTAGTAAGCAAACATGTACCTTTCAATTTGTTTCCTATCATTGTACTATCACATTTGTCTCCAATGATCTACTCAGGTGCATGGTGCCCTCTAACATATCTTGCTAATGTAGATAATTTGGATTTAGAACTTGTTTCACATAGCTTAGAATGCTCTTAGAATTTTAGGTTCCATTTTCTATGACTCGAGCCTTTCAGATGACTCAGGTTGCAATGACTGCAACTTGGTAGCTTCTGATTACAGCTCAGGTCCTTTAGACTGTGACTCAAGTTGCACTAGTTGCAAATTAGGTACTTCTAGAGATTTTTGGGACTAGGGGGGTGAAGCTTCTTAACCTCCAATTAGATTAGGCAATGTATCAAGTTCACAATACATAAACCTTCTATAATCCTTAGGTTCTTTGTTGCCTTCAAACTCATCAATTTTCACATGTGCATTTTCTATGATCTTATGATTAGTTAGATTCAAACACTTATATGCTTTACCTCTACAAGAGTATCCTAGTAATATTATCACTTTTGACATCAATTTTTCCTTTCCTAGATTCCTTCAAAATATAACATTTACTACCAAATACTTTCAAGTAACTTGAATTGGGTTTATAGCCATACAATGGTTCATAAGGTGTTTGATTTGAGTCTTTCTTCAACTATACTATGATTAAGGTATAAAATATTGTACTGATTGTTTCCTTCTAGTATTTGATTGTAACATTCTTTTCTATCATCAGGGTTCCTGTACAATCCATGATAGATATGTTCCTTCTTTCTACTATACCATTCTACTGAGGTGTACTAGGGGCTGATACATGCCTTTTGATTCCTTTCTCAGTGAAAAATTCATTGAATAAATTAGAGATCAATTCACCTACTCTATCAAACCTTAGACATTTTAATTTCTTTCTTGACTCTTTCTCAACTCTAGCTAGACACCAATTAAACTTTTGAAAAGCTTCAAATTTTTTTTTTAAATACATTATAGTCATCATTCTAGAATAATCATCAACAAATAAAATGAAATACTGATCTCCACTACAGCTCTCTATTCCAATAGGTCCACAAAGGTTTATATGAACCAACCCAAGACTACTTCTAAATGATAGTTCTTTCTTTTGAAACTATTCTTTCTCATCTTTCCAATTTGACAATTTTTGCATAGACCCATATCAAGTTTCCTCAAGCTAAGAATACCTCTTACTCTTTTTTTCTTTCTTATCTTGACCATATTATCAAAATTTACATGCCATAACCAACTTTCTTCTACTTGAGAAATGAAACATGAACTTTCATTGAGATCTAGGTAGAATAAGTTTCCTTTTGTCTGATTGCAAGACCCAACTAGATTTCATTTTTCATCTAGCATCTTGGCCTTCCCATTCATGAATTCTACCTTGAATCCAATGTTATTCAACTATGCCACACTCAATAGATTATGCTTTAGTCCTTCCACCAATAGATTAACAATGGTTATACTACCACAAATTTATTAAAAGATTATGGCATATTCTTTCAATTAGAATAGACTAATTTTTTTGAACAGAAATAATTAGATTTTGAACCATATGGACTTATGTAAGGATATTAATAAGAGAGACGTTGATCATGTCACATAATATGATTATTCTTTGTGAAATAGAGAACAATAATGAGAGTAGTATGCAAGTCTTCTACAATTAACATAGATGCACCATTAATAGCTATCAAAGGCCAATGGCCAAAGAGGTTACAAAACTATGTCAAAGAAGGTGTAAACCTGTAGTAATTAATGCATCTTTGTGCAGCAAGCACAAAGTTGATCTAAACAATATAATTTAAAAAAGATATCAAAATTGGTAGGAGATGTCTCACCTAAGAAACTAAATTTGAAGTCTCAAGAGGTAGTAGTGATCAAACCATGATATTTATATGGGGAATCAACATAGTTGAAAAGAAATCTACAGTAAAATGGCTAGAAACCTATGTGAATGGGTCTGGATCAAATTCTGTCAGAGGTAATGCTGCTAATTTGCATGAAAAAGCAAATGGGAGCAACTATTGAATATTACATTCTTTTTTTTTGATCCAGAGTTTTCCAACACCAAGACATCTCAAGATTCCCTACATGCAAAAGAAATACAAAAAATGAATAGTGCATTATATCAAAAATATAAATTTTCCACAGCTTTATCCTTGCACTTAAATATATGCTGACCTTGAACCTAAACATCATCTATAAAACAACTTTTTGACCTGAATGAATTAATAGTGGCTCTATTTTTTAAATTGCAATGAGTAGAAGAGAAAGAGAAAATGTAAAGGCATTGAATATCTTTGGAATCCACCTCTGCAACTTTCTAATAGATAACAAACTTGGAATGTCTAATGACCAAATTCTTAGCTCCTTTCTCCTCTCCTGTTGACCCTACACCAAACTCCCACCCACTGTAATCACCATGCGCGCCAAAACAAAAATACTGCCGTGACTTTTTTTTAATCCACATCTTATGTTCTAAAGGTCAAAATTTAAGTAATTTAGCCATGGTCAAAATTTTGACCATATCGGGCCCATTTTTTCAACAAAAATGAATTTAACAACCCAAATAGGCCTTTGGTCAAAAATTTTGGTTGAAAACGGGAGCCTAATGTACTAGTGTTATTATGTTATCATGTTGTAAGTATGAACCATTTTCTTTATTGTGACATATTTTATTCATGTTATGACACATTTTGTAAGTATATGGTACATGAACAATAATTTTAATTATTTATGTACAAACATTAATTTAAACATGTTTGAATGTAAAAGTAATGGAAAAAAATAGGTCATTACTTGAATTGACAATTAATTTATAATATCAAGTACACACTGTTAACTTTCAAATAGTAGTAAACTCTTGTTTTTAAATGTTTACAACATGTTTCACAAAATCTGTAAGAAAATGTGAATGACATAAATAGAAGTGAACTCAAAATATAAAATTGGTTCAATAAATTTCTTCAAATGAGGTCCTGCAAAATAAAATTGTAAAACAAAAACATATGTTAATAAAAGCATAAATTAATATATGAGCTATCTGAACTATGTAAATATGTACAATGTGTGTGTATTCACTATGCATAATTGCACAAGTTGTTGATGTTCGATCCACCTTAACATTTAAATTTGCATAAATTGTAATTGAGACCTGAATAAGAAGTATATATAAGTTCTCTAATTTGCTATTGACAATGCATACATACATTTAATTAAATTATATAAGTACATATATAAAAATAGCACAATAAAGAAAAAACTTACATGTGTTTGATTTAAATGTAGTCATCCCACTATACCATCTGCATCCTCTCTCTTTTGCAATGCATCTATGATTGTCTCATACTCATCCATTGAAATTGTTCATAATACCTTATTGGCGGGTCTCCCTTTGTATCTTTCTAATTTGATATTTGTTGCCACAACCAAATGAGAATAGTGTAAAATCTTCTTTTTGGATTGGTAGTCTTCAAATGTCAGTAAACCATTTCTTCTTGTTAGGTATGTATGTAGCCAGGTACTAGCTACAACGATAGACCCAATTGGATACTCAAAACCATCATCATCTACTTGATGACATATCAATTTTTTCTTAGTTTCCACACATGTAGCTAGCCAATACTTAGTCTATTCATCATTATCATTAGGTGCAATAACAGCATAAACATGTCCTACAAAATAAGATAAAGTACATAAACACTTTAATCACATGTGTACATATATAAATAATATATTAAATACATGTACTTCAATTATATTAATGACATGTATATAAATAAATAATATAAATTGAAGCATGATCACAACAAAATTTAATTTAATTGTGCATACTAGGTTGTATGAGGTCGAAAATACAACCATAGTCTTCTGATGTAAAAGTAACATTCTAGTTTTCATTTACTATATCATCTCGAAAGTATGTTTTAGTAGGTGATAATGATTTTTGTTGCCAATCTTCAAGCCATTATGTATTCTCGCATTCTTCCCATTCACCTACAAGATAAAACTGACAAAAACAAGCAAGCTCCCTAGTCCATATAGTCCAACTATTAGAATCTAAACTCCTAAATGAATGCCATTTGGTTGACCCACTAATTGTATCACAGTCATATCTATAAAGGATATTCTTCTCTTCAACTAAGTAGAAGAAATGTTTGATTGTAGAGTTCTAACTTGATCCTGTGTATAAATATTTGTTACACCATTTGACAATCTCATGTGCATTTTTGAATTTGGCTTTTCAAGGGCTCTCTTCATGCATGCACTAGCACCATCATGTTCTCCTTTACCATGTCCAACCTCAAAAAAACTCCACACATGTTGGATATTAGTTTGCCTATCTGTCCTACTCAACCAATAGAACATTCTAGCATTCTTGAATTGTCCTATACAATTATCTAATCATATCCAATGTTGTGTCATTTGAATTTGTCTCTCTTTTAAATTATCATAAAAGACCTTGAAATAATATTGGACAAACTCAGCTGAATGAAGTTTATTATCACTCATATAGAAATGGTATACTCTCAATATTTTCAAATCCTCCTCTGTACTATCAGGTGCATACCTATAAACTATATGAACATCAATTGTTACTTACACTAAATTGTAATATTGTGGTTGTACCTTATCTTGAAGTCCAAGTGTGTAGTTCTCTGCAAAGACAAAAATTGAAAGTATAGTACAAATTGAAAATGTATTCTTACATATGCAAAATTGTTCATCAATCCATCTAGCATATTGAGAGTGTTTAATATATTTTGGTATGATCACACTCTTAAACTCATCTATAAATGCATGACAACTAACTTTATCTATAGTTGGATCACACCTTCTTCCAATCTTCCCACCCTTCAATCGATATTCAATATTTTTGAATCTTTTTACATCAACTAATTGTTGTCCAAAAGTAGTCAAAGCATTTTCATGCAAACATTCATCTAACAAAGAAAGATTGCCACACATATCACATGTACTAGAAAGACATGCATTGAAAAGAAAGTATTGATTATTAGGTGGCTTAAAAAACAAACCAAATATGAAATCCTTTATAGTTTGAGGTGGCATTTTTATACCACATTCCTGCAATATTTTTTTACTATGCATGGTACCACATATAGATTGAAATACATCATAATGGCAACAAAATTGAACATGATTTTTATAACATGTGATTCTTTACTTGTTAATCCTTACATACCATGGTTTACACTTTTCAAAAGATCTTTGACTAATGGTAATAGTTAATACCTTACCATCTACAAATTTTTTGAACAATTCAGTTTGAGTCATGTCCAAAAGGTTTTTAGGATGTGGATCACGTATTTTTGAGTCAACTCTCAATTTAAGAACATCTCTTGAATTAGGTGATACTCGTGTATTATCATGCCAAAAAATTTCAACCAAACTTTTGACTTCACTAGTAAGTTTCATATCACATCTTGGGAGTCTACCACTACAAGTCCACAAAATATTTGTTGGATGTCATGCCCAAAACTTGAAGGCAAAAACACACACACAATTTTTTTTTAATTAATAATTAAACATGCCCTAGGTTTGAAATGATTGATAATAGTTTTAGTACAGGTTCTTTACTTTACGTCTTAAGGTTATAAACATGAGGCCGATTACAACATTACGATTTTGAAACTTTTGTTATTAGATTGATATCGATCTTGAGTTATGCTATTTAAGAATTAAACATATCAAAAGATACTAACAATGCAAGTTACTCTTAACTTTTGGCTAAATGATAAAGGAAACAATCCAACATACTCTATTTGCTTAACAAATGCTAACGTAATGGAACAAGATAATAGTTTCATAATGAGTTTGCTAAAACCTTAAATGTTTAAAAATTTATACCAAATATGTTAAAACGGATAACCTAAAACCAACTCAAAATTACACAACATAGTTATCAACTAACTTAATAATTAAAAGATTTAAAATAATTTCAACGTTAACTTAAAACTCTATTAAATTAAACTAAGTACACTTTAACAGATTAAAGTTTCATCCTAAAACTAACTATATAACCAAGTGGTTATAAATTAACCTCATATGTAATGCTAACTTAAGACTTGATTTAAACAAATTTCTCTTTACAACTTTAAACTAAAACAACCTAAAGACACAACCATCTAACAAATACTAAATTATCTAAATCTATACTAAAACATATTCTAAAATGCTAACTACAAATATAAAATACATAAATAAAATAATATGTATAAAATGATATTAATAAAGAGACTAAAACCAAGGAATTAAATAAACTAACCTACACCTAAACAAAATTAACTCTACCCTACTAACTCTAGTCTATCCTAATCCCAGCTATCCTACCCTAACCACAAATCATAACACTAGCTTATGAGACAGGTCGATTTGACCCCTCCCTACACCTCACCCTAGGCCCCAAGCAACCCCAAGCCTGCACATCAGGAAGAAGGTACGCAGAGGGGATGAGGTCAAAAGTTTTTAAACAAACATTCACTAGAACATTAATACTACTCCCAAGCTAGGCCAGCGTCCAAGAATTAATGTCATGTGTTGACCTTGATCTCTCCTCCCAACGTTTCCACGTAGCCGAAGGAAGGGGAACGCAATCCCAAGGGTGGGCACGTGATCATAGATGAGCAAGGGGATTTTTGGGAAATAAAGGTGATCACCTCCATACCCTTTTCAACATAAATGCCACCAATCCAAATTGGCCGCTAGGATAGGAGAAGGATGGGGATGGGACAAGGTGGCAGGGTGACGTCACCCACCCATCCCATCCACTAAGACATGAGGCAGACCCTAAAGAGCTTGTTAAAGGCAAGCTTAAACTGACGTGCAAGGCTAAGGAGGCAATAAAAGCATAAAATTTTATAGGTGAAGAGGAGATATTTAGGTATTGGCTTTATTTAAGAAAAGTATATATTTATATATTCAGAATTATGTACCAAGGAGATCTACATAATATTTATCTAGTTTCTTTATTTACTAAGGAAGGAATCTGAGCAAGAATATGCTCTGTGGCTTGGAAGCAATGAATTCTTTTTCCCCATGTATTTTCCAGAGAGTTTTTACTCCTGGGAGTGCATATTTTTTTTGAAGGCAAAAATTTTGACAAGGCATGATCATGCTATTTTAAGCATTTCATTCATGTTGCTAAGGATTTGAATAAATCTATTATTAACATGTTTCCTTAATACAAGTATTCCAATGCAAAGGAGTACATTAGGTAAAGTCTCTCAATCTCTAGTTAAACATGTATGTTTAATATTAATTCTTCAAGGACATGGTATGAGTTCTATGTTCTGATTATTATTATTATTATTATCTCAAGAATACAACCTCTCAGTCCAATTGATCATATTTGTAGAACTTGGAAGGTGAATGATACTATGCACATAATAAAAGAAAAGGTGATGGATTATTCTCATTCAAATTTGATTGTAACCACCATGAAATTTATCAAGAAATGAACTATCTTTGATTTCGTAATATATGGTTTTGCTCTTGATTGATCTCATCATAATACTTATACATCAAAATTGAAACTCACTATATCAATTAAACTCTTCATTATCGTAATTAAAACTTGAACATTCATAAATCAAGACATTATCTATGATTCTATTTTCCCATTTATTTATATATATATATATATATATATATATATATATATATATGCAATTTAATTTATTCTCTTTTGATGAGCACTCATACAACTGAACGTTATGAACAAATATTAAGAGAACCAAATTCACTCATCCATTACTTTATTGGCTAACTTGATTCAAGGGCTCAGCCGGGAAAGAATCAGGAAGAAAACTCGGCTTTGTTGCCATATACAATAAGGATTAAAATTACAATTTACAATAGGATCTCAATCCCAATTACAACAATTTTATCCAATTTTCTTCATGGTTATCATCAAGAATTTTGTAATGTTTTCTGAATCTCATTTCAAGAGCCATGGAAGAAACCAATAACTGATCGGGTGACAATCAAGCATAACCAAAAGAACATCAAGCATGCATAGTCATACATGGTTTACACAATAAGATTCACAGTGAATCAAGTCTAGGGAGAGGTGGATTCTTCCAACTGGAGAAGTCAAGCACAACACCAAATTCAGATGCCCAATCGGGGCCAATAACCAAGAACTTCCGTTCTTCCATTTAACTTGCCATACTCATACCAGGTTTGTGCTGACGGGTAGGGGCCCATAACACCCTACCCTTTATCCCTCTTCTCATCCTGAGAAGAGACTCTACACAGGTTGGAGTCCAACTAAACATACCTCTCCCAAAATTGGTCACTTCTGCCCTCTCCTAGGGTGAGTAATACCAAAACACCCATGCAAGGAAACTCAAAATTGCAAACATAAACAAGAAAGGAAAACAACCAAAAAAAAAACAAGGTTTACAAATCTTCCCAACATACCCACAACCATACAACAGTAAAACAACAACAAGGTAACAAGAACATGAAACATAATACAAAAACTGAATAAGGGAGATGGGAGTTTCCTACCTTCTCAAAGAGGTAATGGCAATGAACAAATTTGAGTAGAGTATCCCTCCTTCCTTCAAGCTTCAAGAAATATTCCCTAAATGTAGAGATTGGTTCACCCCCACCACTAGACCAAGGAAGGCCTCTAAATAAGCCTCCAACTCAACCACCCAAAAGAAGCAATAACTATTCCCACCCACTAGCCACACTAGAACTCCTAACTCAACCTACACCATGGTTAAACCCTAAAAGGAGGTGGGGTAAGACAACTCATGACAACCACTTGCAATTTTCACACAAAGGCAAAAAGGGACTTTTTGAGTGCCCTCAAAAGTCAAAGCTAGGGTCTTAGGGGTTGGAAAAGACCCCTAACCCATACCCACAACCAAAGGTTAGGAAAAAAAACATGTTTTAAAGCCTTAGGGAAGAGGTTAGAGACAAAATAAAATCTAGAAATAAAAAAGGTCCATCTAACAACTCTAACTAGCAAATTAAGCACATAAACATTTTATGAGTGCCAAGTGACACTGAAAGAACACAATTACGAACAATAGGGTTTCCAAATTTTAGCACATGGAGATCAGTTTTGTTCCTCCGTAGGGTTCCTCGGCTAAATATCTGCACACTCATTGCACCCATCAGTAGTCTCGTAAAATCACATGTATATAAACGTATATGTATCAGAAATTTTCATAATTTAAAACATACATCAATAAAGTTTCTTCATCATTTATAATTCTTAACCATTTGAAATATCTTAAATCACATCTCAATCCTACATCTACTGATTTCGTCAACATACATATACATGAACATTAAATGACAATCATCAAATATATCTGGAAATAACATCACACAACATGAAATAATAACATATGTTCCAAGCATCAGATAATGTCTCGACATCTCGAGTCATGAATAAAAAAAATAAGGGTAATGTATCACTATGCTACGATGGGTCGGGGCGAGGCCTCACATCGGATCACATTCAAAGTTAACCCTTCTCTTTACGGCTCTTTCTAAAGTCTTACAATTCACATTAAGATGTCCACTTATGTTACTAATCAATCTTTTGTCAGTTGTTGATTTATTAATTAAAGTCATTGTTATTGCTCATTGTGTTGCATTCTTATCTTTAGAGCGACTTCTCTTTTCGATAACATCAAAGGCACTAGCAATAGTGGATGCAACTTGTTTTAAAGACTCATTTTTATTCTTGGGTTTTGCATACATTCCTAACTTTTTCATTACTTTTTGCATTTTAGACATTTTAATTAGTTGCAACATCAACTGACATTGAAACCCAAATTTCTTATTATAAAAAAATGACTATATAATCTATTAGCATGTGTCCTAATTTGTCTCCATGAAACCAATCCCTCAAGATTATCTAGCACATCATTAGGAAAATAAAAATTATGTTCAGGGACTTTAGTATCATTCTAACATGTTTGTTCAGTAATTGGTGTTTCCATGTCTACATTCATACAATTGTTATTTTCAATTGGCATTTCATTTTGACTATTATTTGGAATTTGAATCTCATTTTCATTTTTTTTTGGTATTTCTTTCAGGGCATGCATTTCCATTGGACTTTTTTTTGCATGATCATTTAGCAATCTATTCTCATGAAGAAAATCTAAATCATTTAAATCATAACCTACTTCTAAAAAATCACCAATTTCATCATGAGAAAAAATGCAAGGGTTTGGAGACACACCTGTATTGAATGTTTGATTAAAATGTGCACCTAAATCTCCTTGTATTGGGTTCTTCTTCAACCTCTTCATCCATTATGGTATCCTTAATGTCTTTTTCATTTGAAACATTGCTCAACTCTCTAATTCTTTGTCTTCTCTCTCATCAATGTTGTGCTTCATTCTCTTTATTTGTTGCAATCTTCTCATTTTCTTCATTATTTTGATCCCATGATTGCACCAGTTTTGAATTCGAATCAACAGCTTGCAAATTATAGAAGAGGACAAGAAAACAAAATAACTATGACAGAAATTTGTTGTTGATGTTTGAAACTATCATTCAATCATTGCAATCATTGAAAAATGGCCTAGCATTTTTTAGGGCCCAATGGATAGATTAGAATTGGCTACTCGATTATTTAAAAATCAGGTGCCTAATTTTTAAACAATCGGGCACCCGATTATTTTAAAATTGGGTGCTTGATTTTTAAACAATCAGGTACCTGATTGTTTAAAAATTGGGTGCCTAATTTGGTTAATAGCTAAATTCAAATCAAACACCCAATTTTTGAATTGTGAATCAGGTGCCCGATTCCAGTGACATAGGCAGGAATTTTCCATGGGTGTGAATTGCATGAGGTTTTGCCTTGAGGAAAGGCATGGCATAGGCTTGGTGGGACCAAACCAATGCCTTTATGAACCAATTTTTAACTAAGGTATTTAATCAACAATTTCAAGGATTGTCATAATTTTTATATGGTCGTCCCCATTGAATTTTTTGACAAAACAAAAACCCATTATAGGTCTTACTATTCTGATTTCAAAATTGTAAATTTTATAATGTTATGAGTTCATTTGTTTTTTTTTTCCATTATTTATTAATCAAAAGTATCTATTAAACATTAAATAGTGACATTCACTAAAACTTAAATAACTTTTTAAATTTTTCATATTTTGTAAATTAATTTACATGTCATTAATCCTCACACAATCTTTTAAACTTGTAAAAAAAATTCAAAATAAATAAATTTTGATTAAATTATGACATCCGTACACGAGAGGTTTTAGAATTAGCTTAATTGTTAATTAATTTTTTTTTTAAATATTCATTAAAAAATTGAAAAAAATTATTCTCATAAATCTTTGGTGTGTCAAGTAACTTTGTTTAAAAGAATTCACAAAAATTCATTTAGTTGTGTCAAATTATGGTTTTCGTACACGAGCATGGTATGGTCTTGAAACATGCATTTTGAAAAAGTGGTTTTTAAAGAACCATACCAAAAAAAAAAATCTATCATATGGGTATAAAAATAAATTACGTATGCAAAAAAATCTTAGGCACTACAATTTCATTTCTGAATTTTTTTTTATATTTAATCTCTAAATGGCTCAAATTTTGGCATCAATTGACAATATATTTCAAAAACAGGAAAAATGTTTCCACATTTTGGCCAAAAGTGAGACCCAACACAGTAATGTATGAGTACTACAAATATTTTTTATCGAGCTTAAATAGTGCAGGAAGAGTTCCATCAAGCAACGAATCCGAATAATGCCCACTTGTTTCACAAGTCTAAAAAAGGGTTGATGAGAAGAATGAAGATTTTTAATAAATTTAGGATTTTTTTTCAAATGGAATGTTAGTTTTTTCTTATTTGAAGACCTCATATATTGTATAGTTACATCCATCATTTTAATATTTTTTAAAAGATTTTATTGGATATAGATTGAAATGAAAATATTGGTTTCAATGTTTGAAAAGTACTCATGGTACTATCAATAACATGTATTTTTTTGTGTTTGCATCGATATAATACTTATCAAGTTTAATAACATAATATTTTGTTGAAAGTATTTTATTATTATAATGTTTAGACATAATTCAATACTTTCTTGAATGAACAAACATATCTAATTTTTCAAGTCGATTTAATTTGAAGTCATCAAATCTGTTACTGTTGTTAGATTTGTGGTAAGGATAATTGATACATTTCTTTTCTTTTCTAATTTTATCAATTTTATTAAAATATGTATGGAATTACTATATTGAAAAATCTATGTAATAAAAAAAAATCTAATACAAATATATTCTTTTAAATGGACAATATTTATTTGGTAATTAAAGTTGTGTTTTCCAATTTTTTAGTACATTTGCATTTAAAACTTATTTTTACTTATTTCTAAAAACTAAACTTTATTCTTCTCCAATAATGAAACTTTTCGCATTCGCATTTAAAACTTATTTTTACTAATTTCTAAAACCTAAACTTTATTCTTCTCCAATAATGAAACTTTCCTTATAGTATGCTCATTTTAAGACAAGTTCTATTTTTTATGTAAAAGATATCCACTCACAATCTACCCTATTTACTGAAATTATTTTCAAGTAATTATTTATATAGAAAATTTATGTTTTAATTGTTATACGTCTACAAGAAAAAATTAATTTAATATTGTATTAAAAGAACCTTCACCTGAATTAAGTGACTATTAGAATAACGAAGATATATTCATATTTTGTATAGTTATCATATTCTGCATTATTTACATATTCATATCTGATAATATTGTTTCATAGTCTGTGTTCATACATACCCATTCATTATATGAAGTGCAAATTCAAACAAAGATCTCAACTTTAATACTCTCTTCATACATACACATTCATTTATACCGAGTGCAAATTCAAACAAAGTTGATTGTATTATAGAGGTTGACATTTTTTGAAGGAGTGTGTTGTTTACTTCTAAATTTCTAATCTTTCCTATCTTTATTTACTTTTAATACCTTTTCTTTTGCTTATAGTCAAGTCTATTTATTTCTTAATGTCACATCATTCCCATTTTAAATAAACTTTATTAACCAATTACTCGATTAAGCCCAAAGCCTGCACACTCGTAACAAGCTTGGTTCCTCTCCATTTAAACTTCACCATGCAAATCTTAATATCAACATAACAGGCGTAAGACTAGCTGCTCTCGGATGTCTTTTCTTCGGTGTCAACATGATTTTTTTCCTTCGTTTCAAAACTAATTTGGAAAAATGAATCAGATTTATTTTCTGAAATTTAATTTAACACAACAGAAATCTATCAAACTGAAAAACCAATTGGAGGATGCTTCCACATAATATATTCCGTATGATATGATTCTCTTTCTGTCAATGATAAGGAATGGTTAACATCAGAAATGAACCAAAAGAGGCCTGCCAGCATAGAATGCTGCCTGGCCAAATCAAGATCTGACATTTATAAAATCGTGCTATACAAAATTGGTGCAGAAGAACGTTCCTCAAAAAATGGTACAGTACCTTTCTTAATAAGAAGCAAAGAATAATATAAAGAGGCCTATTGGAAGAGATACAAAGAGAGAGTGCCTGGTCAGAGAAGCACAGCCGGATTTACTTGGTGAAGTTGGGGATTGGTGTTCAGTAGATGGTTCAGAGGCGGGACTAACATCCAGTGATGGCAATGGAGGTTCGATTACATCTCCAAGACTTGGAGCTGGTGCTTGAGCTGGTGGCTGAACTCCTACACCCTGCAGGAGAGCTCCAGGAGAAACAAGTTGCATATTGTAGTCAATTTCTCTTCGAGTTTGACGACAGGCATTTTCTGCAATCATCACAAGCACGTGGCATCATGAGCAGTTAGCTTATGTATACATATGCTAATTTGCTTATATAAGTTTAATTTACTTTAGATATTAATTCCCAGCAGTGGTGAAAAATGGTCTATAAGACAGAATGAAGCGCCTACTATAGTGATTTGAAGCTGAACTATCCATAACAAGTAAAGATATGATGTAACGTATCTAAAAGCTGCAACTCCTGAGAAATTTAAGCTTACCCAAGTTGCCAATGATAAGGGTTTTCCTTAAAAAACAACACATCAACAGTCGAGTACTTTCTCTAGCATTTTAATATTTACTATAATTAGAAATAAATGACCTATTTAGGGGGATGGAACATTCATTCTGTTTGAAACCAACAGGGAATTATTGAATTATGTCTAAACATTATAATAATAAAATACTTTCAAAATGTCTAAACAAGCAGATCCCTCCCCTCATTTGAAAGAGTGCCTGGGGGCTCCCTCCCAAATAGTCCATTATGTCTCTGGAGGATGTGAATGTAACCATTTCTACTCTATCCTAATCCATAAAGAAAGATTGAACTTGAACAGGGTTAAATGAACTTAAAACTTGTTGGACAGCAGTTAAGCACCATTCTTACATTCTAAAATACTATATCGCGAAATTGGGAATATGAATTCTGCTCCATGAATATAAGATTATCAGAACAGTTCAATATGTCATTTCACAATCCAAAAAACTGGGTGTTCCTAATTCATATCAGAAGAGAAATACTGCATATGTTTTAGCATCCTGGACAGCCTTAATCATTAGAAATACAAATTGAAGAAAACAAGTACAAGTAAAATGACTAACTGAGATATGCTGATGCAGTTGCTGGGAAGTCAGTGATAAGCCCATCTACGTTGGCAACTTCCACAAACGAGTTGATTTCCATTGTTGGATCTGCAAAATAATCAAAGGCTAAAGCAGGGAATTCATTTCTCAGAAAATGCACAAAAACTGATATGTTTTGTCTGTGCATTCGGGTGACAACATCCGTGGCATTTAACAAAAAGGAATTGCTTGAAGGATAAATGACACCCCTGGGTATTGTCACAGTGTCAGCAAGTGTTTTGATATCCTTGATGGATGAATCAGAGATAGCAACATTGGTTTCATCAACTTTGTAAATAAGCTTAAATTTTGATCTTTGCTTGAATTGGAGGAGCACTGCACTATCATCAGACTGTATCATAATCCTATCAGTTTCATTATCAAAACCAGATTTACTTATGGCAGAAAGAGTGGCATTTGTGATGTCAAGGTTACTGCTCGATATTATAGCTCGTGCATTCTGCAAAAGGCACAAGAAGCATTCCAGTCATGATGTTGTATAACTAAAAACATTGAATTCTTGTACAGTACAAACATGACCATTTGGTCTGTTCCTGAAACATAAAGTACACTTCAATGTTAAAGTTCCAACTTTTCTCAAGAAATATTTTCAAATTTCAATAGTGCCTTGCTCATTTAATGATTATCTTTAATAACAATACCTCTATGTTGACAAGTACACTAATGTTGGCTCCCTTTGCAAATTGGAGAAATGCAGTCAAGTTCATGTAATTCCCCTTGTTAGCTTCTGCAGGATTTCTTTTGAGCTGATAACTGTCAAATGGACTGAAAATGTTTTCTGCATTGCAAAAGAAGTGTATATTACAATATCACATCAGTTGCTTCTAAAAACTCAAACAATTTGAAAAATACTTGCACAAGAAATCATATGGCATAAACTCCCATCATTTAGATATTCCTTACATATTCTGGGTTATATAACTGGCATAGCTATCTTTGTCATGTTGTTAATAAAATAGAAAGGAGAGTTGAACCTCCTCAACAATGTCAGAAATTCAAATTATGATCCCATTTGGATTAATCCACTCAGCATGGGTGAGATTTGACTTACTTTGCAAGCCTTGGATATCACCCCATTTGAGATCAAAAGTGAAGATGCCTTGATCACTCTGGATGTCTGGAATTCTTTTCAGTTTAGATGGAAAATATGTTGAATCGGATGACACAGTTGTCCCAACCATTAAGTCTGGTGACTCCCTGCAGAAAGGAATGCCATCTTTTGTTATTTGGACGGAGCAGTCTATGTAGTCAGCTCCATCTCTAATGGCAGCCTCATAGGCAATATCAGTAGAACCTACGTAATCACCACTTGCTCCATTGTGGGAAATGATTAAAGGGTTTCCTGCTGCCACATGTTAAGCATAGTTAGTGTTACCAGCTACTATAAACAGCATTCAAGTTCAACTTGCAGAAAAAAGTCTGAAGTATAGAATAATAGATGGAAATAAATAAGCATTTATTTTGCCAGATAATAGGTTAATTTTGTACCTGCTCTTAAGGTTTTATTGACATTATTGTGAGCATAGCAAGCTGCATTGGCATTAATTCAGATGAATCTAATGAGTTCATGGCTTCAATATAAGCATAAGTTAACAAAGTCAATATATCCAAAAACATACAGTTAGCTGTCACAGGGCTAGGGCCTTGAAGACAGCATAAAATGCTTCAGTCATAGAAGTAGAAAGACACCATACCTATTGCCTCTGATGCTGTTACAGGAAAGTCAGTCAGAATGCCATCAACAGAAAAGTTCTTATTGTCCACAAACTGTAGATACTCTCTTACTGGATCATAACTATAGTTGTAGCTCAGGCCGTATTCATCACTAGCAAAGTCAGCTGCAAAAATTTCCAGCCCAGAAGTGTGTGCGTCTTTAACAAGAGTTGTAGGAGCTTGTAAATATCCATCTGTACCAAGTGGCCAAATAAAGCTCTTTGGAACGAGGATTCCAGCAGCAAATGTCTTCACAAATGTTAAATTTGTTAAGATGGAACCATAGGTTTGATTTATTGAAGGGTCGGTACCATCTTTGTTCAGGAATCTGAATATTAACTTTGTGTTGCTGCGTCTGAAATTTGTTGCTATGGCTCTCAAAAACCCAACCTCGGTTGAAGATATGTAATTCAATTTTATATTTCTTGATAAACTCCGCACATATGATGGCATGCTCAGATTGTGCTCATCGTAAAATTTTGAATACTGCCATGAATATGAACAAAGAAGAATACATTACACACTGGTAAGGACTATAATGCTCACATATTAATACAAATAATCACTTTTACTGTCAAAGCTGGTTATCCATTTTGAGTATTACCATACACTAAGGAAATGAAAATGTGTGCTTTATGGTTCACCTTGCCTTGCAGTTTTCAATCAATGTTCGTGAATCAAAGTGTGGACAATGATTACTTGAAAAATAATCTTCCAAGCAAGGGTTAGAGTATATCCATTAAAAATACTGACTTAATGATAAATCCCACAACAATACTAATATCAGAACATAAAATATGTGCAATATAATTTATTAACATCTTCTAGACTGAAGCCCGCAGGATTTACCTGTACATTCAACCATATTGAAGAAGCATTAATTGCAGCCAATGCATCTGGTGGTAGCAGTTGATAAAAACCATCGAAGATAACAGGACGTGAGGAGATAGGCTGGGTTGCTGCAAAAAAACACAAGAACCATCCTTGAACTACCCAAACATATGAAACCATGCATTTTCAACATAAAACTAGCCTATTGGGCAAGAAAGGGGTTTATCTTTCCACAATTACTGTTTCCTTTTTAAGACCACTTACACATTATATATTTAGCCTTACTGTTTCTGAATATACTTTTCTCTGCTATATGTGAAACTTGTTGCTGGCTTTACCACATGTTCATAACAGGAGAATTGAATGAAAAATGGATATATATATATATATATAATTTTACAACAGGCTATTAGTGTTAATGTATAGCATCAGTAGAAGTAATGATGCTTGTCTGATATACAAATCTGTATTTAAGTTCTCAGATAAATGTTCATTATTGTTATATATGTGTGTGTGTGTGTGTGCATGTGTTGTTTGGATTAATATACAATCTATGACATTATCGGCAGACAGAACATCGACAGACTCTATTATATATCAGCAAAGGTTATTGTATTGTCAATGTTGTATTAGTGAACATTGTAAGCATTGGCAGTATTAATTATAATCACCGACTGCCTTGTATTTATGTTATGTTACACTAACAAGTAGTTATTTGTCATGCCACCATAGAGGCATGACTCATGACTCTTCGTGGCCAAAGGCCACAGAGTCATGACTCTATGGGGGTCATGACCCTTCACCAATATATATAATTGAATAGTCAGATCACTAAGGACAATATCAATACACGGCATTATAAGTCCTAGCGATCTGCACTATAGACACAGGGTTATTCTCA
This sequence comes from Cupressus sempervirens, assembly GCA_028749045.1. Lineage (NCBI taxonomy): Eukaryota > Viridiplantae > Streptophyta > Pinopsida > Cupressales > Cupressaceae > Cupressus > Cupressus sempervirens. The sequence goes on from CM053784.1 coordinate 230,899,849, forward strand.
GCCTTCTACTCTGTACTCTTTGCTGAAAGACAATTATTGCATTCACTCTACAGTACAGGATTATCAACAGTCTTCATTGGAAGATCTTTGTCATCTCAGCAATCACAGAACAGTCATCAGTTGAGAATCAAATCGGTTCTGCATTTATTCAAGTAAGAGTATTCATTCATATTTAATTGTAATAGTTTTATCTATCAGAGATCTCTAAAACTAACAATTAGATCCCCTACAGAATTGTAGATTACTGAGATATTTATTCTCTAGGAAGGCCAGAAATTTTAAGACAAAATGAAAACATGGAGGACCGGGCCTTTCCATCAATATTAGTATAATTCAATCTCTTCAAAATGATAAATGAGATGGTCTGAAATCTAGCAATAAGTGAATTTCTGTTTGCAAACATAGAAATAAGGGTATAAATATATTACCATAGTAGAATAATTCCTCTCCACTTTTTTAACTCACCTGAGATATTGTTTAGGAGCACATCTCCTGTGTAGTCAATAGCAAAATATGCAGTGATATTTTGGCCATTGACAAGATAAGAAGTATTCTTATTTGGGAAAAAAGATTCTATGTTTGTTGTATTCTCCAAGTGTATATTTGTTCGGCAAATGCCTTGTGCATCTTTGGTTAATTGCAAATCACAGAACATTACAGCATCGGATAAACTGGTGCTAATAGCAATTTGATATGCGGCAAGAGTTTGGTCAGGAAAAAGTCCAGATAGTCCGCCCCGAGCTATAACCAATGGTGCTTTGCCTGCACAAAGAGAAGTGGAAAACTCATAATTGAGACTGGCACTATAGAACATCAATACAAATTTCAGCAAAAAAAAGCAATAGAACTTTAGTTGTTATAAGAATTTTCATCACTCGTTTTAGAGTCTTCGACTTGACATTAATTGGAAAATGTAAAATGCTAAAAGCTAGAACAAATGGAGCAGTAAAAACATAATTGCACAAAAAGGCCTAGAATAATACCAGATTTGTTTGCAAAATCAGGGGAGATGTATTATCAAATGGAAAAAAAACATATGTTCTGGTATTGTAGTGGAAGTAAGACAATAATCTCAATCAAAGTTTGCAAACTTTGCAAGCACTCTAAGAGTTGCCCAGTACTCTGATTTTTTTGCTGGGTGAGGTTTTACCAAAGTAACAAGTATCGGAATTGGCAAGGCTGAATAAAATCGCAAATTGGCAATGAATTGGAATCGAATCGGCAAAAATAAAAAACCCTTGAAATTTAGAGATTTTAACAATTTAAAACTTATTGCTTACACCCTTTATTGAATATAACTTAAACACACTATAACATCATCAAATAGAAATTAGCATACATAAACATGGAACATAAATGATAAATCCATCACATACATAACTATGTTACACGTACAATGTAAACTGTAGGCTGTAGCTGAACAAACTAGAAATCATAGGATCATAATGATTCAAATCATAGAATGTATGTAAGAAAAAGATCCATAACACACCAAATCATAACTGTATGTAAGACTCTAAGATGAAGCTCCATGAAATGTATGTAAGATGAAGATCCATGAAACGTATGTATGTAAGAATCTAAGATGAAGATCCTCTCTTCTACTCATGCTAAACAATTAGAACGCCCTTTAGGGTTAAAACAAAGAGGAAAGGCAAAAAAATATTTTAAAAATGTATTTTTATAAAAAATATCAATGTCTTCACTTTTGGCTGCCTGTGCCGATTCATGCGATTTTTTGCATAAATCGCGTGAATCAGCGATTCATGACAAAAAATCGGTGATTTGACTAACCAGCTCCAAATAAATCAGACGGCATGAATCGAATCGCCAAACCCGTGATTCTAGCAATTTTAGGGCAATTCTCAGAACTATTTCTTTCACAAGTTATCTCGTGTTTTTATAGACGAGAAAAACATACTAAAAATATCATCACAGGTAAAACGCTAATTAAAACGTGTTTCTCAAATGTTATTTTTTCTTTAAAACTGTCCATTCCCTCTTTCAAGAACTTCATACATTTTGTAATTGGATTTTGCAAAATCAATATGTTTCTGTAAGAGATTTTGATTTTTAGTACTTTCCAAGTTGCCAAGTTGAGAAGATTGGGTTTGCTGAGTACTTTCCAAGTCCGATTTGGTGAACTATGGTCTGAATGATAGATCAGCTTACAAATCAAGATGCTTTTGGGAATCTAACAATTGCACTTGCTCTCACAAATTGGAGTTAATTAGAAGACTCTATGGATAAATATGCTGTTACACATGGATATATTCCAGCAGGGGAGCTAATAGCCTTTCCACCATAAACCCTAATTGATATCATTCTTAAACTTACAAACTAAAATCTGAAGAGGATGTCCTCTAATGTGGAAAAAAATACAAAAGATTTGATGCATTCTATGAATTGCAAAATTAGGGATTCTGAACTCATGGAGATTAAGAATCAAGTTATGTATAAAAGCATATATGTAAGCACACAGATTTGACGTCAAAGTTCTACCAATTTAGGAAAATGAGTAATGTGCCTAGCATTCTATTTACGTAAACATATATGTACATAACCAGAGATGACACCAAAATGACCTGAGTGGATGAAAAACAGAAACGTGTCTTGTGTAATCTCTGACACTTCTTCAGGGTACAACATAAGCAACTTTTCTGTTAAGGTGGCATTTTAGTTTCAGCTATCTGAACATGAATAAGTTCTTCAGTTTCAGGAAAAGTTTATAATCAGGACTGAGGAGGAAAAGGTGACGAGAATATCAAAGATCAACATAGAGAATGAGCAAAGTTAAGAATTAAAGCTAGTGGATGCAGTCAGATACCAAAATAATCTCAGGAGATGAAAGAAATTGGAAGTGGAAACAAGGTCTCAACTGCTCACAAAGCATGAACAAAAATTAATTAATAAGCCTCATTTAAACAAATGAAACTCCAAGACAGCTACAACAAGTCAGAGTTTCCTGTCTTGATAGGCCCAGAAACATGTTTCCATCCAAAAATATCACTAATAGCAAAAAAGAAAAGGAAAAATCCAGTATAGAATGATCTTCATAGATTTATGTATGATGAAGTTCCCTTACTCCTTTTCAGAAATTGTGTGATGGTGGAACTGTATCCTGATTTTGTCTGTTTTAAGAAAATTTCAGTAATTTGCTACACTTGAATTCAAATAGGAAATGCAAATTTGGTATAATAAAATAACAGTGCAATTAGATAGGATCCAATTCAACGCCAATTTCAGGTGTACAAACATTTTTGTGCAGACTAGAGCCTTCAGTGAGGCACTCAATTTTTAGTTTAGTTACCCTTCTCAGAAGGTGATCATGTAATCCTAGTAATGGTTTTGCTAGGAAGAAAAGGTGTAACATGAGATAGCCACCTTCTGGAGGGTTAAGCACTAAAAATCACATCGATGGCATCCATAATGGAAAAGCTGGAGCTTCCAGGAAAGTAGTAGTCAACCAGGATTCTAATGAGAGCTCATTTTTCAGTTACCCTTTGGATCTCTGAGAAGGATCTCTTTAGACACTCTAAATCTTCCTATGCTAACCTTAAAGACAAACTGTTTGATTTTAGCTACCTGACTATAATAGAAGAGTTTCAAAAACTAGAAATTAAATGAACATCAGGGATATCCAGACTCTTTAAAAAGTTGCAAGACAAATGTGCAAGTTACATGCCCAAAGACATCACATTGAAAGTGGTAAAGGAAGAGGCATTCTTGAACTCAGGCTTAGAGCATGTCTTCAAACAATTATTTGTGATGATGGGACATAATTCAAAATGAAAAATGGTCGTCTTACACCTGTACAGTCATCTTTTGAATGTGGGATACCATTGTCGTTGCTTCATACAAATTGTTTCCCCTATTCTATTCTCTTTACCCGCATCGACTTCCATCAATTGTATACCCTCCTATTTGTCGCTATAGACTGCTCAAGTGTAATTGGCTGAGAAGCGGTGGAATGCTCATTGCCAAGGGGCAGATCCTGTCATTGTCTCACTTCAAATTTCTATCTTTGTACTGACCACTAAATTTGGAAAATTTCTGGCCATATTAGCTCTCTTTGACATCTTCTAGTTAAGATTGAGCATATGTATCATCTAAGTGGTTTTGAGCAATGGGTGTCCTGGGATATATATCATTTTCTCTTCCAACTGGTATGGTGCCTTCCTCTGTTTTTGTTAGCCTCTGGAGCTATTGTGATCTTTCCTCTTATCTGTGAGCTGCTATTGTTTTTGTTTCTTGCTAGCATTTCTCTTTCCTATGGAAGGCTTAATTCTCTTTATGATTTCCAAGAACTCTGAGAAGCATTGGTACCTCCTAAATGACTATCTATAACTGTTGCTGATCAGCCCAAGCTTCTACAAAGCACTCTATTGATCCCTTGCAAATAAACATGGCAAGGGAAAATGGATCAATCCTGAGGGTCAAATTGTAAAGTTAAATGGATTCCCACTGATTCACCCACTAGGCCATTGCTAAGAAAGTAATTAGAAAAATTCAGCCCTCTGAATGGGAGAAAGACTTCCAAGAGTATTGTGGTAAATAAAACTCTTTTTTGTCTCTTTTCTGTCCAACCTTATGGGCAATGAGAGCCAAGCATTCTGTCTTGATAAACTCTTTTGTCATTTCCCAATTTAACGTGACATAAATCTTTAGGTCTTTGCATGTGAATCAGCTAAATATATGGAATGGCATTTGTGAGCAGTTAAAACTGGCGGTGGACTTGCTTGCTATTTAAGAACATGTTAATCCACTCAATGTCATTCTGAGTCTATCAATTTTACAGCGGACACAAGTTTGAGCTTTGATACTCCCAAGAAGCAATACCAACCAGGATATTTTTTGCTCTCAAGGCTTTAATTGACAACCTAAAGGTATTGGTTTGCTATTTTACAACATCCTGCAAGGAAAAGCAATTCAGTCTCGATTGCTGCCTCTAATGCTATTACAGATTTAGAGGAACTTAAATTGGACACAGTGAATTTGTTGAGCAGTTATACAATTGCATATGCAGCTAGGGTCACATGTTATTTAAACTTTAAACCTTACCAAATCCTTGTATTTGATGGTCACCAATCCATACACTAAATGAGTTCAACCTGGGGTTGTTATAGGATGTTGGAGAAAAGTAACTGGTAGAGATAAACATGAAGCAGGGAGGGGTTTTACTTTTGGACTTCATCCAATGGGTTCTATTACCAATAATTTGCTATTCGTATTCTTTGATGCAGTTTCATTTCAAGAGAAGGCATGTGCCCAATTACTCTTGTTCATATATGATGCAACTTTCTTCTTTATGGTGGTGCCCTCAGCTCTCCAATTATCCCCTTATTTAGATTTCATTAAATTTTGTTTTGATAATGGCCTGCAGTGGTGGCTACTGCCAGTTTATTTTGGGGAACATGGTTTTTGTATTTAGAATTTTTTCTAAATACGCGCTCAGAGGATTTTTAGAGGCAGGTGGTGGCTACAATGGGAAACAGAATATTGAAACTAGAATGGTTGAATTTTTGGATTATTCAAATCTTCTTCTACCATTACATCTAATTTGTTTTTTTGATAATCAACAAAATTTGCGATACATACTTTTGGCACAATCTATGCCTGATTCTTCCACAATTGTTTTTAGCATTTTAAATACTGTTTTTAATAATGAGCATGAACTGCATGAACAGGACATTCCATTGGAGTTTAATGAACAGGGGTCAAGTATCGATTTAGAGCTTAAATTATAGGGGCACGGCAATTTGCAATCACCTAGAGGGGAGTCTCATGAGTTGAGTAAGCCGAAACAAGAGATAATGATTCTTCTCTGCATTGGTTTTCTGCATTTTCGGTACTGTTTCTAGTCTTAAGCATGACCTACTGTAACATGGTATTCGTTTAATGAAAAGGGATAGAGGGTGATATGAATCAAATTATGAATTATATGTACAGTTTTTTATATATTTAAGATTCCTAGACTTAAATAGCTTGTTACACGGTTGTTGATAACTCTGCTGGTTACTATCAGTTAAAAGTTTGATATGGTTAAAAATATGAGGGCCAGTACTGTTCAGTTTCAGGCTACTTAGTTTCCTCCAAACAAAAATTCACACTTCTTTCTGTAGGGACTTTGGAGGTCTCTAAGATAATGCTTGGTTTAATCAGTTTTCTTTTGAATAAATAGATCCTCCTTTCCACCATTTTCTAGAACTAAAAGACAAAAGCAAAAGGAAGGTGATATGCTAACCATCTGTCTTATTGTCAATTAAGAACGAATCTCAAAACTCTGAAAGGGCTAAAGAAAACCATTGTGCATTATTGAAAGAGCTGTAAAAACCTCTCATCTAATGATAACATTTGATTTTGTCATAATATTGTCAAGTCGATCTCTGCGATGGGGGGAGTTTGAGATTAGCTCAAACTAACAACAAAATGTGCATCGATGACACTACTTGTAAAGGGTCATTTAATCCATTGAAATCATCGACTAGCAATAATAAACTGGAGTCTGATATGGGGTTAAAAGTTATTAAAATGGCATCATTGATCATTGCACTACATATCTAGGAACACATTAAACCAAACAACTGCACTTGGGAGGCTCTTAGCAGTCCAGGAATGAATTGAATTTAATTCATTCATGTGGCACCTAGTTCCTCATAATCAGCAGAGGGCAATCGGTATCAACCAAAGCTAAAGGTTAACGCAAACGATGAATCCCCTTGGACACGAGAAATAATTCAGCATATGCTAGTTGACTGGGTAGAACCCCAGCAGAAGCCTTAAGGAAAGATGATAAATGTAGCTTGCACTTATTTGATACAAGTCATTGTTAATTAAGAAATGACTGTAGGCTACATTACTAAACTGTCAAATTCAAGAGTCAAATATAATGGCAGTGCTTGAAATGGGTTTGATTTTAAATAGCATATATGAAAAAACAGATAGAATAACCCGGTTACACAAGGCCGGTATGCTGTTTTTTCAGAGGGACAAATATGATAGCAGGTATTGATGTGGGTGTAATTAAAAATATTGAATTATTTCAACAAACCACCCTAAATCATCAAATACAGCTAGCAGCTATGCTGAAGTGTCCGAGGGATAAAAACTATGGCAGTTATTCATACGGGCACTAATAAAAGTAGTGAATTTTATTATAAAAGGACAGCTGGGTTTTGTGATTAGCCAGCAGAGGTGCAATATAACAGCAGTTCTTGATGTGTGTTCGAAAAAATACAGAAACGCTTACAAATAAAAAGGAACTTAAACATCCGATTACATCAGAGTGTCATGCAAAATTGTCAAGAGGCACAAAAGTATACGGCCGTTGTGGATGTAGGTGTGATTGTGATGAAAAATGAATCATTGAATTACAGCAGTTCGGAATGTTAAAAAATCGGACGAATAAACATAATGGTATTAATTGATGAGGGTGTGATCCACAATACGAATTTATTTCAACCCCATAAAAATCAGAATCATTAAAGCGTGAAATGCTGTAGTGATCAAATGTTCGGACAGGCATAACGGCAGTTATTAACTTGGAGACGAGTGAATGTAGTGAACTAATTTTAGAAAAACGCCGTAAGAACCCAAGCACCATAATGGCAATTCGTGAAGTTGGTGTGATAAAAATACAGAATTAAATTCAGAGAGACGAATCTATCAGCAATCCTTGGAGCAGATGTGACTGAATCTCAAAACACTAAAACAAACAATAAATCTCGCTGTTGATCAACGGTAAAAAAGGGGCAGAGCAGCAACTAACCGCTAAGAGTTTGCCATGAACTGTTCCCCTGAGCACAAGTCCCCTGCATTGAACAAAGCCAAAGAGCTACAAACACTTGAACAAAAACCAACCGCATCAGTCGACCCTTCAACGCCATCTTCCCTGATGGCATACACTGCAAAGCAGCACGGAATGGCGAGATGCACAAATACTTTTATAAATCTGTTTATATGGGTTTTAAACAAATGTACAGTAGAAAGAATCCCAAGTATCAGAGAATGATGGTGCCCTGAAATATAGAGCCTCGAGTTTTCCTGGCATTTTAAGGTCAACTGCTGTGGGGAGATCGAGGAGTGTCCACGTCAACAGAAAAAAGAGACGTTCTATGCCCGAGCAAAGGTTCACGTCAGCAAGCAACAAGGGGTCCCGGTGAGACGCGTGGCCAGCCTGGCCGGCCGTCTTTAGCGGCCTGCAGGGAGTCCTAATCTCTTTTAAAATGCCCAAATGCAAGAGATATGCATTGGGCCTGAGTATGAAATCACCTGTTCTTGACATGTCCCATGTGGAGGGTATACATGGAATTGGGTCCCATTCTTCTGGACTTCTAGAGTTGTTAATCATCTTCATTTTCGTATTTTAATCAACTAAACTGAATTTTTCAAGCACTTGGATTTTGAAATGTTGTGCCCTAATCATATTTACATCGCCTAGGACAATGTCAACACGCATAGAGCATTGATTGTGTGCTCCGCGCGTTGAACACTATTTCGGTTTCAGCACCAATTTTTTCTTGAATTCTTCCATCACTGATCTCCAAAAGTGGGTATTAGCGAGCTTTGTGCTTTTCCCATGTTCACATTTTTATATGATTTAGGGTAATTTTGAATGGGGACGGACGTTACAGTATAGCTGATGATCTCACGCTCCAGCCAGCATATATTCCGTAAAATAAACTGCAAAAATGGGTTGATTGGAGCAGGAGGCATGAGTGGAAGTTTCCTTATAAGGGATGGATTCACACTGTCTTCCTCAAACAGCTGGCATAATATGTGCAGACTATTAAAAATGTCATTTGTCAGATTCGAACTGCCGACCCCCATTTTAACGACACCAACACGTTGATTTCATTTCGAGACGCAAATTTGCATTAACGAGGTAAGAATATATTCTAGACATTGGAAAATACAACTCACCCACTGATTACGATATTGGGATTCCTATATTGAATTTATGAAAGCATAATACGGTGGCAAAGAAAATGACAGGAGACGCGGAGTTTAAGCGCTGCAATTTTGTTTTATTATTTTTTCTAATATTACCGATGATTTGGAGTATGAGAAAATTGATGTTTTTATATTTGAAAATATGAGCTGTGACGCAACGGAAATCCCAATAAAATATTCTCCCTATATTTCTCGTGCACTGTATTTAGACTCCTTTATTGTGCTCTTAGCCTGGTTTAAACATAAAGATCAGATATGATAAATTAACTTTCAGGTGAACAAAAATATTTCTTAAATATTTGATATTGTTGTGGGAACCAACACAAATAAAAAAGCAGTATTTAGACTCCTTTATTGTGCTCTTACCATGGATTAAACATAAAGATCGGATGTGAAATGGAATTTGTTGATGGCACAATAGAAGATTTGATGTGATGTGTAGTGGTTTGGTAATTTTCAGGAAATATTTTCTGGTAGTTGTGACTAAATAAATTAACTTTCAAGGCAACAAAAATATTTTTTAAATATTTGATATTGTTGTTGGAATCAACACAAATAAAAAAGCAATAGAAATCAAAGAAAAAAGAATAAAATCAATTAACAATTAATAATTGTGTGCTTGTGGGTATGTAAAGATCATTTACATACTTTTAAAGGGTTGTGTATAATTATGGTAAAAATAGTTTAATTTTTTGTTTGGATGTGATGTAAAATTAATTGGAAATTAGCAAACAATGTTAGATTTTAGGTAAAAATTGTATTTGATCGAGTGTTCTATAATATTGTAATGAATACCATTAAACATCAATAACTAGTTATGTAATCGCGCAATTTAGAAACTTGTCAAGTAAACAATAGTTATGTGACTCGTCAACATTAGACAATTATTGAGCTTGACACTTGAATAGTTATCCACATGTCGTAATAAAGGGGAATAGGGACAAAGTTATACATTACATTGAAAAAAATTGCAAGTACACACTTTCAAATAATATGGTATTTTTTAGAGTGATGATATGGTGTGGATTCCGACAATTCGTTTGAATGTTTCAATCAAAAAACATTTACAAAGGACTTATTTGATAAAAGGGGGACATTTTAGCATTCAAGTGTGTTGTTTTAGGGGCCTAATTTGAAAGGAGTGATTTAGTCATATTCTCATGTAAAAAACAAAATGAAGATAATAGGGAACATTTTCTTTTTCATGTTCTAAGCATGAAGTAGAGCCAACGAAGTGAAATAGAACCCTATGGGTGACACAATAGAGAGGAGTATGATAATATTGGGTACAAACGTTAAATGTATGATAGGGTAGTGTTAATTACTTCCCCATATCATTTGGAATTTGACATTTGTTATTTAATGGTGGAAGCAATAAGAAGGGATAATAATATAGGACACAACAACATGTTTTATAGGCATTTTCGACAAATTTGTAAATAAATCAAGAATAGAAAGTAATATTTTTTGTTTTCAGTGCAAAAAGAACAAATGACAAAATCAAGCATTTAAGGTATGATTATCTTAATGGCCTAGAATGCAGTGCCACTAAAATAGGTGATATGTCATTGAGTTATGTGGATTTGAATGATTTTAAGAGAAGGTTATAACATTCTAATAGGAATTCCATTACACAGATATTGGTAGAGAGTGTATTAATTGAAGTGGTGGGATTCCTTATAGTTGTACAATGTATGGAATAAGTAATAAAATGTATCAATAGATATGATCCCAACACAAAGACAATGAAAACACATGATGATTGAGTTATAGTTAGTCTCAATTGACCAAATATTGAAAACTTATTTTGCTTCCCTAATAGGGGTCAATTTGCTTGACAATACGAGTTTAACCTCAAAAAGAGAGTGTATAGATATATAATTGCCAAAGAATAGTTTTCACCCTCAAGGACAAGAAAATACAAATTACCTCGTACAATATATAAAAGTTTTTCTAAAGGTGAGATTGGAAATGATGTTGTTTTATCGTAGAGGCTTAGAGGAGATTTAGATAAAGATGTCCAAAACCTAAATTAGTGGATGCTTTTATGTATTCAATTAATTTATGTAGAGTTTTGAGCATGTATACATTGGGTGTTTTTATTTATTTAATTGATAAAGAGGCTAATGAAGAATCAACAAAAACAATAACCCCTCTCCATAATGCTAACAAAGATGAGGCTTGATAACTCCACCCAGTTTATGTGTCACTAAAAAGAAGACAAAGGCAAGACCCATACAAAAGGAGCATGAACCTTACCTATATGTGATGAAGAAGACTAAGGAGATGATGGTGTTTCTTTAAAGCCTCTTCTAAAGCCTCTAGTATCACCCAATACTCGTTAATTGTATCCTACCTTACCATAGAATTGCAAGGGTTGTCTAACTTTTTCTACTTTGTCTTGGAGGAAGACTCACTAGAGTGGAAAGAAGGATAAGGATATAGAGTGGAATTTACTGTAGTAAAAATTTACAAGAGAATACCCCCACCACAAGATACACAAACCCTCATGCAACTGGATGCGCTAAAAAAATTGGACTCATTTTTCGATGGTAGCTCTCGTTAGACTTTTTTCATCACGAATTATGACAACGAAGACATTCATCGTAATTGCAATGGGAGAAATAGTTGTAACTTGGAGGGAGGGAGGAGTAAGAGTTGATGTTGTGGACATCGCAATTGCAACAACAATGCTAAACAACTATAGATATCTGTTGAACTCATCTAGGAGACACCTGTCGTAATTGGGATAGTTAACCATATGAAGAGTTGTTCGGCCTCTATCACAATTGTGATGCTACTATGACAACAATGTTGTACAACCAATGGATATCTATTAGAATATTTTCACAGTAATCTATCAATAGCAATCAAAAATAGTCCTCACTTAAACTAGACTTCCATCAGAATTGTGACAAGTTGTTGAATTATCAAAAAAAAAAAATTAGCCACCTTGTAGGATTTTTAGCATCCAATGTTCACAACATGCTAGCCACAACATGAAAAATCATAATTAATGTAAGGTTTCAACATATAATGTTCATCAAAGAAGAACAAATATCCTAACACTTGCACCCAATGACGGTTCAAGGGGCACACTAATAGGTGTATGATTTAAAAGTATAAATGAAACTTATCATTATAAAAGGAAGTGTCTAAAATTGATCTATAAACATACTTCAATGTAGTAAGGAGTCTTGTACGTAGCAACATTCATCTTGGATGAACCTATCTTTATGAGGACATATGTTATTTCTATAATTTTTGACACAACAGACATTATTTGGGGTCTTTGTTGCATTGCACAAACACTTGAGTAGTACAATATATAATCCAAAGTCATAGAAACATGTATCCAACACAAGTCCACATAGAACTAAAGAAATAAAAATAATAACATTATAGTAAAGCTAGATGTCTGATGAGGAGGGGATTCCTAATATGCCTTAGCCTATCCACCAAGGCACTCAAGGCTCTTCTCTATCCTTCATAGGGTCTTATCTTCACCCTACCACTAAGGGAATACTTCCACTATTCCCCTACTTCACCAATTTGCTCCCACAAATTTCAAACTCTTCACAAACTCCAAAGTCTCACATATCCTATCTTTATAAATATTGAACTATTAAGTCAATTCTTCCCGGCAACCCATAACTCTACCACACACTTGGAAATAATGTAGCATTACAAAAATAGGTCTATTCAAACAAGAGTCATGCCCTGAAAAAAATAATCTGAAGAAGATTGTCCAGCATTACCCCATGAGATGTGAAACAATGTCAATAGCCTCCCCAAGATTTAGCACAACATAGAGAAAAACAACATCCTGCAAAGATTTTAGTCCCCTACACTTGACCATAACTAAATTACACATTTAGCAATATTGCAACATAACAATCATGGGGTCTATTCAAGCAAGACCACTATTTGACAACATGTCACCAAGATAAATCCTCTCATGGAATGAGATCTATTCCAGATTTGTTTTATACCCTAATAAAAATGCAAACATGTTACATTTTTTAGCTCCACCTAATGTCCTATGCATATGAATTGAGATTGCATATTGAAGTATGACCTCCTTCTACATTGCCTGAAATCAAGAGATTGACACAGTTAACATATAAAAGTAGCACCTTATTTACTACTACTTTAAAACCTTTCTAAGAATTTGGTAACAAGTGAATCGAAATTATACAAGAATTAACCAAAAATTAGTCAATTAGTTGAACTAAGCCATGAAGAAAAGTTATACCCAATTTTTGGACCAAATTGTACTCTATGCATTCACTAAGATAGTTGGAATGAGGACACCAATTCAATGTCCTAGATCTTGAGCTTAGCAAAGGAGATGCACATGCATGCACATATAGGTGGAGTTATATAGTTGCGATCTTCCCAAAATTAAGGTGTCAAGGTGTGAACAAACAAGTATTTGGTTGTAGGGTTACGTGTTTTAGATAAGAGGACACTCCTAGATATAAAGCCTAAAATAGTTAAATGTCATGCAATTATACGTTAATGTTGAGATTCACTTGGTTTTGAGAATAGTTTAATATTCTCTACTAATCGAGGTCAACCATGTGAAGGTGGAAGCTCATCCCTCTCCCTCGACAATCTAAATTCCCCATTAATATATAAAATTCAGTCATTCATTCATCTATTAATAAAATCTAACATTCATTAACCCATAAGATTTATTAGAATATTCATATGAACATTAAAACATAAGATTCATTAGAACACTCACATGAACATTCAATAGCACATAATTAAATATCAAGACATAAACATCAACTGTTATCAAATAAGTTGCATAAATGAGAATCATTTCCTTTTGTGTTTTCCTTTTTTTCTTCTTCCCTATATTGTTGTAGAGGCATATCCATGTCATCGTCGATATTTTTTCTCACCCATGACATGATCTCATTGTCCTTTGCAAAGGTGGGTCTTCTACAATAACAAATAAAAGGGTTACCTTTTAAAATATTGAGGCTCTACATACTTTAAAGAACATAAATGTAGCATTCTTTACCTTGTCCAACCACATCATCTTGCGTAGTGGCTTGAACCTCAACTTGCTCATGGGAACAACCTCTACATCCCCTGTAACAACAATGCAAGATGTTTTCTTAATACCAACACATATTATAGTTAAATTTGTATTACTATACCAGATTCAATTTAAAATGTTTACCTATATTAATAATTCATAAATCAAAATTTGAATAGAAAATATATACCTTGAGTACTACAATGCACATTGGATTTGATGCCTCCAAAGTGCTCCGATGGTGTATCTAAATTGGTAGGCTACAATCTAATGCAAATAATTAGTGCATTTATCAACAATATATACATATAAATAAAATACAAATATTGAGAAATTTCAATCATTCATTTTAATATACATATAAATATATTCACTTTAAAGTTTTAAATAAATATATAATCACTATTTCCTTACTTAAAATAAATATAATCACTTTATATTGGAATTTAATATCAAATACAATATTTGATAAAGTATTCAATTTGAAATAAAAATCAATTGACTTATTTACCTGATCAATAGATCCAGCAGAAGAACCTTGCACACTCATTGCTCGAATTCTTCAGCCATGGTTGTATAGCCTTATTTCTAGCTATTTTATTGTCCTCTTCAGAAATCATTTTTTAAAACTCAAAGACCTACATTTTTGCTTGGTATCATGAATTTTTTTTGTAGTGAATTTTATACATATTTGCATATGGTTTTTCATTTACTAATACTTACAATTCGTGCAACAAGTTTTGAATATCCACCTGAGTTGAGCTTGTGTTTCCCATGCTTTTGTTTTCTTGCTTTGGTTGCCTTTGATGTGTTAGGCATCCTATGTGAAGTTTGAAATATGTTAGATCACATAAGTATTAAGAGTAATTAGTACATAATTTCATTCTTAAGATTATGATATACCTTTTTTCCTTAGCTAGTACTATTTCTCCATCATGTCTTGCACTTTTCTCAATGGCATCCTTTTTAAGATTCTCCTACTCATTAATAGGAATATAGGGGGGCACTCATAATAAGGTTTGCATTCCATTTGGGTCCTATAGTTGTACCTAATATACATCAAAGCTTGGCCTTTTTTCTCAAGGAGCCTAAGTTTTTGAAAGACGTTAGGTCCAAAAAGTGTTGTCATAGCATCAATGAGTTCACCCTTTAACTCTTTACCTTGCAAATTCAACCTATTAAGAAATTATTTTTTGCTAGATTCATAAATGAATTGAAGATACCTTTTAATATACTTGGAGAAATGAATCAAAGGAAATTTGATCTAGCAAAGAAATCAAAATATGATACCCTGTGCATATGGTCAACCCAAATATGCACAAACATTCATCCTTGATTTTTTCATAAAATAGATTATTCCATATAAAATAATAATAGGATTAGTAATTATTGTAAGGGATTGCACGAGAGGTTAGTGCATTTGATTATGAGTATAAAATTGTATAGTGAAAGAAAGGTTTGATCTTTAAAGTACCTAGAAGTTGGGCTACTCTCAAGGGAAGTCCATCTTCATTTCTCACAGGCAATTGGTTACAATTCTTTATTGTTCTCATACATTTAACATAGGTACATCCAAGAATGTCCTCATCACCTCCTACATAAAATGAATCCAATATTAAAAAAAAGCCCCCTAAGAAATAATATTTCAAGTGAAATAAACACATGAAAAATGAGAGATAAAAAGAGGAATCTACTTACCACTAGGCATTGTCATCACATATGTAGCCATGTTGTGTGTTGCTGACATTATAGTCAGTGTTACCTTTGTAGTTATGTTCCTCATAGAAGATGGCATACTGAACATAGGATTACTGATAGGTGTTGAAAAATAAGATTGTTTGAGCATAAAAAAATATGGGCAACCATGGACAAGATTGTTAGAGCTATTAAAAAAATATACTGTTTGAGCAAAATACAAGTATAGGATAGGACATGCGATGTACTTGAACCACTTGAAGTATTTTCATTTGGGGCATGGACCTTTAAACTATTCTGCACCCTCTATAAAAATAACACATGTGCATTTTATTTAATGACATAAATAAAAGAGTATACTAGAAAAACCATTATGAACTTTTGTCATAATTAAAAACTACATTAATACTTACTGTATAAGTTTGAACCAGGTGCATCAACTCATCCTCTCTCATATGTATTTGAGGAGTCTGAGGTTGAATTGATGCTAATCCATTTAACTCACTTGATAGTGCATGAAGGAACTTTTGTAGTACAACCACAAGATCAACAACTGACACAAAATCAATAATGAATAGATCTTGCTCATCCTGCAGCTCCTGATGGACTACTTGTTCCTTTTTCTTTTTCTAATCAACACTCGCTTGTGAGAACAATATTATTAGCACTATATTTAAAATTAATCCAAAATAGTAGTGAAGAATAAAACATAATAAAAAAATGCTTTAACATATTTCCTGCATCTAATTTGTACAACAACAATGAGTTTTACCTGTCAGGAAGAAGTCCATGAGAACCATCATCCTCATGTGTATCATGTTGTTGTTGATCCATACTATAGCCTTATATTTTTGTAAGCATTCTTTCAGTGCCTGATTTATTTAAAACTTTGAGAATTTATCCCATGAAAAGAATCCCTATATCATCCTGGTGTTTTGGTTGGTTTTTATTGTTAATGATGATTTTGTATACTATGACTTGTCAAGAAAATAGTGTTATGAGGAAATGTTGAGCTTGAAATTTGAACCTCAAAGTCTAGATGTTCAAGTTCAAAGTTCAAATTTGAGGTTGCAAATTTAGAGAGTCAAGGTTTTAGATCTAGGTTCAAGGGCATGAACAATTAGTCCAGATATGTAGTTTAGATCCAGGTTCAAGTTATGATTTAATAACACAAGTGATCTAGTAAGACATGCAGTCTAAGGTTTGAGTTCAAGGTTATGCTCTTAGTATCAAAATTTAGGATTCATAACCCAAAATTTAGAGTCTAATATGCAAGACTAGGTTAGATACCATAATTCAGTTCACTTCAAAGGCACCATTGTTGAAGTAGTCCCAAAATTTATATTCTCAATTGTGAGGTCCAAAGTTTTGATTTTTGGTGTTCAATCTCAAATGTTTGTAGCTATAGTACAAAGCATAGTTTTACTAGTTTAGAAGTGTAGATCTCAAACTTGAATCCCAAATGCACATAATTCCAATATAAGCTTCATTGTTCAATTTCTTTAGTCACCTTTAGTATACCATAATCTTGGGGTTTGTTCACATGATAGGAAGATTAATTAATATCCCAAGATGTTATAGATACATATATATTTTCATGCTTCTCTCAAAGGTAGGCATGAATAACTTCAAATCTAAGGAACTCAAAACCTCATTACATGAATTATTCTTTAGAGTGTCAATGATTGTCGATGATACTCGATTGATAGCATGAAAAGCTAAGAGGTTGATTTTTAAATATTCCCAAACTATATGGATAAGGTTTGATTGTCAATTGTAATGTCATGAGCACCAAAGCTTGGGAGCCTTACTAAAGCCATGTGATCTGTTTGATAGAATGTTAGTGCATATGTCATAGTAAGAAATGACTTGATGTATTGGGCTCATGGAAAATACAGTTCCTTCATAATTTCCCAATGGAACATAGAAGGCAAAATGTTACAGACAAGATAAAGAGCATATATGATAATAGTTAGCTATGACTCAAAGGAAATTTGGAGATTTTCCAAACTCTATACTACACTTGGCAATATAGAAGACAAAAAGGTGTTCTACAAATACCTACAAAAGGCCATTTAAGACAAATGTGAGAACATCAGAATGTGAAGGTTTCATGAATTTCAGAGACCTTCGGATAAAGGAAAGAGCATAAAGTCATTTTCCATATGGTGGAGAATGGTCACAAAATTACCCAAGCTCGGGTATGATTCCTAATATGTTGAATGAATCAATTCTCTTCAAGCTTTAGGTCACTCTCATAGTATGCCAAATATCCTCGTTAGATAACTATGGCATGGTGAGTCTCCAAATCCAAACAATGGTGTCAGATTCGAATGAGGAATATACACCAAGTGTTTGACAAAATATCCACGCTTAGCAGCTCAAGGAAGGGTGACTTCAATGAAAATTTTTGAACATGATTGGTGAAGCCATGCAGTCATGAAAACATATGGTTTCATGATTCGATATATAGAGATACATGGGATCTTGATACATAATTGATAAATTAAAGAGGATTTATTAATGGAGAAAGAAAGCCTCACAACAGAGAAAGCGTGAGACTATTATGTAATCCATCATCAAGTATGATCATGTTGTTGGAGAACTTAAACGTTGAAGAACCAGCAGGTTGTCCTCGAGCCCCACGCCCATCTACCCTGTCAGGTCACCACAGGCATCCATGAACGACAGGCATTTATTTTTGGTAGGTGAGATTTTGAATTTGGACGTTGAGGGGGAAAGATATGACAAAAAGGAATGTTTATTCATTCATTTTTAGTGAGTTCACGTAGATGAAGTAGATCAGAGAGAAGTTGCAGAGCAGAGCAGAGAAAGGGAAGAAGAAGAAAGTGGTTAGCAGATCCACTTGTTACAGAGACAAAAAGACATATGTTCAGTGTCTCTAGTTGCACGTGACTCCTCTGTTCATTCTGTGAGTTGGTTGTTGTTTTGTTTTGTCCTGTTGAAGCAATGATTGCTCCAGGCACCTTTGTATGCAGCCATTAGAGCTGCAAGTTTAAAAGTTTATTGAAGTTTGAAGTATTATCAATTTAGGGTTATTTTAGGGTTTTCTTGTTGAAGCCGAATGCTCCCAGATTTTGTAATAGTTTAATGAAAGATTGAATAGAAAGAAAGCAAGCATACTTGAATCTATTGTTCTTCCTCTTCTATTCATTATATTTGAGAAACTTGGTTGAAAGGTTAAAGCTTGGCTCTCTAGTTTTAATCGTGAAAGCATTCAAGTTAGATTTTTCTAAGTTATTATTTTTATTAGTTGGAGCCAACCTTACTCAACATCCATTGTCTTCTTTGAGTGCCAAGCTAACTCGACACCTATCCTTTGTGTGTCGAGCTTACTCGGCACCTGTTGTCGAGCAATCTATCACTTGACACCTTCCTGTGTCGAGCAAGTGCCGAGTGAAACTAGCACTCAGCACCTTCATGTGCCAAGCAATTTTTTAAGTGCCGAATAAAATTTTTAGGTTTAGGGTTGTGAGTGTTTGAGTATTAAATTAAATTTTAATTGATATTTCTCACACATGTGGTGGCAAGCATGAACCCCATAGACATCACTAACCAAAAAGAAGAGCAATGATAGATGCAAAACTACATTGGCATGGTACCATGGGAGTCAAGCTTGAGGCCTATATCATGGTGGAGGAGATAGAATCAACATTGAAGGTGTTTTCATTCACCATCAGGCATATGTAGAACATGGGCATGAGTTAGAATAAAGCCATTGTGAAATTCGACTACATGATAAGTAGATTCAAATGGAATCGGTTGTGCATTGAGTCAGGAATCTTATATTCTGATGGCTTAAAGCATTTCACTCCATTGCATATTTCCTCAATCCTTGCAACATTTGATAAGTACAGAGTCAAATCCTAAGCTCAAGATAGAAAAGCACATATAGTGCATGTAAAATATTTGACCAAATGTCTTTTAATAACACATTCAAAAATAAAATGGAGATGGTGTTGAAACAAAGATAATGGTTTTTGAGCTCAATTGCCAACAGTTCATAAGTTAGAAATTGCAGAAGTACCACAAGTGTTTGAAGGAATGCTTCAAAGTGAAAATCACAGTGGATAGGATTGTACATCAGATGATAGTTGGACACAAATAATACATATAGCTCCCAACCCTTTGAGGGAAATTTGTGGAGGCCCATGGAAATAGATTTCTACGAAATATAGTGTTATCAAGACATAGGCAGAGATAGCATTGGGCCTTATACATGATGATTGAAGATAGATATATGGAACTCGAGAAATAGCCATAGATTGTTTAACTGAAAATTGATTCATCCATGGTAATGTAATAAATAAATCCAAAAAGAGATAGACACATGGCCACCTGTCATGCATATGCATCCTTCTAAAATGGTATACATCTTCATCATTAAGACAACCATGATGATATGAAATATTAGCTTAGCAACGTGATAAAGGAGGTATCTTGTGGAATTGAAAACATTAAAATAAAAGAATAGGAGGATTTATCTCAAGAAACTGTTATGAGAACTAGCACACGAGAGAGAAGTATTATTTATTGTAAGACTTTAGCCATAGGAAGGGTTCTTCTTTTTCTTGAGAGTCCTATGGCTATAAAGAGGAAGGAACACAATTTTCATAAGTTTGATTTTAACAGGGGAATAGAGAAGAGTTTATTTTATGTTTTTTGCATTATTGTTTGTAAAGGCAAGACATAGAATAGTCTTGTGTCTATTTTGTTATATTTAGAAATAGGAATGAATTTATATCATAGGTCATGTGGGCTACATATTTGTTTTTCTTGATTAAGAGTGATCATGGGATTCTCTTCTTCACATTTCTGAATATAATACTCCTTTTTGTACCAAACATGTTATATATAATCTTATGGTTCACATATTCACATTTTTCAAAATAATATGTTTAACTTTCCTTGTTTCTTCTATAGTGTAGAGTGTCAAATAGATGATCTTATGGTTATTTGTTCATTCTCTTACTTTGGTTTGTAAATCTAATAATTGTAGTCAATCCATATTTATAGGCGATGGTTAGCACACCTTAGTTCCTTCAGGTTAAAGGTATATCTAGATTTTTAATTCATTGAAAATATTTCAATGGGGGAGTTGTACCTCTCAATTTAGAGGAGAGTTATGAATCAATGATAACTCATCCAACTGTTAGTTCTATTTATTCTTCTTTCTAGGTATTTAAGAGTCAATTTATTTCATTATTGTTGAAGAAAAAACCTATTTACTTATAAATTTTTTTTTAAAAAAGTCATTGACACATGTTAAAATAGATGTGTTCTTATTCTAAGTTAGCAAAGAAAACTAATAATTTAATGGTGTGTTGGAATCATTTATTGGAGCTGATTTAAAATGTTCATAGTACCTACCACCTCCCCATGATAGTGGCTTTTTTTGTATCTATGTGATTCGAATTGTAATTAATAAAAGGTTCTTTTCCTCCATGTATTGGTTTTATCACACATACAAATACACAATTTCCCTCACATGCCTCAAATGTGCAATTGGGTTGCTGCTTGGTTGACACAGGTTGTGTATTGTTTATAAAACCCACAATATTCCCTTATGTTTTTGGAATTTCATCAATGTATATAGCTATTGTTTTACTTTTTTCACTGACTTTTTGTTATATATAATTTTCCACAAGTGCATACATACACATACTTGATCTCTATCTAACAATCCACATCCAGCTATTGTAATCATACCAAAATATGACATACTCCATCAATTCAACAACTTTGTTGTAAGAGACCTTTACACCATCCATGGAAAATAGGCCCAAACCATGTAATAAGGATGGTGTGGTGTGATATATCCTCTCCCTAACACAAAAATTAATGTTTATTGGAGGAAGTTCATCAGGGACCCATTGTTTCTATAGATGTTTGTACCTAAAGGGCACATCGAAGTTACCTCCACTCTCATCATCATAAGAACATGACCCCTCCTTGAGAAAGGAAAATTTCATGCACTAATTGAATTTATTTCTAAAATTTTTCCCTTGAGTCAATCTCCTTGATTTAGACATACTAAATGTCTCACTTTTTTCTTCCATTCCTACATTTTCCTTACTCGAGGAAGACAAGTCTGATAAATACCTATTTTTTGGTACTTATACTCCATGAAATGTGAGAGAAAGGTGGCAATGAGAGAGATATTTTAAATTTGCTAAATAGATTAATCTCTATGGGGTGTATTGACTTATACCTGACAATCCATGAGATTGTGTTGTATACTCATGAAAGGGATTCATGTTTCTTCATATGTAAATCAATCTGCTAGGGTTTCCTGCCTCATGCAATTTTTCAGTTCTCTTGAGTACGTCTCTTCATCTGAACTTGCCTTGTCCAGGAAACACCTGTCAAACCACATTTACTGCGAGAGTCTTTAGGCCTTTTTATCATGGCTCCACCTAGCAGTGACCTAGTTATTTTTGGTGTGCACGCTACTGCTTCAGATTGCCATGGCGCCGCCTCCAAACAAACACCCACGCAAGTTTTTCCCGAAGGTCTTTCATGAGGTAATCCTAATATTATCCTTCCTTTGCAAGAATTTGATGTTGCATGTGACTAGTTAGAGCACCACACCTTGATAGGTTATTTGTGGGTTGGACTCCTCCTAAAGCTATGCTTAGAGAATGGGTTAACAAGAGCTGGACCACTCATGGGGTCCATCTTGATACCTTGCAAAACCTTACCAAAGGTTTTTTTTTATTTCATTTCACCAACCCGTCACAAGCACAGGCAATTTTCACAAATGGCCCTTGGTCTGTCCGTTCTTCTCTGCTTGTTTTCCAAAAATGATCCTGAGACTTTACTATCTCGGATGATAAAAAGCTTAGGGTCCCTATGTGGGTTGAGTTCCTAGGTTTACCCTTGCCATGTTGGAATTTCATTGAGTCCATCGCCCAAACCCTTGGCAAGGTTGTCATCAAGGAGCTTGAGAAATTCTTTAATGCTCGCCCTCAGTGTCGCATTTGCATCAAAGTGGATCTTTCCAAGGATCTTTGTGATTCTGTGGAAATTTAGATTGGGGCGCAGACCTTCTCTTAGAAGGTGCTTTACCTAAACCTACCTAACACCTGCTATAGGTGCCAATCGGCAGAACACAAGATTCGAGATTTCTCCTTAGTTACCTCCAGGGCAAAACCCACGCCTAAAGATGTGCCTACCAAACAAGCCGAAGGGAAAAAAGACAACTGGGTTTCTATTGGACACAAGCGCAAGGTTGCCTCGACCCCTTTCCAACCCAAGAAATCTTATGTGACGGTTGTTGTTGTTCCTCCTATTCCCATAGGACAGTCTTCACCAGCTAGCATGGGGACACAGGTGGCTTCGATAATCCCTCTTTCAGGGGGTTGGCAGGGTTCAAACCCTTCTAATGCGTAGGGGATCAAGGCCGCTGCCAGGGCTTCTGCCTTGGTTGGGGCTTGCACTTTGTTTGTCGTCTCTTCCATTGTGCCACCAGCAACACGACATTCTCGCATTCCTCCTAGATGTGCGAAGGTACCAAAGATAAAGTGTCAGACTGTAAGTTGAAAGGATTTCCTGTCTAACTTTCACCTAGCCCCTACCTTCTTACAAAATAGCTACTCCTCTCTTGAGGATGAGGATGACATGGAAGAGTTTTCATGAATTGCCTTTCATGGAATGTTAGAGGTCTTAAAGACCTCACCAGAAAGTACTATGTCTGGGATACCCATCATAGACTTGGTAATTTGGATTTTTTGTTTTGCAAGAAGTTAAGATCTCTGGTTTCATGCTTGATGCTGCTTGCTACATCATTTGGCCAGATGGCGTTATGTTTTCCTCACACCATGATGCTGGTAGAGGTGGTGTAGTTACTCTCCTATCACCTTGCCTTCATTCTGCTATTATTTCGCATGGTTTTGACCTTGCGCATATAATTGTTTAGCTTTTACTTTTCATTAACAATCACTCTTTTGGCATTATTAATGTTTATGCTTCCAATGACACTATTGAAAGAGCCTAGTTGTGGGCCTGGCTAGCTGAGAATTTTCCTCTAGCTACTTGGATCATGTGTGGGACTTCAATATGGTTGAAGTGACATTTGACAAAGAAGGCATTCTGCCTTTTCGTTAGACAGCTGGGGAAAGAGCAACCTGGTACCACATGCATAATAAATTGGGCTTGTTTGATCCCAACACTAATCGCCACCAGAGTAGTGGGGTTTGGCACACTTGGTCCAACTTTCGAGCTAGCCTAGATCGTATTTTAAAATGTCTTGATCGTGCCATGATCTCTGTGCAATCTTTTTTCTCCTTTTTTGAGGATCAAGATCTGCATATCATTCCTCTATCAGATGTCACTTTATCTAACCACTATCCTATTGATTTTGGCATTACTTGGCAAACAACTGTCCCCAATGTGGCTACGTCTCAATTTTATCTCAACACGTTAATTCTAATGCATGCTTCCACCATCTCACATATCCTACGTGTCTAGAATTTAGAGCCACGTTCGCACTCTCATAAGGGATGGATTCAATGGTGGAATGATGTCATTGCCAGAACTGCATGATTCCTGCACATCTATGGGCGTCAAGTCGCCATTTTCAGAAAAAGGGCTTATGCAGCTGACAACCTTGCCCTCAGGAAAGCTTTTGAGGCTCTTAGTCTTAACCCCTTTGATATGGATCTGCAAGTTCATCTTGCCAAGATTCATCATAACAAGCAAGTTGCTGACAACTATGTTGCCTGTGGAGCTCAACTCAAGACTCATCAACATTGGTTGAAGGTTGGAGACAAAGCCTCAAAGGAATTTTTTCAAGCTCTCCAAGCCTGTCATACCAAAGTTGGGATTCAGAAGCTCAAATAGGGCATGATTGTTCTGTCCAGTCTCCCTAACATCCTGCAAACATTCATTCATCATTATGAGAATGTCTTTGCTTCGTAGGGAAATTTGGTTTCCCAGGAAGATGCTCTCCAAAAATGCATCTCTGTTACTCCCAACCGCCTTGCGGGGAAACAACATGCTTTTTGTGAGCAACTTCTTTCCCTCAGCAATCTTAAAGAGGCTGCCTTTTCTATGGCAGATGACAAGTCCCCTGGGTGTGATGGATTTCCCTATGAGTTTTACAAGCACCTCTAAAAGAAAATTGGCCCTGATCTGCACAAAGTCTATCTTGAAGCATATCATTCTAAAAGCTTAGGACCCATTATAAATAAAGGAAATATTAAACTCATACCTAAGGCTGGTGATCTGGAGGACATATGCAATTGGAGGCCCATCACCCTTTTGAATGTGGCTTATAAGATAATTGCCAAGGCACTCTCTCTCAAAATTAGGCACATGCTGCCTCTAATTGTGTGGCTTGAGCAAACTAGCTTCATCAAGTTCAGATACATTCTTGATAACATTATTGCTATCTGGAAAGGGATGGAATGGGCTCGCAAGTCCAAACAGAAGGCTATCTTTCTGAAGATAGATTTTTCCAAAGCTTATGACCGCATTGAATGGCCCTTCATCCTAGCTATGCTCCAGGCCCTGGGATTTGGTCTCAACTTTATTCAATCTATGGAGATGCTTTTTGGTGATGCTAATGCTTGCATTACCATTAATAATTTGTAGTCTGAGGCCTTTGGGCTCTTTCGCTCCATCAGGTGAGGTTGCCCCTTAGCTCCAACACTTTATGTTCTTGTTGCTAAAGGGTTTGGGTACCTACTTGCTCATTCTATTTCCTCAGGATTGGTTCGTGGCATTACCTTGCCTGATTCTACTTCCCAGCTTGTCAATGGGCATTTTGCTAATGATTCCTTCCTTACTCTCCTTGAGGAGGAGGAAAGCATCAACAATGCACTTTCTTGTTTGCAAAATTTTTGTCAAGCCTCTAGCTCTGCCATTCAATGGCATAAAATGCTTTGCTACCGCCAGTCTTTCTCACCAGCACCACACTGGCTTAGCCAGTTTGAGTGGAAATGGGTCACTCATGGTGAATTTTTTCATTTTCTTGGCATCCCTTTTTCCTTTCAGGCTTCCCCTCTGGAGCTTTGGAATGTTGTCCTTGCTAAGATTGCAAAAAAGCTTGATTACTGGATTACCAAGGCGCTCTCTCTTGCTGGTAAATTCTAGATTTGTTCTAAGATTCTGGCGGCCACCCATGTTTATTATTCTTCCTGTTGGGCTCCTTCCAAAGCTTCCTATCTTAAGCTCGAACACCTACTCAGAGATTTCCTTTGGGCTTCTGGTTCTGATCACCATGGATTTCACAAAGTCACCTCAAAATTTTGTTGCCTCCCTAAAGAATTTGGTGGCCTTGGTTTGCTTTCCACTCACAAACAAGGCCTTGTGCTTTGTGCCAAGTGGATCATTCGAGCTATTACTGGAGATGAAGCTTGGAAGCTTCTGGTTCGCCATTGCATTTCTTCTAGCTTCCCTGTTAATAGACCTGCATGGAAGGGGATTGGTTTTCAAACCCTTCTCATCATGCATGATCCTGTTGTCATACAGGGCTTATTTGTTATCAAGAGCATCTGGAAAGCCTGGGAGGTTATCAAGCCCTAGCTTCATTGGGCTGGGGATGACTTTTGTGATGGTCTCTTCTTGAATGAACATAATATTTGGTGGTCTCCCCTGTTTGCCATTCAGGGTAACCCTCTTGCTAAGACCCAAGGTGCAAGTGCTCTTCATTTTTTCAAACATGGCATCAGAACTATCAAAGATCTCTTTTCTAGGGTTACTATGAGTTTCAGGACCTAGGAAGACATGCAGGTTTAGTACTGTCTTGTCCGTGCAGATCGACAGACTTTTGACCTATTGCTTTCCTCCATCCTATACATCTAGTGCACAAGGTTGGAATTTAGTTTGGTTGTCCTTGGTGGCATGACTGGAAGTGGTATCTTGACACTCCTTTTGCCAACTACAAGTCGAATAAGGGATACCGATGGCTCTTGCCCCATCTTCCGATGGTAGACACACTCAACAAGAGATGGCATTTGCAATCTTCACTTTCTCAATGGAAAAAATGCTTTGATACCATCTGGTGCACTATTACTGAGCCCAAGATCACACACTTTTCTTGGTGCCTTACTTTCCAAGGTCTTCCCTTAGGGACTCGACTCAAGCACATAGGGGTTCCTGATCCTAGATGCCCCTTCTATGGCTAGCCTGAGTCCTTTTTGCATATTTTCTAGTTTTGTAAACGTGCGCAGAATTACTGGCACTGGATTCATGATTTTTTCAAGCCCTTTAGGCCTGAACCATTTTCATGGCACATGATCCTACTGGGTGATTCCCCCAGAATTCTCGAAAAGTACTCCTAGATTTGGCATACATTCAGGATGGAAATTTTCTTTACGCTGTGGAAAGATAGAAATGTTGTTTTATTCACACACAACTTTTTGGATGTTAACATTGCAATGTACACTAAAGCTTGTATTTGTAACAATGTTATTATGTAGATATAGGTGCAAGCTAACAAAGTTGCCCTAGAAGTTGCTCACCTGCAGGAGCTGCTCAACCACTGGGGCAATGACCCTTGCACTATGGCTCGAGTACCTCCAGATGCCTCGGCAAACACCTTGATGCCTCGTGGCCGCTGGCAGTGGCGCCACTCCTCAGGTTGCCACTCACACACTCCATGCTCGTAGGCCTCCCGCCATTGCTCTCCCAGTGGTGGGGCTGGTAGCTGGCGGTGCTGCTCTGCCTCTCCACCCTGTGGTGGCTCTGGCTGGTCCCCGCCTCCTCCTCCTAGCGCTCAGTGAGATATTGCTGGCAAATGGCCCTGCCTGGCATTGGCGATTTCCCCTCTGCGACTTGAGGTCAAAGATGTCGAGGCTACCACTGATCCCCCTGCTACTGTAGCTCCTGATGACGGTTGGTCTGTGCCTAGTCCGCCCCACAATCCCATAACAGATTGGGGTTTCAATGACAAAGATGATCCCCCCCCCTCGGCTGCCACTGCTTTGGTAGCCTGAGGTTGCTTTATATGTTTTTTTTTTATGAATAGTTGCTTCTTGTGGCTGATGTCGTGTGTTTAGTTTCAGCTTTGGTTGATTAAACTCTCTCCCAGGGTGATCATGTATCCTCTGCCCCCTTTTTTGTGAATTGTATTCTAAGTATATTTTTTAATAGAACAAGACTATACATATACTCAAAATTATATCGAATATTAGCATAACAAATAAATTATAAACATTAAAAGGTACATGACAAGTGAATCAAATTAATCATTGATCTATCAAGAACTCAATATTGAATAGCATAGGCATTGATCACACAATTATGCATTTCACTCATGTCATTGATAACCAAAACCCCCCTTCAATGTTAGCTAATCAAACCCCCCCATTGTTGATATTCTTCTTCATACATCTCATCACCAGGATCATCATCACCATGTACATCATCACCACCATTATCATGGGCATCATTGCCATCATCATCATCATTTTCATCAACATCAACATCATCATCATCCTCATCCTCATCATCATCATCATTGTGATCAGTAGCAGCATCATTTTCGTCTTCTTCTTCATCTTCTTCATATTCAAAAATATTTGCATCAGGAACATCATCGACTAACTCCCAATCATGATCATCATCTACATTATCTTCAACTTCTTCCTCTTCCTTAGTATCTTCTTCTTCCATTACATTATGCTTTATCATCCTTCCTTTTAGATCATGTCTAGCAACAAATTACCAACCTTGTTTATGTGGAACTTGTGAGTAAAATGATACAAGAGCATCTCGAGTTGACGTGTTATCTTTTTCTTTTGTGTTCATTCTGCCAGTTGTTGCCAAGTTGCAGTCATTGCTAAGTTGTAGCAATTGACAAGTGCCAATCATTTTGCAATATCTATCGAGTTGAAGTTATCCCATGTCATGTTAACATTCAGAGTTGCATGTTATCCCATCTCACTTTATAGTGTGTTGAGTTCCATAGTGTGTGTCGAGTGATCCTTCATGTGCTGAGTGTTCCTGTTGGTGCTGAGTATTAGCATTTTGGATGAGTTTTATGTGTTTTAGTTCTTAATGGGAGCTGACTTGTGGGATTAATTCTGATTGTGATTTTAATGATAAGATATTGTCTTGGGATGTGTGCAAACTATTTTAGGGTCAACCTTTCTATTTTGTAATGTTCTAGAATCTTCTATAAGCCATTTTGGCAAGTATAAATAGGGTGTTAGGCTTAGACTTTGGGTAGATTTTTGGGAGAGATTTTGGAGGGCTGAGAAATTCTATTGCATATATGTCTAGAAGTGCAAATTTGAAGTTGGATCTTGGATCTTGAATGTATTCCTATCTAGCCAAAACCTAGAAGGCCTTATAGTTGGGCATGTATGTTGATCATTTAATGAATCAATAAATAATATTGCTCTCTCTCTCTCTCTCTCTCTCTCTCTCTATGGTTTTGTTCTCTTTTTGTGTTTTCTTCCATTGTGTTAACTCTACAAGGTGGTTTGGATTACTAGGTGTACATTTGGCCCTAGTTCTCCTTTCCCTCTTTGCGTCATAAAATACCATCTCACATTGGCTTGGAAGAACATAGGCCTCATCCCCAATTGGTGACGAAGAGAACTAATTTGAAGGAAATAAAGTCACAGTCAATTATATCAACCAAAATGTCATAGTATCGATTTTGAGACTCTCGAGGATGTAAGTCATTTTTAGGTGAAAAATTGGTCACCTAGAAGACTGCATTTATCCCAGAATCGCAATTTCTCTTCATGTCATTCAACTTTTTGAAGTGAAATTTATAACCATTGCATAGCATAGCATTGTGGTACTTCACCTACAATAATGTCAAACAAGTATAAATTATTGCACCATGAGTTGAAAAACATATGGTTGATTAACAAGTTTATAAGTACCTAGAGATCTTTTAAACCATATGCTAAATCTAATTCCTTTTGTGTAACATTGGGATCTCCATTCTAATGAGCTTGTATAACCAATGAAGACACATATTTCCATTTTAATATATGACCATAATGTTGACATTGTTCAATCCATATCGTCATCCAATCTTTGATTATTTGTAATAAACAAATATACTGCATCCCACTCTTTAGAAACTGTACAAAAGTAAATATATGACTTGCGACAGATTAATTTTGAAGATTAAGAATTAATTAAATAAAATAACATCTCATAATTTATTACCTTTCACTTTTTTGTTCCCCACCAAGAACTCCCCTTCAAATTGTTTATTGGAGTCGAGATCCCAAATGCGATCTATATGGGTCTTTGCTGCAAGATTAGGAAGATATTGAGTAACATACACTATAATTTGGTATATCACACACACACACACACATGACAACCATAGAACCCTTAGGATGCACTTTTTGTCAAACCAAACCCTTCAAAGCTTTCAAGTTCTCAACCATCCACATTGACCTACTATGTACAGGTCCACACAATTCAATCTCCTCAACTTGGTGTATGAGGTAGTGTTCTTGTGCATTGACAAAAGTTAAGGTAAACACTTTTTCATTTCACACATTACTTGAGGAATTATTTTCTTCCAATATTTTATATCTTTGTTTATGAATTTCTTTACATGAAAACCACCTACAAGGGATTCAAGACACAAAAATATATAAATATGAGACTTTACAATATATTAATCATTTGATATTATTGTTTGATATATTGAAAAAATATCACTACTTACCTCATGTATTTTCCAAGATTATATATCACTTGTTTGATATTATTATCAATGTTGTCTAGGAGTGATAGGAGTAGCACATACTATAACAATTGTCAATTGATTATTTCATTCTTTTCTAACATAATATAATGAATATTAAATGCATTTTCAAAAATATATTATAAATATAAAATATCATGACTTACCTTGATGAATGTATGTCAATCATGTATTTTCAGCCCTAGCCCAAATTTGCTTTTCTTTGATATGAGATTTCTTATATTTGCAACAAATCTTGTAGGAAATCAAAATTTTGGTATGACTTATTTTATGATGGTGATGGAAAAGACAAATGACTAATCAATGCCAAAATTGACAAATGGAAGTGATTCTACTAGATATGGGGGGTAGGCCAGCTATCATTCCACCATCGGAACCAATTTCCCTGTAGAGCACTTGCAAAGATAACAATTGTTGAATTATAGCTATAGTTGGTTCTATGGGCCCCTTTTCTATAACCAATGAAGAGTATTTGCATTAATGTGGTTTCCATTTCTATTTGTTTCAAATATATTTTTTATTGCATGATTGGAATCATGAATGTTACTACAAATTTTGGCAAGTTTTTCTTTGTCATGCCTTCCATCCAATATTTTCCACAATGTCTCTATTGCATTCTTTCCAATATGAATAATATCAAACAAATGCATAATTTGTATATGCTCGTAGTAGTGCAATCTACTAAATTCTCTAGGATGACATTTTAGTTCCTTTGGGAGGTGGTTAGTGATGCCTTGACGACCTTCACTATCATTAATTACATAATTAGCCAACAAAACACAATCACAATATATGATTTCCAAACATAAACCATTAAGTGGAGCAATACTACCTTGAATTCTATTATCTTCCTACTTCCATAGGTGAGGTGTCATTCTTTGTGGGTTTGATATAGTCTCTTCTTTCCCATTGAAAAAGTGTTTTCTAGCACTTTGATGCTTATGATTTTTGTAAAGGAAGTTCCTGTACACATCAAACACTTGCTTTCTTAAACTTTTGGAGTTATGAGATTTCATCTTTGGACCACACATTGGACATGAAAATTTTCCCTTTGTTTGAAGACCTACAAGATAATGATACATTTGCGTTGAATATGTTAATTTTTAGAACTAGAATTATTATGTACAACTAGAATTCACCATAACATACCACAAAAATGTGTCAACCCTTGGGCATCATGAATTTTCCACACAAGCATTGCATGGAATTGAATTTTTTTTGTCCAATTGGTGTAGAAATGTCATACATAGTGAAATCATTCTACGATACTAGTGACTCATCAATAAGAGGTGCAATATGTATGTATGTATGTATGTATATGTATATGTATATATATATATGCCTATATATATATGCATGTATATATATGTATGTATATATATATGTATATATATGTATGTATGTGTATATATATATGTATATATATGTATGTATATATATGTATGTGTATATATATATGTATATATATATGTATGTATATATATGTATATATATATATATGTATATATATATATATATACATATATATATATATATATATATATGTATGTATGTATGTATGTATGTATGTGTATATATATCTTTCACTTGGTACTTACCTGGTTGTATGAACAACAACATCAATTAATTATTGTGGTCATCTCACTCCAAGACTTATAATTACTTGTAGATAACTATGAAATAATAAAATACCTGAAATAGTCATTTCCCCAATAATGTGCAACCTCTATATTGACATCCATGGAGAAAGCTTATTGTTGATAACAAAAATAGGTCACATTGAGTAAACAAATCTCATCTCTCCAAATGGATTGACACCATCACCTACCAAAGAAAACCTGAGATTTTGAGGTTCTTCTTTAAATTGTGGCCATTTTTTGTCTATGTTCATAAATGTTGAACCATCCTTAGGCATTCAAATAATGTCATCTTGACTTCTATTGTGTGCATGGTAATCCATAAATTGTACCAAACTATTGCACCTTAATAATCATTTAAGACATAGAATAATGGGGATGTAACAAAGAACCTTGTGAGGTACCTTTTTTGTCATTTGATCATCTCTATGTATGCTTGTATGGCATTTAGGGTATTTTGTTGCATATTTGTGTTCTTTATGATAAATAACAGGATCTTTGAGATAAGCATCTATTGCTTAATACTCCATTCCAATATGTTTCAAAGTGGCATATAATTCTCAGTACAAGTGAGGGAGAACATTTGATGGTGCTAAGAAAAACTCACCTATCAATCTACAACTAAAAATATAAGTTGTTAGTATAAACAATCTTAATGGTATATGATTCACCTTTTATAGACTACAATGACATATACAAAAAACCTTAGCATAGGTGACATTATTATGTTGGATAAACCATTCATAACCTTCAAATTCACCAACAACAATACAACAGAGAGAAGAGTTGATTGGGAGCCTTCACAAAGGGTCGTGTTTTCCTTCTCAAGAAGAGGTATATCATAGATGGCCTCAATGTCATCCTTATCATCATCATCAACAACACCACCACCACCACCAATACCAAATATATCATGGATCAATGCATTTGTACCATGATCTTCAAATGTGTTTTCTAGCACATAATCATCATCTTCCATGGGATCATGATCTTCACATCCAATACTCATACCTTCATGTTCCTTCACACCTCCATGTTCCTCCAAGATGTGGTGGTCCATGTCATGTACTACCTTGGGGAGATCAACCTATATAAAAATAATCATAATCAAACCTTCCTTCATTGTGATAATCAAACCCCCTTTCCATGGTTCATATTTATAATAATTGCAAAAATTATATAACAAACAACTTACCAATGGATGATAATCAAACCCCTCTTCAATGTGACCATTCTACCTACAATGTCTCTTAGCTATTATGATTTTGATTCTTCTTGTCTTTAAGTTGTTACAATACTTGCAAGGACAATAACATTTGTCATAGCCTTCTCTAATTTGAAAGTTAGACAAAAAACTAGCAAATTTCTCCCTATTTTGATCATATTCCTTTGTATTATCTGACATGATCCTTCTTCACGAGAATAACATATTCTTGTATCCTTATTGAATTGGTTGTACTTACTAGTGTTGGAAGTATAATAGGAGTAACTAAGAGAGGAGGGGTGAATTACTTACCACAAAAATATTTCCTAGATCTCTTAGATGTCAATACAAAACATAAACTCTGATGAAACTGTTGTTACTCAATTAACACACAAGCACTTGGTTAACACTACAATATGTTATAACTTGGTAACTACTGAAATAAAAACTGTTACTCAGTAAATACTAAACATAAAAAACTTAACATATTATTTGTGATTAACCTTAATCAACTTAGTTGCATACACATGAAAGAAATAGCATGACCACAAGTGACACCAAGATTTAACATGGAAACCCAATTTGGGAAAAACCACCAATTGCATTTAGTTATTGTTTTTCACTCGTCTGAAATGATCCTTGTTAGGATTCAACCCTGTTAAAGGTAAAAAAACATATTGTTAGGTGTGACCATGTTAGAGGATTTAATCACCCTATTAGGAGTGGCCTTGTTAGAGGTCTTTAGAAACTTCAATCTAGAAATGCCACCTTGTTAGAGGATTTACAAATAATTGTTAAGCCAACTCTATTAAGAGATTTAGTTCATTGCTACAATGTTAGAGAGTAACAATGATATGAGCTAATTTTTTATGCAATTGTATTGCTGATTTCAGTTCGTAATTTTGACCCGAATACTTGATCCATTCTAATCGAACATATCTTTGCATCTCCTCAAGGATATTATGTTTATCCTTCTAATTTTCTTCCTTTAAGCATCGTTTATTCTTCCATACACTCACACTCATTAAATTCTCCACTTGACCTTATACTTATATCATATCCATTGCCAAGCCAACTTGAATACAACTTAGAATAATTAATATTCATTTCCTTAGTTAACTATAACCAACAAACAAAATTATTAAACTCAATATGCTGAAACAAGAAAATCCTTCATCAGTCGACCCTTTTTGGTAGACGATAACTTATAAATGATTTTCTTGTATTAACCAAGTGAACTTGGTTAACACTGCATCTTTGCTAACTACCTTTTGTAACTGAGTGAGCTTGGTTATCCTTGGTTCCATCCAACTTTCCTTCATTAATCGAGTGAGATCGATTAATACACAACTTCTGCTAACTTCTCATTGATGTTCATGTGACCTTGACATACACTTTCTTTTAAACTTGGAAAACATTGGAATGCTTGCCAAACATAAGAAACTATCTTCAACACCCAAGTGAGCTCAACATGCATCGACTAGCAAAGATATGACATTTTGTGTAACATAAAAGACAATATACAATTGATCAATTATTTTCAGCAATCTCCCTCTTTGGCATTGATGCAACACAACATGTCATAATACAATGAAACTTTTTTAGAGAAAAATAAAGTAAGAAAAATATGCTTAGTTTCATTCTGATTCCCATTCATGAGAAGTCCCTCTATT
This sequence comes from Cupressus sempervirens, assembly GCA_028749045.1. Lineage (NCBI taxonomy): Eukaryota > Viridiplantae > Streptophyta > Pinopsida > Cupressales > Cupressaceae > Cupressus > Cupressus sempervirens. The sequence goes on from CM053784.1 coordinate 230,934,770, forward strand.
AGTGTCAACTCCCTTTGACTTCAATTTCTCCCTTTGTTAGTGAGCTTTGTCTTCAGTATCTTCTTCTAATAGCAAAATCTATCATTTTTATATTAGATCAAGTTCTTCCTCTATGACATCTTCAAATAACTTTTTTGTGATAAGTATACTCTCTCTCTTAACAAAATTTCTATGATATCACAAAACAAACTCTCCCTCTTTGAAATCTTATGCCAAAAACAATATTCAGTGAATATCAATGTATCTCATGTACTGATTCATTTGCAATCTACTCTTTCATTACTATATCAATAGACTGATCTTCAACATGCCTTGGTTGATGGATTACTAAACTTCATTTAGTGAGCTTTAGATAGGGGAATGACCCCTAATTTACCTCTTATATACAAAAATACATCCTTAAGTAATGACTTGGTGAATATGTCCATAATTTGTTCCTTAGTATTCACATATTCCAATCTTACCTCTTTGTCTTGCACCAATTCTCTTAGAAAATGATATTTTATAGCAATGTTCTTGGTTTTGGTATGCATCACATGATTCTTTGATATATTAATTGCACTAGTGTTATCATAGAAGATAACCATTAGATCCTTGATCTCTACCTTCATACCTGCCAGTAGTTGCTTAAACCAAACTACATTGGAACAATTAACTGCTACTGCAACATACTCTGTCTCTACTATAGATTGAGAAATGTGGTTCTACTTCTTACTTGTCCAAGACATTAGTCTTTTACTAAGAAAGAATGCTCCACCACTGGTGCTCTTCATGTCATCAACATTTCTTGCCCAATTTGCATCCATGAAGGCTTTTAAATCCAAATTGTGTCCTTTTTTGTACCATAATCCATAGTCTTTAGTACCCTTCAGATACCTCATGATTCTCTTGATTTCCATCATATGATTTTCTTTAGGATTTTCCAAGAATATTGCCACCATACCAACTGCTAATGCAATATTAGGCCTTATATGCACTACATATTGTAGTTTTCTAGTCATTGATTTGTATGTTATTTGATCCACGTCCTTGGAATCATCATTTTTGGAAAGCTTATGTCCAATAGACATAAGTGTCCCAACTGGTCCTGAATCCTCCATTCCAAATTTCTTTAGTATCTCCTTGATATACTTGGATTGAGTAATGTAGATATAATCTTTCTTCTATTGAATCTACAATCCAACAAAGAATTTTATCTATCCAAACATGGACATCTCAAATTACTTACTCATTTCCTCTGAAAAGGCTTTGCACAAGTCATTATCTCCAATGAACAATGTATCATCCAAAAATATTTTTGCCAACACAATCTTCTCGTTTGGTCCTTCTTTGATGTATAGGCTACTATTATCATTTTTCCTTTGAAAATTGATCTTCATAAGATAATTATGAAGTCTTTCATACCAAGCTCTTGGAGCTTTCTTGAGACCATGCAACACTTTGTGCAATTTGCAAACCATATCCTTTTTGCTAGGATCTACAAAACCTCTAGGTTTCTTTGTGTAGGCTTCCTCTTCAAGAATTCCATTCAAGAATGTAGATTTCACATCCATCTGATAAATTTTAAATCATTTATGTGTAACATAAGAAAGTAAGGTCCTAACACCTTCTAATCTTACAACAAGAGAAGAGGTTTCACCATAATCAATACCTTCTTCTTGAGAATAACCTTTGCATACTAACCTTTCTTTATTTCTTGAAACTTCTCCATCTTCATTTGTATTATTTCTAAAACCCACTTTGTGCCAATTACATTCTTATCCTTTGGTCTAGGAACAAGAGTCCAGGTCTTATTCCTTTCTATTTGTTCTATTTCTTCATTCATTTCTTCGATCCAACTTTCATTGTCCAAAGCATCTTTAACTAATCTAGGTTCAAATTTAGTAAGAAAACATGCACCTTTCAATTTATTTCTTGCTATTGTACCATTTGTCTTGTCTCCAATGATTTGCTCAAGTGCATGGTGCCTTCTGACATGTCTTTCCAATATAGGTACTTTAGATCTAGAACTTGTTCCACTTGCCTAACCATAATCTTTTGCATCATGCTTGAGTCCCATTGTTTGTGACTCTAGTCCTTCAAATTTAGACTTGGGTTGCATTGGTTGCAACTCTATAGCCTTTGACTATGACTTGGGTCCTTCAAACTATGACTCAAGTTGCACTTATTGCAACTTAGTAGCTTCTAGAGATTTTGGGGACTCGGAAAGTGAATTCTATTGAATTCCAATTAGATTTGGAAATGTATTAGGTTCAAAGTAAATAAAATTTCTATAATCTTCAAGTTATTTGCTACTCTCTTCTTCACTTGTTTTTACAAACGCATCAATTCTCACATGTGCAATTTCTATGATCTTATAAGTAGTCAGATTCAAACATTTTTATGCTTTACTTCTGCTAGAGTATACTAGGAATATGCCTTCATCACCTTTGGCATCAAATTTACCTTTCCTAGTCTCTTTCAGAATATAACATTTGCTACCTGATACTTTGAAGTAACTTACATTAGGTTTATAGCCATATCAGTTCATAAGGAGTTTGATTTGACAAGAAGATTTTATTTGAGTCTTTCTTCAATTGTACTCTATTCAAGATATGCAATGTTGTACTGATAACTTCCTTTCATTATTTGATTGCAACATTCTTTTCTATCATCAAGGTTATCACACAATCCATGATTGATTTATTCCTTCTTTCAACTATACCATTCTGTAGAGGTGTACCAAGAGCTGATGCTTGTCTTTTGATTCCTCTTTAGTGCAAAATTGATTGAATTCGATAGAAAAGAATTCACCACCTCTATCTGATCTCAAAATTTTTAGCTTCTTTCCTATTTCCTTTTCTACTCTTTCTAGATACCACTTAAACTTTTTAAAAGCTTCAAACTTATCTTTTAGATACACTACAATCATCATTCTAGAATAATCATCAACACAAATATTAAAGTACTTATCTCCACTATAGCTTTCAATTCCCATAGGTCCATAAAGGTCTGTATGAACTAGCTCCAAGACTTCTTCAAAATGATAGTTTTTTCTTTTGAAACTTGTCTTACCCATCTTACCAATTTGACTATTTTTGCATAGGCCCATATCAAGTTTCCTCAAACTAGGAATACCTCTCACTCCTTTGTTTTTTCTTATCTTGATCAGATTATCAAAGTTCACATGACATAACTTTTTATGCCATAACCAAATTTCTTCTACTTGGGCAATGAAACATGATCTTTCACTAAAGTCTAGGTAGAATAAGTTACCTTTTGTTTGGTTATCAAACCCAACTAGATTTCCTTTTCCATCTTGCAGCTTGGCCTTCACATTCATGAATTCTAGCTTGAATCCAATGTTATTCAACTATGCCACACTTAGTAGATTATTCTTTATTCCTTCAACCCAATAAGCATTATCACATCTAAGTTTACTGGTTAGTGAGATACAACCTTTTCTCTTTATGCAACATGGTTCATTGTTCCCAAATCTTACACTTCCACCATCATAAAATTTCATATGTTCAAACTTTGATTTGTCACAAGTCATATGATGTGAACAACCACTACCAATAATCCATGTATCATTTTTGCTAACATGATAAATAAGCGCTCTTTTATCTTCTTCATCATCAGATTCATCTTTTAGAGAAATCTAGACCATTTCATCATCATCACTAGTGTTTGAATCTTTAGCCATAAAACAAGACTTCTCACCTTTGTCCTTGTAGCTTTTGAAATCATTCTTGCCTTTATACTTGTTGCTCTTCTTTTCATCTTTTTCTTCTCTATTTGGACACCTTGCAACAATGTGACTGACTTCTTCACAAGAAAAATAGATTAAAGAAATTTTACCTTTGTATTTTCCTTTTCCTTTGGGATACCTTCTTGCAAGTAATGCTTCAATGGCTTCAACATTACTATCAGAACTATCTTCCTCTTCACTTTTAGATTTTTTTCCTTTAGACTTTTTAGCTTTCTTCTTAAGTGACAACTTGACTTCAAATGTAGACTCAAGATTGCTAGAACTAGGAACATAATTATCATAGTTATCTAGCTCAAATGTTGTTAATCTTCCAACTATTGCATCCAATGTTATACCAATCTTTGGATTGCATCTCATATATTGAATTGCTGAAACTCTGATTGCATATATAGGAAGAAGTATTATGAAAAACTTTCTTACCACTATCTCATCTTCAATATTTCCTCCTAAGGCTTTGATTGCACAAATACTAGCTTTGATTCTATCACTATACTTTGCAATGTTCTCATCTTCTCTCATCATTATTTGATTAAATTTTCCTCTAAGACTTTTAGCTCTGGCTCTTCTTACATTATCATCTCCTCCATAGATGGATTTTAGCTTGATCCACATCTCATAAGTAATACTAGAGTCTTTGACTTCATTAAATCTAGCATAGTTGAGAGTTGAAGAAATATCAATCATCATAATATTATGATTCTTCTTGTTTGCAATTTCTTCAATAGTCATAGCTCTAGTAGGTGTCACATACTTAGCATTCAAATATTTTAGACCTAAATTACTAATGGTTGCCAAATGTAACTTCATAAGTCCCTTCCATGCATTGAAGTTATCTTTGTTCAACTTGGGGATCTCCCTTCTATAAGACATCCTAAGCTTTAACTTAGGTCCTTGAAACCTTCTCTACAAGCACCAAAAGCTCTAATACCAATTGTTGGAAATATAAGAGGAGCAACTGAGAGGGGAGGATTGAACCAACTACCACAAAACTATTTTCCATATCCCTTAGATATCAATATAAAACATAAACTCTGATGAAACTATTGTTACTTAGTTAACACATGCACATGAAACTATTGTTACTTAGTTATCTCTTAGGTAACTTGGTAACCAATGAAATAACAACTGTCACTCGATAAATAATAAACATACAAAACTTAAGATATTATCTTTGATTAACCTTAATTAACTTAGTTGCATACACATGAAATAAATAGCATGAACACAAGTGACACCAAGATTTAACCTGGAAACCCAATTTGGGAAAAACCACCAATTGCAACTAGTTATTGTTTTTCACTCTTCTGAAGTGAGCTCTATTAGGAGCCAACCTTGTTAAAGATTACAAGATACACTGTTAGGTGTGACCCTATTAGAGGGTTTAATCACCCTATTAGGAGTGACCTTATTAGAGGTCTTTAGATACTTCAATATAGAAATGCCACCTTGTTAGAGGATTTCCAAATAGTTGTTAAGCCAACTCTATTAAGAGATTTAGTTCACTGCTATAATGGTTAGAGAGTAACAATGATATGAGCTGATTTTTTATGCAACTGTGTTGATGATTTTAGATCTTAATAATGGCTTGAATACTTGATCCTTCTTGATAGAATGTATCTTTGCAGCTCCTCAGGGATATTATTCTTATCCTTCTAATTCACTTCCTCTAAGCATCTTCTATTCTTCCATACACTCACACTTATTCAATCCTCCACTTGACCTTATACTTATATCATATCCATTGTCAAGTTGGCTTGAATACAACTTAGAATAATTAATATTCATCTCATCAATCAACTAGAACCAATAGACATATCTATTAAACTCAATATGCCAAAACAAGAAACTCCTTTGTTGGCCAACCCTAGTTGGTAGACACTGACTCATAAATAATTTTCCTATATTAACCAAGTGAACTTGATTAACACTGCATCTTCATTGACTTCCTCTGGTAAGCAAGTGAGCTTGGTTAATACTCAAGTTTAGCTAACTTCTCTTCAATGCCAGAGTGAAATTAGCATACACTATCTTCTGAACTTGGAAAACACTAGAATGTTCGACAACCACAGGAAACTGTCTTCATCGCCTAAGTGAGCTTGGCATACATTGACTAGCAAAGATATGACATTTTGCATAACATCAAAGACAATATACAATTGATCAATTGTTTTCAACAACTAGATCTATCATTGATAACCATTTCACCATACACATTAACATTAGAGAGATTTTTTAAAAAAAATTGTACATAATGTACATAATTTTTATATCTACACATTTTGTTTTGAAAGAAAAATATTGGTGTATTTAATGTGTATATGTATAAAAAATTGGACTTATTGTACTTAATGTTTATATAGATGCACATATGCTTTTGAAAAAAAAAAATTGGTGGAATTAATGTGTATATCTGCAAAAATATTGGACATGTTGTACTTAATGTTTATATTTGCACATATGGTTTTGAAAATGGTAGAATTATTAAACAAGGTACTCTTTTAGAACCTACTTTGCATCTAGTAATTACATTAGAACTATTTGGATTTTGTGATCTATCGTCTGTTACTCAAATCCAAAAACCCATATGAAACTAATAGTTGTTGTGGGTTTAGCAAGACTTTAATATGGTGTTTGATTAAACTCATAAGTGGTTGGGAAACCCAAAATAATTTTGGGAAAACACACTTCATAAAAGATTAACAGTAAAGAAAGAGAGAGTAATATTGGTTAAAGGTGGGGGAAAATTATATCTTTAGATATAGTTAACCTTTTCAATGAAAAAATATATGTCAATGATAGATCTAAGTTTGATTTATCTTTTATTACATGGTTTGTCATTGGGTGAAGAGTATGAGTGTGTGTGCTTGTCTTGATAGGACACTCATAGTTTGAATGGGAGAAGAAAAAGTGAAGGGAATTGTGTATTTTCTTCCTTGAATTTGGAGCCCACATGAGGGTAGTATAGAAGTTAGAGATTTATTCAATAGAAGATAAAACTAATTATTTTGTGTGATCGAGACTATTTATTGGATGTCATTGATCGATACCAACTGGACTATAGCCCAGTCACCATGTAGTTATGCTTTCAGTCCATCATAACATGATATGAGGATGATATATAGAGGGAGGTATGATTCTAGATTACTTTGTTTAGAATAGTAGGATCTTCTTAGACCTCGATGGATCATTCATGTGATTGATCATGTTATGTAGATAATAGATGATAGATGGTGGCATATCCATCTATGATCATGTTACATAACATTCATGCAAGTCAAGTTGACAAGAATGATCCTCTAAACCACTAATAATACAACTAACAACAATGAAATTACATTATACTAATGCAAGTCATCATTATAAATCTACTTGAGTAACACATACAAGACTAGTTCAAAATAAAATACATGAGTTGTTAAGATTACACACACACACACACACACACACACACACACACGCATGCATGCACACACACACACACACACACACACACACACACGTGCGCACACACACACACACGCACGCGCACACACACACACGCACAAACACAAATCTTTTAATAACGATCACATTAAATGTACTCTCAATAAATGGAATATATTCCTATTTGACAATAATGTTGGCTAAATCTTAAACATCCTTGACCACCCAACTTATTTTAAATTGTCTACTTTTACAATTCTAGATTCATGTTTTAAATAATATCTTTACACAAATAATTCTATGTTATATCTAAATACCATATAACTAAAAGAGTTAGTTCTCAAATTAAATCATAACCTTATATAACATAAACATATCATCATTCTCTCATTATACATGAAACTAACTCTTTCACAATAAAATATATTTCTTTATGATTTAATAAAATCTTTTTGATTAAAAGATTATACTAATAACTAATCTTAACTTTGACCAAAAATATATCACTATGTGAATAGTCTAATAAAGATATTTATAAGTATATATCTAACCCTATCACATTTAAATCTAATATCTCCACCAAGTAATAGACTCAAGCGAGATAGTATAAAAGATAACCTCATATTCTAATATATACCCACACGAGTTGTCTTACAGATAGTTTTTCATTCTCCAATGAGAAAGTTTTCTTGTCCATAATTTAATGTGAATGTTTTAAAGGGTGATTTGAAATGTAATTATTAAATGGAGTCAAGTAAACTAAAGTTTATTTATTTAATGGTATACAAATATCCTCAATCCCAATTTATAAGTGTTTTAAAGGTATGGATGTGAAGTAATTACATTAATTTGGTAGCCTTAAATAATATTAAATCATTCTACACTAGTACATTTGACCCCATTTTTAGACCAAAAATTTTGACCATCTAATAAAATGGGGTCAAATTGGTCAAAATATGTAAGCCAAAAAATATATATATTTTAAATACAAGCCCATGTTGGTCAAAATTTTGACCAACATGGGCTTACACTATGTCAAAAAAATGAAAAGCTCTTTGTCCCACTAATTTTATTGTTACACGACCGGAAGACAGCTTGTGCGGTTAATTTTTTCCTACATTACATTTTGTGGTGCCAGGATTATGTGCAGAGGTAGGGTTTGAGGATTACATGCCAACAACATTTTACAACTTCAGTGCAAACAGGGGTTTGATAGCTTCAATGCAACCTCCAAAATAGTAAGGGTTCTTACCCTTCTTTTCTTCATTAGAAACACAAAAATTTTAGTTTAATCCAATGGCTTTGCTCAATTGTTTAATGTTTAATGCCGATCATATGAGCCCTATAATATCTAATGCCATAGAATTTTACGGCCCCATTCATATAACACTATATTCCATAGATGATAAAAATTAATATTCCATAGATGCAATGTTAAATGATAACAGTGCTAATGTTACATGATGTTAATTTTGGGGCTGCATTCATGTAACACATCATTTAAAACATATAAACTATTGGCATGATAACCATTTGCAATTAGTTTCTATTTAAAAGCTATTTAGTTTTAATAGACCAGGGCAATGCATTAGCAATGAGTAAGAGTATTGATAGTTATCTTCATTTTACACCATAGGTTTAGTGTTCAAGCATGTAGTAATTCACAGTTTTTATACTATTTTAATTTTTTTAAATTGTTGTTAATAGAAGTAAAATTGATTTGTTTATTCATAAATCTATATTCTACAACTCTTTAAAATAGTTTATTTTTATTCATAGGGTTCGCAAGCTACTATGCAATATCTTATTTGTAAGCTGCAATAAAAATTTATTTGTCATTCTGTAGAACTAGAGTATACTTTGTCATTTTGCAATAAAGATTTATTTGTCAATATTTTTTGAGGTATTTCTCAATAACAACCAATTGGTTAACTTAATATTATTCTTGAGTTGAAAGCCACCTTCATAGTATAAACAATAATTTGGATGCATGTTTACCTTTTTCCTCTCTTATAGATCATGAATAATTTGGGTTTTTACTCTTTTTTGTTCCTTGGATGGGAATCTATTCTTTCTTTTTCTGCTGCAAATAATGAAGAGGATGAGTATTTTACTCTTTTTTCTTCCTTACAAATAATTATTATGAATACTAGTTTACTCAACTTTGGAAACCTCTCTGAAACAAAACTGCAAGAATACAGATTGGGAGCAAAGCCTAATTTGGTTGATATGCATTGAACAAGGATTTTAGAGTAAGGGACTATAAAATATTGCTTGCATAAAGGTGTGGTTTTAGAAATTGTGGTTTGAAATGTGTTTCTTTGGATTCCCTTAAAATGTCTAATAATTTATCATTATAGAAACGAGAATCTCAAACAAAGAGTTCCAAAGTACTTGAATTATTTTCTCCAATTAGGGATCTTGAGACTTGAGGTTTGAGGTCACCAACATGAGCTTACCCTTAAAGGCTTGCATGTTTAGTAAAACTTTGATGGGGATTCCTACCTCAAACCTTGAAATACCAAGAACCTTTGTTTCTTAGCTTTAAGAGGGTATGGGAACATGGATTTTTTTGAAAAAATTTTAAAGTTTTCCTTTTTCCCATGTTGAAATTTGGCTACTACAGGGGATTTTAGGAAATATCTGAGATAGCATGGGGATGTTGGGGATGGGCTTGCATCCCCTTGGGATTTCCCAATGAGGAGGATTCCTAGGAGACATCCCCGGGGTAGGAAGGAGGATGTCTTGTCCCTATCCCTAGAACATCCCCTTTCACTAGACAAAGTATAAAACATTGGAAGGATCAACCTTAAGAAAAATTTCAAAACAGTTCATGGGATACTCAAAGTAAAGTGTATCAAAAGATTCCTAACAATATGGCAACAACACAAAGTGGTTAAAGATTGCTTTCAATATTCAAGTCGAATCTATCTCTTCACCAATGATTTAGATTAAATCATTCTACAACTTTGCACTAGAGTCTAGACAACTTGCCTACAGTTATGAGTATATGAATACACCATATCTCCATTTCTCTAGTCAAGGATTAATGTCTTGATTCAACTACCATATTGAATGTGGTAGAATTATGAACATGATAGTCAACCAATCATAACTATTAGCCCAGGGCTATTAGAAAAGGTCAAAATTAAAACACTCTAACTATTGCCTCAATACATAATTAGGAATCAATAATGAATGATACCAAACATCTTCCATGAAGTTTCAATAAAGTTGCAACGTACTTATCACCTAGCTGTTTTGATAATAGTGTGTGCTAAATGCTTCAACAGTGTTATATGACAATCTTACATCTCCAAAGGATATATATAAATAATAGTCTCAATTGATGACAATATTAACAAGACACTAGAAAATATATAAATGTACCAAATTTCTTCTTGTGAATTGTCCATCAAGATAAACTTCCAAATTTATGATACTCTTGTTATCCAACATACACATTTTTCTTAGAATCAGAACAAATACTGTTACAAAAGTCCTGGAACTTGTAACGCCCCGCCAAGGGATCCAAAAGAATTAACCTAGAGTTTCACTAAGTTTGCTAAAGATTTTTTTTTTTTAAAAGTAAGAATGTATATCATACACATCAAACACATAGTAGCGGAAGCAATAACATGTAATCATCAACAAACATACATCACAAGTTACATTCCTTAAGGATCCCAAGACGTTGAGTCACATTTAAATTTAATTAATTCTAAGTCTAACAACTACCACATCCACGTGAAAGAATAATAAGAAAGTCCAATGTCCATAATATACATTTGTTCCGAATGCCTCTTGGCAATTTAATTCGGAATGCTCAATCATCCACTGTACATGTCACAGGGTATGAAAGGCTTAAAAGAATATACATATGTAAAGATAAAGATACATCATCCTCAAATCCATAATACAAAGTACAGTAAAATAAATGAAACTAATAACATACCTGATACATCCATACATCCATAATGATAAAACATCTATCATAAAATCTAACCATCCATCATAATAATCCAAGAACATAGTGAAGGTAAATGCCAACCAAGAAAGCTCCAGCCACGGTGACCACGGATGGATCTCAATAGTAAGAGTAAAAAGCACTACCACCCGATCGCGTGGAACTTAAATGGTCCACTCCCACCGCGCTGAGGAGATAGTCTCAAGTCCCAAACAAGGTATCAAAACACAAAACACAAGTACTCTCTAAGTCTGGGAAATCCTAAAAGTACGCTAACGCAAAGGTTCCAACATAGATAGACATCTAGACCCAAAGGCACCACAAAGACACGTAGGAAACCTGCTATGCAAGTGAGAAAGTGTCATCGCAAAAGTCATGTAGAAGTTACCCGAGCAATCCCTTAGGAATCCCGGGTCCCTAGTGATTCCTACGGCCACTAGTATCCTCTCGTACTGACGAGGCATACTATGGAATGCAAGGTCGTAACCAAGCGTTCTCTCTACCCCATCCTAGCCTGTACTAGCACTCAAGGCATGGGAGAGAACATACAATTATCTTATTAGGTTCATTTAAGTCAGTATTTAGGTGAGATGTTTTCACTTGTTAAAACAACTTACAATGGGTTACTCCAGGCAGCCTCTTAGGGCCCCGATCCCCATTGCAAGCCACTTCTCGACACTACACATAGATAACCTACCCTAGGCTCATGAAATCACGAATTAAAGAATCATAATAAAATCACCTCAGTCCTATACAAGCGACTGAAAAACATCATAAAAGATAAGCCACAAAATTTACATCAGTTCTCCATGAGCAACAGGTAAGCATCAAATAATAATCATATGGTCACAACAGTTCTCTATCAGCAACTGAAGGCATCAATGATAAATCACAAAATCCAATGGTTCTCCAATGAGCAACCAGAAAGTATCCCAATAATAAATCACAATACTGATCAAAGACTCCAAAATGGTCAAGTCAACACATGACATCATCAAGAACATAACAAACACTTCAATCCTCTCAAGCGACCGAAAAGCAATCCAAGTATAACTGATCGATGACTCAAAAATGGTTATCAAATATAACTGATCGAGACTCGAAAATGGTTAAGTTAGGTATCTCATAAACATACACCTCAGCTTCACCCAAGAAGACTGAAAGCAATAACAACTAGTAAATACAATCATGTCATAGAGCACTCCATCACATTACCATGGTCGGGTTAAGAAAGATCGAGACCAAATCATCATGACATCACATTCACAACCCCGAGCCTCTGGTAACAACCTAAACTGGTCAATACTAGAACAAACCCCAAAACCTCAAAACATAGACAACAAAATAATCTCATAGAAAACAAGTCATCACACAGTTGGATCTAAACGATAATATACTATTGAGTTAAGGTAAGATTTAAGTTCCAGTTTAACATCTATTTCAAGTAACTAAGTTTTCACAACTACCCCTTACAATTAACCCATTTCTATAATAACCTCCATTAGATCAATAATCTAAATCTACAATTTAATCAAATAATATCTATTAATAATAATTTTAATTCAACTGATTCTAATTAAGTTAATAATTAAATTTTAAATGATATCAATAATAATTAATTAATTATTAATATATATTAATAAAATTTATTAACAATATTAATAATTAATAATTTTAATTCATTATAAACTAAATTTAATAGCATTACTAATTTATTTCTAAAAATTAAATACAATTTATTAATAATACTATTTTTAATAAATTGTATTAATTATAATCTATTTTTAATAAATTAAAAAAAATTAAAAAATCATATTACAAAAAAAACTAACCCTTAAATGTCTTTTTTTTTAAAAAAAAAATGTATTATATAAAAAAAATGTTTTAGGCCCGCCGGCCGGCAGACTTCGGTCTGCCGTAGCAAGGTACTGTTGCGTCAACAGTACCTGCTGCCACAACAGTACTGCTGTCGTGGCAGTACTTGTTGCAACGCGACATCATAGGAAGGGGCGGTGGGGGGTGATGGCCCCGCCTCTCCAAACAATTAATTAAAATTTTTTTTTATAAATTTTTAAATTTAGAATTTAAAATATATATATATATATTTTCTTAAACAATTTTGTTTTTATATATAAAAATTTTTGCTTAAAGATTAATATTAAATAAATTAAATAAAAATTATATAATTATATATATATATATATAATTATAATTATAATTTATTTATTTATTTTTTTTATTTTTATTTTTTAAACATTAACAATTGCAATCTAATAGAGAAAATAATTCCAACCCTACGAATTTTCTTTTTAATCTCAAAACTCTCCCCAAATCAATTCTCTCTTTTCTCTATTTTAATACAATCCTAAATCCCGATTTAATTTTGTTGAAGGATGTTCCTAAACAATTTTTTTTTTCAATCTAGATTTACAAATGAAAACGAATAGCAAAAGATCCAGAACGAAGAAATGATACACTCAAGAAGACAAGATTCTTACAATCACGAAGTAGACAGAACATATTAAATTTCTTAAATCATTTCGGGGTCAAAACACCAGACCCTACCTGAACCCGATGCTAATACGCAATCCCCAAAATCTGTAAGAGAACTCGCTCCTCTTCAATAACTTTCTTCTGAAAATCTTTCCTAGAATTCTCCTTCTGAAATTTGCCTCCAAAAACTCTCTCCAAAATTCTTGTCTCCAAAATTCACGGTCCCCCCTTCGTGTCCAATATCTGCCGTTTTTTTAAAAAAATGAACCCCCAAGTTGTGATAAAGAGTTTTCTCCTCAAATCGGGGCACTAATTGTGCGTTCTCCCGAGAAGACTCTTTGCTCAACTGAGTTAACTCAAAATTAACTCTTATTCATCTTTGCTTTCTCTTTTAATGCACCTTAAATGAATTATTAAATAACCTTATTCAATATTCCACTTGACTTCTATTTTTAATCTTTATTACTTTTAAACCCATGCGCACTTTATGAAATTAAAATAACATTATAATTTCCTCTTATTTTATCTTTTTAATTAATTTCTTTATTTTCAACACATGCTCGCATCATGCAATCTTACAACTTTTAATAATTAATATATTTTCACTTTTTACTTTATTTTAGAAACTTTAATTGATAAAATATTTAATTAACTTAAATAACAATAATATTTAGCATTTATTTAAAAATGAACTCTAAATATATTATTATTAAATTAAATAAATATTATAATGTTCTAAATTATCCTTAAACTTTTATCTCCAAATTTAATTCCTTTCTATTTAATTAATTTCTCAATTAATTAAATATAATCAAATATTAAAATATCATAATAATCTTCTATTAAATTAAATCATTAATTAATCCTTTTAATTAATTTCTTTTATATTTAAACTCATGCTTAGATCATGCGATCTAGAAACCTTTAATAATTTAATATCTTTTCCACTTTTAATTTATTTAAGAAACTTTAATTGATAAAATATTTATTAATTCAATTAATAATAATATTTAGCATTTATTTAAAAATGAACTCTAAATATATATTATTATTAAATTAAATAGATATTATCACATTCTAAAATTATACTTAAATTTTTTATTTCCAAATGTAATTCTTTTTATTTAATTAATTTCTCAATTAATTAAATATAATTAAATATTAAAATATCATAATAATTTCCTATTAAATTAAATCATTAATTAATCCTTTTAATTAAACTTAATTAATAGAAAATACATCAAGGACTCATAAAGCAACATACGAAAACCCATCATAGAAAAATACATACTAAATCAAACAAAAGGGTTATAATCACGAAATAACATCATTTGATGCATTCAGAGGGTACTTAACTCAGATACTTGCCCTAATTATCAATTAAGACAATTGGCTAAAGGGTTTAGGAATTGGACTTAAGAGTTTATCTCCCCTCTCTTACCATTGAGATAATGCAATAGGGTACGCTCATCCTGGCAATTCAGGGAAGTCGATACCCGGTACCTGCAACCTGCATAAAATCCACGCATGTACAGACACAATATTCTAAGCTAAACAGACAATGGCAGGAAGTGGTGCATTGTGTAGATCCCGACTAGCAGGTGACTACGACTCCCTTCCTTAACCATATCAGAAACACCATACATAAAGAAAACAAACACACACACCATACACATGCAGTATGGGGTAAGTATCCATAAGAAAGCACATGTGATAATAAACCATCTAACTAATCATCATCGATAATTGAAAACATTGAATAATCATCATACATGCATGAAATATAGAGTACCAAGTCATCTCATCATATAATAAATTGAGTGTAAAACAACATCTGATAATCTAAAAGTAATGCTACTAAACATCAAGTATAAAATTGCCCTAAAAGAGTTTGGCAATTAAAACAAAATGTGAACTAGGGGCATGCACTACAGAACTGTGGCCTAAAAAGCCAAAAAATTCACCTAATTGGAGGATATAGAAACTTATTGACTGTAAATAACAGGTATGTTCTAGACAACCTGGCTTTTCAATTGGGGACCTAGGTCCCTACCTAAACAACTAGTATGATCAGGTTCCCATATAAATAACTAGTGTATTGATCACAAGATACTGGTTATATCAACTAGGCCATAGACTCTTGTTTAGTAGCAATATTGACCAGGTTATTTTGCAGGCACTCTAGCATTGTATAGGTTTTTAGAGTTCAGATTCCATTCTTTTGTTATCTTGGCTTTCTTTATGTATGTTTTATAGTTGTAGTCACACCATACATGCACACACATATCATAAACATGGTTGTTACCACAAATATAAACACTCATGTTGATGACAATATATCATGGGGATCACTTGGATTCATACTGCATGACACATTTAGGCATAACACCATTATCGATGAACCACATTCATGGGTTCCTTGAGAGGGGTATTGTCCATGGGGGCTAACTTGTAGGCTCCATACCTATAAGCAAAAGGTGAAAACATATGGCCCTAGCTAGTTGGGCTGAATTTCCTTCTTTGACTAGGTGACACATTTACATTCATTTGGATTTGCAAAGAATGAGATTACCTACCTTAAAGTTATGAGAATGCTTTCTAATAAGCTTAAAGGTGTAAAATATGTTCATCCAACATTTTTAACTCATGCAAATGATTCAAACTATTAGTTTCATCATTGATCACTCCTTTAAGGGAGACACATAATTGATCGTATCTCTAGTTTAGGGGCATGTTAGCATTGGCTCTGTATACTAGGCTATAAGGAGTAGATCATGTATCTATAGAGACACTAGTGCAATAAGCCCAAAAAGCATAGGTTAATTGGGTATGCCAATCTCTCCTATTCTTAGTTACAAATGTTTGCAATATTTTCTCAATGGTCTTGTAAGAGGCTTCTGCCTAACTATTGGATTGAAAATAATAAGGTATAGAGAAGTGATGTAGGACACAAAATATTTTTGTAACTATTTTACCTCATTTTAAAAATATGTCCCATTATTTGAGACAATAGTGGAAGATAAACAAAAATGAAATTATATATTGTCTAGTAGGAATTGATAGATAATTTCAGTGATGGTAGACCTTAATGGGCCCCCTTCCACCCACTTACTAAAATACTATGAGGTCATGATGATAAAAATATGGCCTTTAAATAGTGCCAGAGATATTTTTCCATTTATATCTAAACCCCATGTCTAGAAGGGCCATGGAGAGTTTTGAGCTTAGTGAGCCTATCCAAGAGCTTAAATCAAATTTCTATGTTGTTGGCATTGTGAGTACTCTTGATAAATGAAAAGGAGTCTTTCTCCATCATTTTCTAATAGTATTGCACATGAATTACCTTTTGAACTAGGGCCTTACCACCTATATGTCCTCTAGTGGGGCTTGAATAAGCCTCTCAAAAAATCAGTGGTATCTCACCCTTGGTTAAGCATCATTGGAGGAGGCCATTATAGGATCTCTGATACAAGACATTTGACAAGAAAAGATAGCAACCAAAGAGTTTTCTTATCCTAATATAAGCATTTTCATCAACTCTATCGAGGAATTTTTTTTCTCTTTAGATACCCATAGATGCCAACAAACCATTCTTCTAAGTCTACATGTACACAAATGGGATCACCAAGGCTTGGCAATTCTGATACTACATGAGATCTCAACACTTGTAGCACAAATTGATATGCATTGGTGATGATTTTGGGTCAGACCAAAGAGGCTACACTAGTCTTTGCATCCACATACCAATTTTCTCTCTTTGAAATACTATCTATGGTGTAGTAATAGAATTGATTAAGATCAATGGTAATTCTATATACTAAGACAACCTAGATTGGTTCCCCTTAAGTTGTTATTGGATTCCCTATCAACATATAGTTTCTATGTTAATGAAGGATTTTAATCTCTATAGGAATCACGACATGTACCCACATGATTAGGGCTTTATACTCAATGATATAATTTGTCTAGTGGAATTCTAGGTAAAAGGAATGAGGAATTAATTTTCCTTCAAGGGATATCAAAATATCAAAATAACTGGAGCTTGCACCCCTTTGACACTTATATATGTCATGTACTTTCATCCCAAAGACATCACTATAATGATGGCATTATGGTAATTGTTGTCCTGCATTTTGGTTTCATATGTTTTAAACACTTGATGGAATTAATAAAGAAGCATTTGTGAGTTCTTTGAGATTACTGTCTATTACATTTCTTGTATATTCTCATATACATTAAACTACACCCTATGGACCAAACATGGGTTGTCCAAAAACCTAATTCCATCTTTGGATGGATTGAATTCAAGATTCACAATGTGCTTCATTCCTCAGTTTATGGAATTTTCAAACATGTGAGGTCTCAATCCAAAACAAATTTGTAGAGAGGTCTTGGTAATATTTTGGTATTCTATGTGTAATATATTAATTGTTAAAACAACCCAATATGGGTCAAAGGATAAGCCAAAATTTGAAGGAAGATACATCTAAGCCTCTTAGATCAATTAAAAACTAAAAGTATTACTGAAATATCTTATGTAGATTGCCTTCTTTTATGACCTGACTTTTGATAAATTTCATATATAATAATGACTATTGCTTGCCTTAAGTATTCAATCAATGCAATTGGAGTAGATTTATCTTCATAAAATCAGATCAGTTTATCTTCTAAGCATCATGCTACATGGGAATTGGATAATTGAACCCTAATGAGTGAAATGCCTAACCTATGATCTTTTTCAGCAATGAAACTCAAGAAAAGAAATTTCTTTGTCATTTGGTAAAAAAAAAAAGTTTATTCATTAAAAAATCATATGATTTTTCTATTAGATCAAATTTTGTTTTGGATTGGGCTATTATCTCTATAAAAAGAATCTCGGACCTATTTGAAATTGACAAGTAATTTTTGCTACATTTTGAATGATCAAATATAAATAGTGTAAAAGTTCTAAGATTTTGTTTTTAGTTCATCTGTCACATGCAAGAGATGATTGATGGCAATCAATGGATAATGTTGAAGAAACTTTAGATTTGACATAAAATCACCTACCAACAAGCGGCTTCTTACACACATTAGCATAACACATCATATGCAGAGTAATATGTCTTGTAATAACAGAGTAGGCAATGTCCAGTCACCAGTTAGCCTAAAATTTTATGCAAAAATGTGATACCCTTAGAAGCATCGACTCAAGCTCTCCAATATGCTAGTATCTTTTATTTCATTATCAAGAAAATTAATAGAGCACATATTTACTTTATTTAGTTTTTTGGGTATTTGACAGCTTATAACTTTTGTAAAAGTCTGATTGAAACTTTGTGTAAATGATTAATAGAAGATTCTCTTTTTCAGATGGAAGACAAAAACATACCATAGGCCCATAGGGATTTCTTAGAAGTGAGTCCCAAATCCTTAGAATATCAAGGAATCTAAACTCTTGTGTGAAAAGTAGAGCAATCCACCTGAATGCATAAAACTGAGGGTTAACGTGCACAATACAAGCAAGAAGAAGCACGCTCCAATTTATCTTTTCCATAGAGTAGTATTTGATAAACATAAAATGATTTCCCATCTAAAGGATATCTTAACATAGATGAAAGGTTAGGTTTCTGCCGTGGATAAAAGATCACTCTCTTCAAGACACATTAACTTGTATCCAAAGAAAAATTATTGTACAACATTAAAAATTCTATGATTTTCAACAGATCTCTCATTCACTTGTGAGTTAGGAGAGGTTTCTTACTACCTACTAGGATAACACCCCACCTTTAGCCTCTCTCATATGATTGGTCAGAAATGAAGGATGCAAATCTGTACAAGTCCTAGTCTATGGTGATTTGGGACAATTATGGATAGTCTCTAGAAATAGAATTTAAAGAACAAATACAATGAAAACAACACAAAAATGTAATGTGAATCAAAACAAGACTCATTTTCCTATGACAAAACATTATTGTGTTGTAATAGTAAAAATCAAGTAGAAGATCTTCTCCTTCATGTTCAAAGTTTATGCTCATCTATATTTTAGTCTTGAGGGACCCTTAACTAGTGAATCTTGGATAATCATTATTTGATTGTAGGAACATGTATTCATTTTCTTATATGTTTCAGCTTAAATAACTTAATGTTCCTAGGATTATTTTGTGTTAAATCTTATTGATACAAAATCATTTGGATTGGAGTGCTTAGGACTTCGGCTGCAATTCTAAAAAGGACTTATTAGAGCTTGCTTTCCTACCTTGAAATCATTCCACCTTTAGCTCTCAACATCTATAAACTGTAAGACAACACCACTTGTCAAACATTTGGGTTTCATATTTCATCTAAAATCAAAATGCTAAGAAGCAAAATCCAATGAAGACATCCTACTTAGATGATTTCTATGAGTATAATATCTATTCTTTAAATACAATTTGCATTCTGTGGTTTCTACACAAAATGAGAATTTCAATTAGAACACTTAATCAAAAAATTCATCCAATTTTTTTTCTCCTTAAAGAAGATATCTAACAGCTCCTTTCTCATTTATGGATTGCTGCAAAATATTTATCAAAACTTACCTTGTTGCTTGTAACAAAATGTTGCATTTCTAAACTTAGATCTACAAGCATTTGAACTCTCCAAATATAATATTCCTTTATAAACTCTAAGTTTAACACTAAATCCATTTGAGTTTAGATACCTTGATCTTTAATTTCTTTTCCAAAATCATCCTCCAAGGTGAAACTCACCAATCTACTCTTCTTATATGCTTATGGAATTGTTTTGGATGTTGAAAAGAATTTCAACATCCAACTTTTATAGACGTTTGAGTCCTAAATTCATGTCCCTTGATGTTAGGCTGAAATGGTCTAAGGATTAAGTTTTTAAAAATTGTACAACCACCACTAGGCCAAACTTGCATAAGCTAATTGATTTGTAATTAAGTGAAATTTGAATTCTTCTTTTGACCCTTAGGTGAACCCACTTAGGCCTATTTTTCAACAAATTTCAACTGCAATTATTTCATGGCTAAAATTATAATGATCTTAGGCTCACGAGTTTTAAAAAATTTACCCATCTTTTGAGCTCACATGTTCTTGATTGAAGATTGCATTAATATGTTTCAATCTTTTAGTCATCTTCATTAGTTGATGCATTAATCACATTAGTCATTGCTATCAGGATTAGACAAGGCATGCTGGTGTTAGCACCTAAGTAACTTTCACCTTGTGACATCTCTTTGAGGCATATTGCAAATAATTAAGATACATTGTCTATAAATCCACATTTTGCAAACATATAGGCCTTCTAGAAATTATAGGATCATTTTAGTTACATTTGAAAATATTAATCAACAATTTCATATGTGCCTATACAAACATTAACTACAACATGTCCAATTTATTTGCAAATATATTTTTCTGTGAAGAAAGACCATGCTTGACAATATGAACCTAGAACAAAATAATGAGACAATGACTGCATTGTGGGCTTAGTTCTGAAGAAAACCTGATAAATTTTATTGTCCTTGCAAAAAGTGTAAGGGCTTAATGAATCAAAGAATTCTAATCACAATAGCCCAGAGTCATTGTAGGAAATATGGTCATGTTGAAGGGGGCCACAATTTTCATCCATTGCTGAATGTGGATTTCCTACTGGAGGAACATGGATGTGTGAATATCCAAGCTAAGGATAACACTCCCATGGAAGAAGATGATAATATGCCAGAGGACATGATTCAAGAAGATGGTATTGAGGCAGGTGATGAAGAGGCTCACAATGATGGTACTAGCAAATCTAATAATGAAGATGAGGATGGTCTTGATAGACCTTTACTTGAGAAGGCACACAAGCCCTTATATGAAGGCTCCCAAACAACTCTACTCTCGGTTATAGTGTTGTTGGTGAACTTAAAGGTTATGAATGGTATATCTAATGTAGCAATGTCATGTATGCTAAGGTATGTCATTTTTGTCATCTTCAATGTTAGCATAGAATTGCTATTCATTATATTAATAATGCATATTTGTTGTTGTAGGTTGATTAGTGAGTTTTTCTTACCACCATCAAACATTTTGCCTCATTCATACCAAGAATTATCTAACATTATGGATTAGATTTGAATGAAGTATCAAACAAGACATGCATGTCCCAATGATCACATTCTATATTATAAATAACATGAATTTGCAATAGAATACCCTAATTGTTGTATTAGTAGATATTGGTCAGATCAAATAACAAAAAAAGTGCCTCACAAGATTCTTTGGTACATTTCCATTATTCCATGTCTTCAATAGTTATTTAGGTGTGCTAGCTTGGCACAATTTATGGACTTCCATGCACACAATAGAAGTAAGGATGACATTATGTGAATCCATGTCGATGGTTCTGCATTTAAAGAGATAGAAGAAACATGGTCACACTTTAAAGAAGAACCTCATAATCTAAAACTTTCATTGGTGGTGGACGGTGTTAATCCATATGAAGATATGATATCTGTTTACTCAGTGTGGCCTATTTTTGTTAGTAGCAATAACATTCCTCCTTGCATGTCCATAAAGAGGGAGCACATGATGTTGTCAATGATTGTGCAAGGTATTTTTTCATTTTATAGTTATCTAATTTAATTTATAAATAGTGCATGAAAATGGTCATAATAATTATAATAATTATGACATCTCTAAACTGATAGGACATCGACAATTTCAATTCCATGCAATGCTTGTATGGATAATACATGATGCCCCTAGGCTAACTCATTTTTGCGATATGTTATATTATTAAGATCACATATTTTTGGTCTATTATAGTGCTTACACGTTACTATCAAATGCTTAAGTTGTTCATGATAATTGTATATGATCCAATTATACATGATCTTTTAGGTCTTCAAACAAAGGAAAAATTTGCATGTCTAGTTTATGGTCTGAAGATGAAATCTCATCATTCGAGAAGTTTAGAAAAGTAGGATTTGATGAGTTTATACACTTTCTCCACAATAATCATAGGTATCAAATTGTCAAAAAAAATCTTTTCAATGGGAAAGAAGAGACATCATCAAGGCCACGAAGAATGACACCTCATTTATGAAAGTTGGAATATGATCGAATAAATCGTCGAGGTAATGTCCAATTTGTCATCCAAAGTTTAAAATTTATATTTTGATATTGTCTTATATTTACTAATGCTGTAATTGATGCTCATGAATGTTGTCAAGGAATCAATGACCAACTTCCTAGAGGAATGAAAAGTTATCCTACTCAATTTAGTAGGTTAATGTACTACAAGGATCTCTCAATTGCACATTTGTTTGATGTTATGCATATTAGAAAGAATGTAATAGAGACACTATGGAAAATGTTGGATGGAAGGCATGATAGAAAACAAATTACCAAAATTTGTACTGACATTCATGAATCCAATCATGCACTAAAAGCTTTCATTGAATCAAATAGCAATGGAGAACACATTAATACAAGTGCCCTTCCTTGGTTATTAACAGAGCAACAAAGTGATGCATTAAAAGAAGTCATAAAAAAAGAAAAATTTTCAATAGGATTTGCTACAAATATAAGCACTCTTCTATCAAAGAAAGGTGATTTTGGGCCAAGGTTGAAAACACATGATTGCAACACCTTCGTCAAGCTAAGTCATGTTCTCTATTTATAGTATATTTGTAAGATTGAATGTACTACTAATTGCATTATTTAATAATATATTGAAATGATCATTTTTTAATGATTGCAGTTTGTCCTACCTCTATCCCTTCCACAATAGTTTGACAACAGTATTAAATAAGTTTTACTAAGAAAGCGGGATAACCCCTACTCTGACCATAGGGGTGTTTCTCTAGTCGACTCCTTAGGGTTTTTTCCTAGTTGGCAAATAAGGAGTTTTTTTTATTTTAAAAAATTTGTATATAAATATGAGTTTCATTTTTTGCAATTTGCATTTATGTAAAATCAAGTTATTGGCTTTTGAATTGGGAAGAAAGAAATATTTGACAATAAAGATAAAAGAGCAAGTAAATATGCACGAAGAAGAACTAAGGAACAAGAAGATGAAAATTGTCAAAAAATGCTAGCAAGATACTATCTTAGATCAGGTACACATGCACAATCTTTTTTCCAATGTATTTAATTAGTTTATTTAGTTAGGATTAGGGTTTAAATCCAATTAGGAATATGATATTTATCTTAAATTAGCATTACTAGATTAACTTAATATTAAGAGTTTATTTGAAATTATGTTCATATTTAGGCCATTAGTGTTTATTCAATTATGTCCATATTAGTCCTTAGGGTAAATATTACATTATGAATAAATTTAAATTATGAATTTATTTAGCATGGGAATTACCTTGTTTATTCAATTATGTTAATAATTTATAGTCCATTAAGGTTTATTAGATTATGATTAAATTTAAATAAATGAATTTATTTAGGACGTAGTCAACTAGGACAACCTACTGACATTGGAGAAGGTTCATCCCAAGTTCAAACAAGTACATGTGCATCTCTTGCAAGTATATAATATAGATCTCTCTAGAATTCTAGGTCTCTATCAAACTTTATATCTTTAATTTTTAAATTTAGTGAGCCATATTTCCCTTTATAAACTTACTTGATTTTATTTTTTATATCGTGCATGTGCAACTCTAGTAGATGATGAAAATGTTGGACATGAGGAAATTGAAGATGAAGCAATGGATATTGAAGAAGGACCATCTGAAGGTTAGATAATTTAATTAAGTACATAGTATTTCACTCAAGTTAAACATGTATATATGTATGTACATATATGTCTCCTAAAGAGATTGTATCTTAAGAATTTGTTTCATTTTTTCTTGTGCAACTCGAGATCAAACAACAAAGGAGAATGTTAATTTAGCTCAAAGATTGAAGAGAAAAATTAATCATAGAAACATAGATCATTTAATTGAAATGGATGTGGAAAAATTGAGAGAATATGCTAATCAACCTATACATACTACGAAGAGGAAATTGAATAAAAAGTCTAAAGACATAATTGCACAATTTGAGAATCTATCAACAGTGGAGAAAACTCAACTATTATCAATTTCACTTCTTAAAGATGAATTAAAAGAGCCATTGAGACTATTGGGTATAGATACAAGTATAAAAAAGAGGAGGACTTCTAAACTAGAAAAATATATTGTTGAAAGTGTTAAGGAAGGGTTACATTCCATTGGGAAAAAAACTAGATCTGTAGATAAATCCACTACATGAAGAGTGGTACTAACATGTATTTTAAATAAGAAAACATCCCAAAATAGACAGATCTCTTCATTATCATCTCATTTCGGGTATATTTGGAAGACAGTACTACATTATCTGAAAAGGAGAAACAATTTGAATGATAGTACATTAGAAGGCAATTGGGCACTAATGTGTAGAGTTCCTCGATCTGACATGATTGGGGAAACAGTTAAGAATTTAGTTATTCAATTTTGGATTGATAATACTCATCCTTAACCAAATAGAAGAGATATCATCAAGCAGAGGATTGGGCCTAAGGAATATATTCAACACACAAAACATTGGTTGGATCTCACTCAACATGAATTGTATCTCTCATTTTGTAATTTAAATCCTAACATAAAGATTGGACAAACAATGTTTGAAAGATTGAAGCCCTATTTTGTGAAGATAAATAAATCTTTTGAAACATGTTGTTGTCGATGTCATGTTGAATTTTATTTGTACTATGAAGGGTTTCGAAAGATGATGGAAGAAAGTGGTGGAACTTCTCAAAATACTTTTCCTAAACGACCGAGTCAATTCATAACATCAATCTTATGTGACAAACCAAATGGTTGTGGAATAGGTGAAATAGATTACATAAGAGGAACTTGTGAAACATGTGGTAACTTGACTAAATTTCCTTTGAGAGAAGAAGATACTAATACAATAAGGATGGTAAAATGTAAGAGATATAAGTACATAAAGTTAGAAACAAAAATTGGAAAAGAATCAACAAGGTTATAATATGTAGAGGATGAGATATCGGCTAGAGAATTTATGTCAAATTTTCATAAATTGATTCAACCATATATACACCATGCATTTTTTGCTAAGTGGCAAGTAGAACAATTTCAAACACTAAGAGAAACTTTCCCACTCGAAAAAATTCTATCTATTGTTAACTTTGCAAAGAATTACTCTTTCGTATCTCAAAAACAACTTCAAGCAGAATACTACTATACAGAGTAGGTTACTATTATGGTTCAAGTGTCTTATCGACATGCACAAATTGATCTAGATGGTGTGGAAAGTACAGATCAAGCACGAGTCATTAAAAAAGAGTATCACTTTTATATTAGTGATGATAAAGAACATGACACACATTTTGTGGAACATTGTTTTAAGATATTTTTTGAATATTTGAAAAACAAAAACATTAAAATAGAAAAACATTTTGTATGGTCAGATGGATGTGTAGCACAATTTAAATCAACTAGACCATTTTATGCATTATTTAGATATCATCGATACCTTAATATACCACACATTTGGAGTTTTTCTGAGAGTGGACATGGAAAGGGTGAGCATGATGGTGCAGGAGCTTGTATCAAACGTGCTTTAAGAAAGTATCAAATGGACTATAAAGGATATCACATTAATAATGCTCATGATGTGGTTGAGTGGTGCAAAACACATTTTTTGGTGCCAACAAATATAGATAACACATCATCACAAGCGGATCAAGTCATACCATTTAGAGTGTTTTGGGAGGTATCAGGTATATATAAATTAATTTATTCATATTTTTAAATTGAATCTTAAATTTATATTTAATATGTTACCCTAGATGATCTCTAACTAAATTATGGACCTTGTGTACATTCAGGTGTTGATAGAAGATCAATGCATGCATGCAAGAGGGTAGAGAAGACACGATCTTTGCATTCAGTTATGAGTACAAATAGTAATGTGTGGTCATTGTACACAAGAGAATACTCATTTTTTGTCCTAATTGTATTGATGAAGACTATGGTGGTTGCATATATCAAGAATGTGGATATGTGGGTGAATGGACTTTGGTGCTACTAGATGTTATTAATACGAATGAGTTTGAGGATGAAAACTATGATGATATTCCATTGATTTCTAGTGATTATAACCATATTTTAGGATTGATCAGAGTTCATATGTATGAACTATATATATACCTGGATCATGTACATGTATACATTTTTCATAATTTTGGTTAATTTTTATTATATATATGTACTTATGTAAATGACATGTATCCAAAATTTTGACATATATAAGTTTGTGTAGGAAATATTTTTGCAGTCATGGCAGAATTGAAAAATGTAGAAGGTGTTAGCTATTATTTATTACGTTGCACCATGGAAAGAGAGAAGCTAACAAAGACTGAAATAAGTGATGAAATTATTTTTCCCATAGGTTAGTATATAGTTGAATTATGTATATATGTATGTCAAGTATCTACATGTTTTTAATTAATTCAAATTCTTTGACTTAAATTCAAGATTGATGTATGTTTTAAATGTGTGCATGTGCAGGTTCTATTGTTGTACAAGGAACATATTTGAAGCAAATAAAAGTACTTAAAAATGGGATTCATTTCACCGATTATCAATCTAACAATAAGGTATATCAATATAGTAACCATGTTATTGCCACTGGTCTAACTCTTCATCTAGTCAAAGGACCTGGAATACGTAAGTGGAGGCTCCATATTGATGATCATGAGAAAATATTAAATGTTATCCAAAAATGAGCTGATCCACTTGATATGAGATAGAAACGACTCCTAATTTGAAATGTAACTCAAGCACAATTTGAAATTTGGTTGAACAATCATTTGATCAATTTGAAATTTGGTGGAATAACTAATTTTCTAAATTGAACTTTTAGTATTTCATTATGAATTTTCTAAAGTAACTAATTATAGAAATTATGAACTTATATGTATGTGTGTACACTAATTACCTGACTTGTGCACCTTGAGGGAAAGAAATTCAAACACCACTTGTCTTAAGGGGATGAAATTAGGAGTTTGTAAAATTAATTATATTGAACTTTCTAAATTTCACTTAACTTGTCAATTTTAGGACACATGTATGCTTTCAATTTAACTGATTAGGAGATGTTCTTTAAATTTCAGGACATGTGAGCTTTCAATTTTAGGACATGTGAGCTTTCAAGTTCAAATTGTGATTTGTTTAACTAAATTTTGAACATGTACATGTTTTAAGTTGGACTTGAATTAGAACATTGGGCTTAAGGGGATAAAATTCTAGGATACATGTGTACTTGAATTAAAATTTCACTATGATTAAAATTTGAAATGTAACTCAAGAACAATTTGAAATTTGGTTCAAACTATTTCAAATTTGGTTGAACAATTATTTGATCAATTTGAAATTTGGTGTCCAATAACTAATTTTCTAAATTGAACTTTTACTCTTTCATTTTTTATCTCAATGTCTTGAATTCATTTAACTTTCTATTATATTGAACTTTCTATTTCATTTAACTTGTCAATTTTAGAACACATGTACACTTTCAATTTAACTAATTAGGACATGTGCTTTCAGTTTTAGGACATGTGAGCTTTCGATTTAACTAATTACTTGACATGTGAGCTTTCAAGTTCAAATTGCAATTTGTTTAAACTAAATTTTGAACATGTACACATGTTTTAAGTTGGACTTGGATTTTAGAACATTGGGCTTAAGGGGATAAAATTCTATGATATGTGTACAAATAAAAGGGATGAGTTCTATAGATTTACTCGAGTTAGGAATTATGTACAACTAATTACCTGATACTTGAACATTTAATACATGTGATATATTACCAGACATTTAAATTACATGAACTATATATATATATATCTAAATTTAATCAATATATTAAACATGCACATACATATCTAAATAAATTACTTGCATATCTTAGATAGAAACAATTTATAATATACTAGATCTAGATCTAGTATGTACATTAGATTCCACAACATAATGTAACATGTATCAATCATCTCGAGAACAAATAACAAAAACATGTATCTATCTAGAGATCTATCAGAAGATAATATCAAATATAAATAGCGTGCACACATGTAGACATGTAAATCTAGGTACATCTATATCAAATCAAATATAAATATAACATGCATCATGCGTGTATATAAAGTCTCTATCTAATATATATGAATGTCTCTCTGGATGAATAAACTATAGATCATCAGGTGCAGGACTATCATCGCCACGCCTCCTCACAATGCGCTCTGAAGACTGACTAGTATCAAGGTGCTCACTAGGATGTGTTGACCCCTATATATAAATTCAAGAGAAAGTGATATCAATACATACATACATTTAATCGAGAGAAAGTGATATTGAAATACATGTACACATAATCAAAACATAAATAAACATTACCTGTCCACTACTGACATCATCCAATGAGTCTCGATGATGTACACAATCTGGCATCAAAGCTAGAGTAAAAAGAGGCATGCCCCCCTACA